>CM031897.1:5182491-5782491 GCA_018691285.1 Cucurbita argyrosperma subsp. sororia
TAACTATTAAGGGCATATACTTGGAACTTTTTTTTTTTAAATGTTAATCACTCCATACTCACAATTTTTAAAATTAAAGTTGGAAATAAATTGTATACATAATGTTCTCGTACTATTCGATCAGATTTGATTTCAATTTTAGTCTCATAAAAAAAAAAAAAAAACTAGCAATATTCTTTGACTTTTGCATTCATCGATCAGATTGATAAAACACTAGCAATATTCTTTGACTTTTGCATTCATCGGACCACTTGGGTTAGAATGCTTGTCCAAAACGCTCTTTAGTCTTGCACCCTTATTCAATAAAAGCCCAATGATTATCTTGCATAAAAAACGAGATCTATAGACATGTAAAGTAATTAACTCCAACGTTTAGAGAATTACCTTTTACTAGTCTTTTCATTGTATTCAATTTGACATTAATCAAATGAACTACCAAAGACCAAAGACAAGCATCATATTTTTGGAGAAAACAATTTGTCTTTTTATTCTTGATTCTCTAATCATGAATATCTCAATGTTTCATAGTACAGTAACGATTAGCATTTTAACACATATTAATTATACTTAATTTGAGCGGAACATATTTTCAAACAATTTTGAAAATATAAACTTTAATATTTAAAAGTAATTCATACTCTATGAACTGAACTATGAGAAATTGAATTTCTCTCATGGTTATTAAAAACACCATATTTAGTATTTAATAACAATTTTTACTTAAAGACATCTCAATGTCTCCCACTACACCAACTGAGATTGATTTTCTAGTGCCAACATGTATAATATTCTACTCACGCAATATCTATCCCTCAATAGTGTGAGTAGATCTGAAAATATTATTATTCAACAACGAAACAATAGAAAGTTAGAATGAGAAAATAGAATTGGGATCGAAGGTTCAATCCTCATTAATATTCACAACCTTTGAATAGGATACAAGATACTTAATAATACCTACAAACAAGAGAAATATAAACTAACTAAATCTCGAGAATAAAATAAAATATACTACTATTCAAATTTAACTGATTACGAATATTTAATATATATTCCCTAACTAATATATTCTTCAAATATTAAATGATTACAAATATCATATATTTCATAACTAATTCAAACTAGAAATAAGTTGCATCATCAAGTATTTTCCAAGAATTACATATAAATTGTACTGAAAAACAAATCTTGATAGTAGATCTTATATCAACTATCAGTGGTGTCACCTAGTCTCCACAAAAAATCTAGTAAATCAAATTTACTTTCATTTAGATTTCTATAGAGTAATTTGGAAACTTTCTCTCACTATAACGGGCTAGGAACTATTTCCTATCAATAGCTTTGGTCATAAAATTTTTCTCGAATTTTATAATACTTAATTTGGAGATCATTTAAATAATTATATAAATTTAGCTTCTATGGACTAAACATCTCATATGTTTTTGTCATTTTCTTTATCTTTTAATCATGACATCCAACCTGTCAACTAGAAGATATGAACAAAGCTTTCTCATCACCTTTGATTCACCAATCATGTGCTCTTGGAATAATTCGATTCACATTGACAATAGATCTTGAGAACATTTCAAAATAAAGACAAAATCCTACACTACCATCATAGTATTAAAATTTTTTCCAAGTATTAAAATTTTCTCAATGTGACTCATCTGTAGTAATAATTAAACAATGGAGAGATCTTGAACATTATATTTGAAATATATAAAATATTATTTAATTAAAAACAATTAACTGCCCATTCAATTTCAGCATGAGAACAACAATTTTATAAAATAAACCTATAAACCATTTTTAATGCTATGGTACTTTAGTGATTTAGAACAAGTACGGCAGGGTAGGTGAAGTGTTCCTTCACTAAACTGAGATAATTTCAACCAAACATTATATCAGAATAACTCTTATTCCTATAATATTTAGTTACCATTAGTTCGGTCAAGAACATCATTAACAACCTTAATGATCTATTCGTAAATGTAACCCATTATTTTAGATCTTATAATTTTATCCCAACAAGTGCCGCCGTAGGGTAGGTCAAGTATTGGAAATATAATTACTATCTTATCATTCTCAAGAGTTCACCCTGATATTGACTCATGCAAACACCTTCCGTAGGGGGACGGTCCAAAAGCTGCCACGAGGCCCCGCATGGATCTCACGTTATGAATCAATGATGGAGACCATAGGATATGTTGACACATTTTGTAACGACCCTAAATTTCCACATACTCAGAGTCGCTACTAACGTCTCATGCTCATCTATAATACAGAAATATAACTCTTACATGAACATAATTGATAACGTAAACTTCAAAAAAAAAAATGTTTAAAACAACTTCTTCTCTGGAAAACACAGTCATGGTCTTACGTGTTTAAATATGAAATACTGAAATTTAGAGAAAATAAAAACAAATACAAAATAATTTAAAACAATGAAATGCAAAACAATCTATTCTAACTTAAGACTAGAAATTTAAAGATGAGTCTACCCTATGCACGTGCCACAGTCTCTGCTCGCGATGCCGCCGTCCTCCGTACAAGTGCGCCTTGCCTTTACCTGAAAAATGAAGTGGCACACGGCATGAGTATTTCAAAGAATACTCAGTAAGTGGCCCCACTATAGGGGGCCATGCAAATGCAAACACATGCAATCATGATTTAGGGACCTATCTCTAATCATCTTAGGGGTGGCTTCCAGTCTCGGACAATTTGGATGTGTAGTACTTCCCTACACACGACTCACACGTGCGAGTGTGAATCCCCAGGGCGCTCGCACACTCCCTAGACCCTCTGATCAAGCTAATCTGTAGCGACGTCCAGAGGTAGCAGAACCCCATAGTGTCATGCACCTCATGAACACCCTCATCTGTGTGCGTTCGCACCTGTGCGCGTCCGCACTCATCATCTCTAGGGGAAGTAGCCCTATGCTTATGAACATACAATATGCATGAGATCCCTCTAAATCCATCGTAATGTCTCTTCTGACACAACCCTCTAGTCTAATCTCTTTGTTACTCTAGGTAACACATACTCGTGGATATTTATATTAATATCATTTTCACGCTTTTAGGGTTGTGTCCTATGTCGATCTAACGACATGATGCAATATGGCACTCATCATCATATAGCATGCTCAATATGGAAAACATCATCATATTAAGGTAAACGTCACGCAATCATCATACTCATCATATTGCCACAAAGTGCATCAAACATATCAAGTATGACATTCATCAAAATATATATATATTGAGCACATCATCAAGTATCGTAACCCACACATCATCATAAGTCATACATCATCATAACTCATATACCGCATCGTACGACATAGTTCATACAACATCGTAACTCATACAATTTTTAGCCTATCTATAGTAAGGCCACTTACCTGGTTGGCCTTAGCCGAAGTATTTCCTAATTTAATTAACGTAAGCTCCCGTTCCTCGAGAGCTGCTCCAAAGGTTGCTAAGGTTTGATTCTTATCGCATCGTTCTTGTTAGTATTTCACATTTTAATTAATAATCCAACTAACAGTATAAAATACGGCTCTAAACGGCCTCAATAAAAATCGAGTTCCATGTTTTCATTGTTTCTAAATTATATAGAATAATAAAACTTAAAACTTAAATTAAAGATATGTCAATATTATTAATATTTCAAACGGCTTGGATAGTTCAACATTTAATGTTATATCTTATAGTTACGAATATAATAATTTCTCATATAATAATTTCTCATATCTTCCATTCTCATTCTCTAACTTTATGTTATATTTTAATTTGTTTACAGTTCTCCATTCTCATTCTTAACTTTATGTTATATTTTAATTCTGTTTTGCCACCTGAACAGTTTTTTTTTTTTTTTTTTCTTTTCTTTCCTAAAATTTCTCTTTTGTTTTTTTTTTTTTTCTTTTAACTCTAATTGTTTCAAGCAGTTCAATTCTACCTCCCTATCTCATTATTTTAAGCAATTTAAATCTAACTCTTTTAATCAATTTCTTCAATGAGTTTAATTCTATAATTCTTTTAATAGTTTCTTACCAGAAGTTTAACTCTACTCTCATATCTAAATCGTTTAATTCTCTAAATCGTTTAATTCTATTCAGCAGTTTATTCTATTCTCACATATTTTTTTTTGGCTTTTACTATTTCCAAATCTAATCTTCTCCTCTTTCCATGGTTTTATATTCTTCTCTTCCTGTGTATTGTTTTTTTTTTAATTTTATTATTATTATTTGATCTGTTTTCCCAATCTTCCCCTCTCTCTTTCTTTTTTTTTATCCTGTTTTCCAAATCTTCATTTTTTTTTTACCTTTTCCTATCTTCATCTCTTTTTTATCTATCTATTTTTTTTTCCTGACTAGGACTCTTTTATAGGATAGATAATTTCTAATCCAGATCATTCCAACAGATAATTTCTAAATTTCTAACTCAGATCTAAATAATCGCTAATATCCTTCATAAAAGGAAAAAGTAAAACTACTAACCTCAAATGACATCTCTCTTAGTTTATCTGCCTACCATCTCTCCGATCTCTCCATTATTGTCTAACCATCTCTCCATCATATGCATCTCTCCATTATCTGCCTTCTGCATCTCTCTATTATCTGCCTTCTTCTGATCTCTCCATTATTGTCTAACCATCTTCATTATTGTCTAACAATCTCTCCATCATATGCATTTGTTTCCTCCAGAAAATATTTTCTTTCTGTTTCTGTTTTGTTTGATGAATTATTGATACATGATGAGAGAGGTATTTTAGGGGAGGGGATGAGAGATTGAAGGAGAGGTGGGCAGTTTTTTTTTTTTCTTATTTTGTTATTTTTATTTTAATATATATATATATATATATATAAACCATCTTCTCTATTTTGTTATTTTTATTCTAATACATATATATTAAACCTAACGGGGCTTTACACATTTCCTTCTCCCATTTACTATAAATGCTTTCTCAAGATTCACCTTGATATTCACTCATGCAAACACTTCCATAGGGGGACGGTATGAATCAATAATAGAGAACGTAGGACATCTTGACATGTGTCCTTAATATCTTTATATTGACAGATGTTCTCTCCCTAAGTATTTTGAAATAGGGTTTTCTATTACTCAGACAAATTAGGCTAATCTCATTTATCTAAGTTTCCAATCTACCCTTTCATAACCCTTATGTTGGTTGGATTGCTTTTAATGTGAATCGCCAAATTTTTAAACTATTAATTAAAAAAAAAAAATCACATTATGAGCTTGTTTAATGAAATTAAATAAAATTTGACTAATTCAACTCCCAGATCCATTCCAGGTAGAGATGTTCCATTTATGTCAGCTTAAATACCTCATTAAAATTTATCAAATATAATATTTATATTCAAAAAAACAATTAAAATACATGATTATGCTAATGGAATTTTAAACTAAATGACATACAATATGCCTTCAATCAATTAATTTAAAACATACCTCTTATGTATAATTAAATTAAAAACAAATCAAAATTGACAGGCATATCTAGTGTATCCTAGAAATTGAAAATGAATTAAATCACAATAATTTAAATTGGAGACATATCTTGATATTCAAGATCTTTTCTGTTTGGAACAATTCCAAATTTAATAACACTGATTTTAAGATCTTTCTTTTTAGAACCAATTCCAAATCTAATAAAATTAGGGTTTGAGATTTTTACCTATGGAATAGTTCCATATGTAATAAAATTAGGGTTTGAGATCTTTCTCGTATGGAACTAACATATGTAATAAAATTAGGATTATTTCCCTATTGGAACATCCAAATCAAGAACTTTTCTTATTAGAACAATTTCAAATGGAGAACTTTTGGGGTTGGAACAATTTCAAATGTGGTAAAATTAGACTTTCAAAACTCTAAATTGTACTATGAATGGATGAACGTCGTCATGGCCGCCGCGTTTTCTTTTCAATTTACAATAAACCTAACCGTATATATTTGTCTAACAAATCGGTAAATCTAATGCCACACCGATATGCCAAAAACAATCAATTTTACAAAACAATATTACATATATCACATATATGAGAAATCAAATACCCACCATACTACTTTTAATTCAAAATAAAAATCAATAGACTCTAACCAATTGAAGGGAATGAACTCTTCAATGTATCCCCAATCTTGTTCCCTCGTTTCATGAACTAGGCATATGTAAATAGACATTATGATTCTTTCTCCGAGTTTATCACATTGCTTGTAAAGTTTTAAACTCGCGCAAATTTTTTGTAACTAGTTTTTCTGATACTTGCTCTTTCATTTTCATGCATTGCATAGTATATTTGAGTCACTCCCGATCTTTCGATGCCTCAAAATTTGGGGTGTAACAAAATAGGTCTCTTAAGTATGTATTTCATGATACAATTTTACATACAATGTATATCCTAGTCGTTTTTCCTTTTTCCTTTCATAAAGTTAACATGGAATAAAAAAACTTAAGATATAGTGTTCGAGTATTTGTTTGGTTGTTTGTTTCTACTTTGATACGTCTTTTTTTCGAGTGGCTCTTGTAGCTCAGTTAATTAGAGCACTTGTTTCATAAGCGAGAGGTCTTGAGTTTAACTCTCAACAAGAGAATAGATTCATTTATTTAAAAAGTTCGAATGGATAAGGTAAATCCTAAGTGTTTGTTCGTTTGGTGATTTTGTGATTGATATGTCATCATGCTATCACAACCCTAAGACATCGGTTGTTTTGGGTGTTTGTTGGTTTGGTGATTTTGTGATTGATATGTTTTTTTTTTTTTTATTATTTTAAAGTAGCTCTTATAGCTTAGTTGGTTAGAGCACCCATTTAGTAAGTGGGAGGTTCTTGAGTTCAACTATCAATAAAGAGCATTTAGTAAGTGGGAGGTTCTTGAGTTCAACTATCAATAAAGAGCATTGTTTTCTTTCTAAAGCAAGGTGCGAAGCAGTTTGAGGCAAAGGAGATGAATGAAAGATTCTGGCTTTCGTGCTTGACTCAAGTCTCAAGTTTTGTTGAGCATGTCAAAGGAGCAGCCTTCCTTCACATTAAAAAAATAAAATTTCTTGGCCATATGTGAGGACCGGTTGAGAAAGCAACAAATTCAGTGTGGAATGACTAAAAAATTCTGCTAGATTTCTTATTGTTTTTGGGGTTCTTGGATAATTAAGATCTAAATATCTTGTTTTTCAACAATTTTGTTAGATTGAATTCTAAAAGTTTCTTAACATTTGGTATCAGACCTTTAGATTCTAGGTAGGATACATATTTCAAATGATGATATTGTTACTGAAGTCGTGGAAACCAGCAAACACAGTTTACAAAGTATATGTTGATCCATGGCCATTAGAGACAAAAAAAAAAAAAAAAAAAAAAAAATGAAGAAAATGAAAAAGAAAAAGAAATATTTGACGCCGGTAGAGAAACTAAAAAGAAATATGGTTCTAATACTAGAGTTTTTGAGGAGAACAATGTTTTGCATACAAAAGGTACAAATACAAAAACTTAGAAGTAAAAGAACTTTCTTTCTAAGGGGAGCACTCAAACTAAGTGTGTCTACCTTTCCATTTGAATTCTTGTAGAAAATTAAAATGCTTATTGAAAAGCAAGTTTCAATAATTAATTTCAACATGTGCCAATACCTAAATCATGGAAAAAAATAAGACCAATGGGCTGCACAAGAAGCGGCCCTCCCATTTCACTTTTACATCCATGCATGACCTAAAGATAAAAGTGAAGACCTCGACCACAACATTAAAACCACGACATGAAAATAACTTTAAGTTTGAATTACAATGAAATCAATTGGACGTCTTGAAGAAGGGGAGAATGAACGAAATAAGGTGTCTTAATTATGCCACAGAAACTTTTGGGTGGATAATAAGATTCTAGGGTACATGTTTGAATTTAGAGATGTTTTATAGTATTTTTTTAATTTTAGAATATTATATTAAAATTTTAAGTGAAGTATTGATGGGCAAGACCGTTACACCCTTTTAATTACTATATGTTATTTAAAAGGTTTATTTTTCATGGTCATAAATAATCATTCATGTTATTAGTCTGACACAAAAAGTTTAGATATTATAATAGTATGCTTCTTAAGCCATGAACTTGTTCTTTTGCAAGTCTTGTGTTTAGATTTGCATGCTAGAGTTATGCAAGTAGCCTTCACCAAGTTATTATATGAAGTGATTTGAATCATGAGTTTATAAACGAGTTTTTTTTTTTTTTTTTTTTTTTTTTTACAATTTATCTTAATCATTGAGGTAATCTATTCCAAAACTTTTCCTTGGGTTAATTCCTTATTGTTTTTTAGTTTCTTGGATAATTTAGATCTAAATATGTTGTTGTTCAATATAAATATTATATAGATTTTTAAGTGTTTCATAACATATCTATTTCATAATACAATTTTATTTGATTTGGGGCATATTTTTCTCATTTCTGTACATATGTCTCTTTAGTTTGTATTTTCTATGTACAGTGTAATGGAGTACTCTTTTCCATTCTCTTTCTCCAGTTGCTTGGGTGTTTATTTGTTTCACAATTCAAAAATTAGTATGTTTATAGTTTCAAGTAGCTCTTGTAGCTCAGTTGGTTAGAGCACCTGTTTAGTAAGCGGGAGGTCTTGAGTTCAACTCTCAACAAAAGCATTATTGTCCTCTCAACAAAAGCATTATTGTCCTCTAGCATGTACCCTGTGCATTATTGTCCTCTCAACAAAAGCATTATTGTCCTCTAGCATGTACCCTGTGCAATTAGTGATTGGTGGCTACATGTTAAAACTGTCTCTTGGTTTAAATTTCATTCGTTGGTGTTGTGAGTACATTCGATCAGTATCTCAATGGTCGATTCGATATTATCAACTTGACTGTCTCTTGGTTTAAATTTCATTCGTTGGTGTTGTGAGTACATTCGATCAGTATCTCAATGGTCGATTCGATATTATCAACTTGACAAAATGTCAAAAAGAGTGTGCATATTGTTGACAAAAAGGCCATTGGGGAAGGGTCAAAGTCCAATGTTGAATGGTAGGGGTAGAGAAGATGATAAAAGGCCATTGGGAAAGGTGGTTAGAGATGATAAAAGGCCAAACCAATGATGAATGAATGGTTAGGGGTAGAGATGGGGTTGCATGAAAACTCAATGTGATAGTTACTTGCTAGTTGATGTGATTTCCATTTTGGAAGAAGGGAATTTGAAAGTAGCTCGTGGAGCTTTTGTGGCAATTAAAGGGACTAGAAGAGGTAGCATATACTACCTCAACGGAACCACGATAATTGAGCATGTTGTTGTGGCAAGTTTGAAAGAACAAGACATATCGAAATTGGCACATGCGACTCGGGCATGCTGGTGAGAAGGCGCTCCAGACATTGGAGTGAGTCCTTAAGGGTGCCACAACTAGTAAAATTGATTTTTGTGAACATTTTAGGTTTTGAACCAAGGAGTGAGTCCTTAAGAGTGCCACAACTAGTAAAATTGATTTTTGTGAACATTTTAGGTTTGGTAAACAAAAAAAATGTGAAGTTTGATATGGCTATGCACCAAACAAAGGGCATCTTGGATTATGTTTACAGTGATGTATGGGGTCCCACGAAGAATATCTCATGGGGAGAAAAACAGGTTGTTTGTCACCTTTATTGATGACTACTCGAGGAGAGTTTGGAACATTGGTGAACCAAGGAGTCCTTAAGGGTGCCACAACTAGTAAAATTGATTTTTGTGAACATTATAGGTTTGGTAAACAAAAAAATGTGAAGTCTGATATGGCTATACACCAAACAAAGGGCATCTTGGATTATGTTTATAGTGATGTATGGGGTCCCACGAAGAATATCTCATTGGGAGAAAAATAGGTTGTTTGTCACCTTTATTGATGACTACTCGAGGAGAGTTTGGATGTATCCCATGAGGCAGACGAATGAGGTTCTCCAAATTTTCCTGGAGTGGAAAAAAATGGTAGAGAATCGACAGACAGGAAAATCATAAAGCTGAGATCAGACAACGGTGGAGAATATACTTTTGATCCATTTCTTAAAGAATGCCGAGATGAAGGGATTGTTCGATACTTCACTGTCCCTGGTAAGCTACAACAAAATGGAGTTGCTAAGAGAATGAACCAGACATTGATAGAGATGGTTCGATGCATATTGTCTCAAGCAAGATTGAGTAAGGCATTTTGGTTGAGACTCAGTTACGCAGTTCACTTGGTGAATCGTTTACTTGTTTCTAGAAATGGTGGAAAAACTTCGCTCGAGGTATGGTCAGGTACTCTTGTTAGAGATTATGACAATATGCATGTCCTACTTATTATCATGTGACATATTAAAAGCTAGATCCTAGAGAAGATAAGTTTATAGGCTTTAGCAAAGGCGTGAAGGGCTACAGGTTATAGCGTCTAAAAACAAGTAAGATTGTCAATAGTCAAGATGTGACATTCGATAAATCTAGAATGTCTTTCCAGAAGATTGAAAATAACGACGAGGCATCGAAACAAGTGGAGAATGTGGTTTTCTCTCCCAATATGATTGTTCCTATTGAAGAACCTATTGAGCAGGTAGACAATAACTCTGATGTCTTAGAGTAGGTGGAGCAAAGCCGTGTAAATGAAAGTGTGGAGGAACCTGAGTCCATTGTTAGGAATAGACCACGAAGGAAAATTCGAAAACCTATAAGGTTTGATGATACGATAGCATATGTTTTCCCTATGATTAATGGAGTTCCCAACAGTTAGAAAGATGTTATTCAGAGCCCGAATAGCTTAACTGGCAAAGAATCACTGTAGATGGATTTCTACATCTTATGATAATTTGAACAACATTTTTTTCCTATCTTTCTTGAAGTTTATCTTACATAATTGATGACTTGGTTCATATCACTAGAGTTGCTAATTATTCTTGCTACTAGCCTATTATGCCTCTCAAAGTCCAATTCAACCTCATATCCATCATCTTGATAATATCAGCCACCTTATAGTCCAATTCAAAGTCCAATTCAACCTCATATCCATCATCTTGATAATATCAGCCACCTTATAGTCCAATTATTGAAGATAAAGAAATATTTTGACATATCTATTCTATCTCTTTTTTCTTCCCAAATCAAATCTATATTTTGTATTTAAAATTCTTGAAATTAAAAAATTATGTTAAGTTGATTTTGATTATTTCATAAATTAATAGGTTCATATTTATAATTAGCCTAAATAATTCATTTAGACTTTAGCAATAGTTTAACAAATTTCTAATCTAATGTTCAAAATATAAACATGTTTTATGATATATATTTATTAGATACTATGATTTCATAATATATATGGAACCCATTGGTTATAATTAAAAGATAATACTAATTTATATGGAACCCATTTGTTATAATTAAAAGATAATACTAATTTTTTCAAATTTATCTTAGGATAGCCATTATTTTGTTAGTCCATTATATTTCGGGTTTTCCTGGAAGGTTTTTAAAACGCATCTACTGGGGAGAGATTTCCACACCCTTACAAGGGTGTTTCGCTCTCCTTTCCAACCAATGTGGGATCTCACAATCCACCCTTCAGGGCAAGCGTCCTCGTTGATACTTGTTCCTTACTAGTCCCACAATCCACCCCTTATGGGCCAGAGTTCTCACTCGCAAATTCATTTCTAATACCTAAGATTTGGAGTTGGTATTTATTTGGTGACATAAGTTTGGAGATTTGAGAGGAAATTTGATTGGTTATGATTAGTATTTGTTATAAATGAATGGCATACAATTTTTTGTTGTATTAGGGAACCAAATATATGGGCGAAAATAAGGGTATTGATCTAAATTTAGGTTTGGTAGAAGCTTATAAAAGGGTTGCTAAGCATTTGAAACATTCATCCACTCGCAAAAAGAAGCATTGGAAAGGCACAAGAAAAAGCATAAAATAAAATAAAATGGCGAAGAAGATGATTGCAGTGTTGTTGGTGTGCATTGTGGTGGTGGCTGCATTGCAGGTTTCGAGTGCCACTGAAAGCGCGAAGGAGGCCAAATATGAGGCTAAATTTGAAGCCAAGTATAGGTTATGCTACGAAAAATGCGAGAAGGAATGCCTTGAAAAGGGCAATGGCCAAAGCTTCTGCGAAGTTAAGTGCGATGAAGATTGTGGTGAGAAAGAAGCCGCTGGTATGTTCTCTTCCTTTTTAGATCATTTTTATTTTCTCTTAATAATTAATTAATTAATTAATTAATTGATTATTGTATTTGTATTTGTTTCACAGATAAGCTACACATCAAGGTGGAGAACTGAATAATGGAATTCCAAACAAAGAGGGCTCTTAATAATAATTGTATTCAAGTTTAAGCTTGTAAGATGGAGTTTCATAAACCTTCTTTCTCCTCCAATTTTTATGATGTGGTTTGATATTTTCAATTAATAAAGTTCCTCTTTCATGGATCATTCATGATTTTTTTTTAAAATAATGTAATAATTAGAAAAAAAAAACAATATGATAGTTTAAAAAAAAATAAGTAAATTGTGCATCTGTACGGTTTCGCTAAACCGTGTATTGTACTGCTATGGTACTAGTTGTTGCTTCATTGAGTTATTGAATTCGCTTCATTAATAGCTTCACGATTCAACCATGTATTGTACTGTTATGGTACTAGTTGTTGCTTTATTGAGTTATTGAATTCGCTTCATTAATAGCTTCACGATTCGACCGTGTATTGTACTGCTATGGTACTAGTTGTTGCTTCATTGAGTTATTGAATTCGCTTCATTAATAGCTTCATGATTCGACTTTGATTGTTATGGATTGGTACCAAGATCTAGTCCTAGACAGAACAGTGGGTACGGTAACAACGAAAATGACTCCATTAATAAGATTATATTAGCAAATACTTGAACCAAAATATGTTGACAATGAAAATGACTCCTTCATTGGTAAGATTATATTAGCAAATGCTTGAACCAAAATATGTTGCTATGTGAGCATGTACAATTACACCGTACTGTTCGGAAAGTTTTTTTTTTTTAATTGATGTGGTGCAACACCAAATGAGTACAAGATATTGTTTTTATCCATCGAATAAAATTACCTAAAGGTGTGTGTTCGTGATCCCACTATGCCAGAGACTTAAAGAACATAAATCTCCAAACAAGATGTCAAATCTTTTAACCATCCCATCAAATAAGGGAAGATAAAAGAAGTCTATAGAATTCTAGGGTACTTGTCCCTGTTTTGACTACTGTGTTAGGAATCAGCTAGTAATTGTATGGTTAGTAATATAACCTTATTTTCATTATATTTGATATTTTAAAATATTATCAAATTTATTATCATTTTACATTTTATTTTTATGAAATTTTTTGGCACATTTTTGATAATTCATGAATAGGATCAATATAGACATCTATTTGTCTATATAGAAATAGAAAAAGAATCAGATTCATTTATATAAATGAATTGGAAAATGTATTGAAAATGAAAATTCCAAAAAATAAAAACAAAAAGAATGAAAATAAGGTTTGCTCGTGACTTGTTGACAGCGAAATAATAATAAAAAATTGTAAGAGCAAAGGCAAAACTATAATATAAACTATAATATGTTGTAGCTTCACGTGCACTCTATAATCAATTAATTTAATTTGCTTATTTTCAAGATGCAAACTCTTTGGTTGCAATTACTTTGAAGGGCTACATCAATAATATGTTTTATATTACTTTACAAATAATTATACTAACACCTTCTCTCTTTTTCAATAGTTTATAAGATATCTTACAATATCTGCTAACGATGCCTAGACCGTTACATGAAATGTATTTGCATCATCACCATCTTTACATAAGGTATTTTCTATAGTAGCAAAGAGGACAATATAGCGGTAGGCCTGGAATTGCTGAGTCTAGAGTCATTGCTTGGTCTAGCGCCAAGTTTTCCTAAGAATGGTTGGGTCTAGAGCCACAGCTTGATGACATTGTTTGATATGGCACCAAGTTTTCCCAGGAATTGTAAAGTCTAGAGACAGCTTTATTGTTGGGTCTAGAGCCATAGTGTGGTTTGGCGTCAAGTTTTCGTAGGAATTGTTGGGTCTAGGGCCATTGGCGCCAAGTTTTCCTAGGAATTGCTGGATCTAGGGCCATTGCTTGGTCTGGCGCCAAGTATTCTAGGAATTGTTAGGTCTAATGCCTAAGATTCTCCCCAACAAAAGTAAGATAACCGCGCAAAAGAAAGACAAGCGCCAAGTTTCTCCCCAACAAAAGAAAGACATCAGCGCAAAAGAAAGACAAACGAACTTCTACTAGACTTTTTTTAGTCAAATCGATTCAGTTTCTTCCAATCTTTCATTATTTAATTGATTTTTCTCAACAATAAAACTTTGTGACTTCCTCGTTAAAATAGATTGTGATAGAAAAAACTTTCAACGCTGCCCAGTGCCCTCTACTTTTTCAAATATTTTTCCGAATCCGTTTTTTTGAAATAGAAGTACACTTTTTTATAATGAACATTAAAAAATTAGAATGGATTGGAAAAATGAACATCAAAAAATTAGAATGGATTGGAATTGCTTAGCGCCAAGTTTCCCCCAACAAAAGAAAGATAACAGGGCCAAAAGAAAGACAGCAGAGCCAAGTTTCTCCCTAACAAAAGAAAAGACAACATCCTAGAAAAAATCTTGGTATAACTAATTCAATACCAAGAATCCCTATTTCACCCTATCCACTTGGAGACTGGCTTTTATGTTTGATACCAAAATCAAAGTGTTTTTCATCTAATACTTTTTGCTCTATAGCTGGAAATTTTTGTAATTACTAAATAATAATAATAATGTTATTTGAACCATTCTAACTTCCTGGATCCAAATATTTTAAGTATTTGGCAAAAAAAAAAAAAAAATTAAGAATAATTAAGACTAAGAAAAAGAAATTTTGATTCAAGTTTTGGATATTAAATTTTTTTATTAACCGATCCTTTTAGAAAAAGATAAGAGATGTGAATCACAAAAATTAATTAGGAATTAAATATACTTTTTGTGGAATATACATATCAATATTCATGGATCATACTTTTCATCTCACTTCCAATTCCTATCTTAATAGGAGTGGGACTTCTACTTTTTCCGACCGCAACCAAAAATCTTCGACGTATGTGGTCTTTTTCGAATATTTTATATTCGTTAGCAACGTCAACCAAACAACCAAGTACACGTAAAAATGTTGCATATTCCTATGTAATGTTAGAACACATTAGAAGAAAAGCCTCGGATGGAAAAAAAATGTTTGATGTTAAGTTTGATTATACCCAAAAGCTTATGGTATTCTTAACAAACTTCATGTGTACTCACAAAACTAATTTGATTCACAAAGGCTAGCAAATGAATGGATCATTACCTTTAAAAATTTAACAACAAACATGTAAATGCCCTATTACAAGCTGCGCATGTTGTTCGGCCATAGAAGCTTCAAAATCAATGTAGAACAAGTAGTCAAAGTACCTAAAAACGTTAAAAGTTGAAGGGATTCAACTAAGGAGAAGCTATCGACAATAATGTCAACTCTCATCATTTCCCTATTAAAATGTCATCACTATCCCAATAGGGTTAAGCTCAAATGAGTAATTACTATGTTTTAGGGTTTTAGAAATAAATTTAGGAAAATGATTTATGGAGTTTAGGAATAAATTTAGGAAAGAGGTTGAGAAATTATAGGAATAGATTAACTACCCAACCCTGTAGTATAAATACCCCTCCATCCTACTTAGTTCATCCTCACAAGAAATCCCAAGCAATAGAAAGAGTAGTTTCTAGTTTTGTAAATCTCTTCTCGATTGGTTTTAATAAAGTGTGCGAGTGTTTCCCACAAAGAGTTGTGTCTTAATAAAGTATGCGAGTGTTTCCCACAAAGAGTTGTGTTCAACAATCTGGTATCAGAGCGAGGTTAGTGTAAGTTGTCGATCTCTTGGAATTCTTAATATGCTCTATGGTGGCAGCTCTGTCTGATCTTCCACATCATAAACGATTTCTTGAGATTAGTAGTGAGTGAGTTTCCTTTGTGTTGTGAGTAGTCGGTGACTCTGCAAGTCTTGTGTCGAAAGAGCTTGTTTGGTATTACTGAGGTATAGCCAACCGATAGGTGATTTCCAAATCGTTGGAGGAATCAAGAAACTCAACAACAACAACTACAACATGTGGGCAACATGCATGATGTCCTATTTACAAGGACATGATCTTTGGGAGATCGTTGGCGGGTGCGAAACTACGCCGCAAGAGGATAATTCTAACGGCACCTTGCGCAAATGGAGAATGAAAGCAGGCAAAACAATATTTACCTTGAAGACCACAATCGGAGAAGAAATGTTAGAGCATATTTGGGATGACAAGACACCGAAAGAAGCATGGGACACGTTCGTGACGTTGTTCTCAAAGAAGAACGATACGAGGCTACAACTTCTGGAGAATGAGTTGTTGTCAATTTCACAACGTGACATGACGATTGCTCAATACTTTCACAAGGTCAAGTCGATCTATCAGGAGATTACTGAACTATATCCGAAGTCCGCCATTGAAGAATCTTGAATGAAGAGGATTATAATCGATGGATTGCGACCAGAATATAGAAGCTTTATTATTGCTGTACAAGGATGACCCACTCAACCATCACTTGTCGAGTTCAAAAATTTGTTAGCCAGCTAAGAAGCCATGGCTAAACAAATAGAAGGTATCACATTGAAGGGTGAAGAATAAGCACTCTATACAAGTGAAAGCCGGAGCAATAATAGGTCGTCTACCAAACGTGGATACAATGGTGACAAAAGAAGAAGTCACCAAGGATGACAAAAGAAGAAGTCGCCAAGGAACTGTACAACCAGGAAGAGCTCAGAAGAACGATTACAATAACTCTCAAAGGAAGAGATTTGAAGGCATTTGCTACAATTACGGGAAGAAGGGCCACATGTCCAAAGATTGTTGGTCCAAGAAAAAAAATCTGTCGAAAGCAATGTGGCATCCTCCAACATGGAGATGGAGGAGGAATGGGATGTAGAGGTACTCTATGCCATAGAAGAAGATGAGTTAGCACTCATGGCGATGATGGGAGACCATATCGATTATGAGAATGATTGGATCATTGATTCAGGATACTCAAACCACATGATTGACGATCAAAGTGGTGCAATGGAAGAGGGGTGGCCCTCAGAGAAGGAAGTATTACCAGATCTTGAGCAACTTGAAGAAATTCTTCTACAGAACACAGGGGAGCAAACCGAAGAAATTAACCTGTACATATTTGCTTAAGTGCTGATGTGCCTGAAGATTTAAGTGACACTAGTGCTGGTGAGCAATAAGTGACTCAACCAAGCGAACCTAGTGAAAATGAAATGACACCTCAACAACTCAGACATTAAAAAATAATCCTAAAGCCAAATCTAGAGTATGCCAATGCAGTAGAAGACGAAGTTAATAAGTCGAAGATATATGAAGAAGCATCACAAAACTCAGCTTGGCAGAAAGCGATGGAAGAAGAAATTATAGCCCTAGAACAAAATTAAACTTGGGAATTAGTGCGAGGTACCAAACTCATCTCTTGCAAGTGGGCTTACGAAATAATGTGTCTCTTAGATGGATCAATTGAAAGATACAATACTCAACCTGTAGCTCGAAGGTTCTCTCAAGAATATAGACTAGACTATAATGAAACGTTTAGTCCAGTGGCAAAGATCATTATCGTACAAGTTCATCCAGTACTTGCGGTAAATAAAGATTGAAAATTTTGGCAGATGGATATGAAGAATATTTTCTTGCATGGAGAGTTGGACTGGGAGATCTACATGAACCAACCAAATGGATTTGAGAATGAAGTTGGAGTCATTAGTCAGTACATGCGAAGTCTGAAGAAGCTTCCTTTAGATACAACTCGATGGACCTTGAGATATGTCAAACAATATCACGATACTCGAAGGTCAAGTATCGGGTATGTGTTCAAGCTTAGTTCGAGAACAATCTTTTGGTGTAGGAAAAGACAACCAACAGTATCATTATCTATTAGAGAAACAGAGTACAAAGCAGCGACTAGAGCAACTTAGGAAAGTACATTGCTGAAACTCTTGATGGAAGATTGGCACCAGAAAATTGACTATCCAATACCAATTCATTGCAACAATCAATCTGTGATTCGCCTAGTAGAAAATTCAGTATTTCATGCTAGAACAAAGCATGTGGAAGTACACTACCATTTCATTAAAGAGAAAGTGTTGAAGGAAGAAATCGAGATGCAGCAGATCAAGGCAAATGATCAATTGGCAGACTTGTATACAAAAGGGCTGAATACTGGCAAATATAAGAGTTTTCGCTGCTCAACATGGTGCAACAAATTAGGACTAGTACTGAGGGGGAGTGTTAAAATGTCATCACTACCCCAATAGGATTAAGCCGAACCATTATATGAGTAATTATATTTATGATTTAGGATTTTAGAAATAAATTTAAGAAAATGATTTAGGGAGTTTGTCTTCTCTTCCACTTTTCTCTTTGGATGATGGTGCAAGCGCAGTAGGAATTGGAGAAGTATCGACAATAGTGCTACTGTGAAAAGCGACTAGTAGCGAAAGCAAATATGGAGAGCAAAAGAATGGAGAATGAAGTTGTATAATAGATAGTGACAGGATCGACGGAAAAAGGAGTAATTGTAACTACTGCCTTGCAGATGCAAAAATGTTTGTGTCATGGAAACCAATGAAACGCTGCGTTTCATGTGCGTTCTGAGAAGCCACATAAAACTTCCTCAAGAAGCTATCGTAGTAATTGTTTGTATTGTTACCCTAGATGTTTAATATTTATTAACATTAGAGTAATATATTTAGTTAAAAATTTAAAATCAAATGTTATATAAAGTTAATTTTAGTGTATATTTTCAATCTGCATGAATCTTAGGGAACAGTTCGAAGGAACTCCTTGACGACGGAGATCTCCTCCACCATGTCGCCTAATAAATGGATGTCGCTAACGATTGTTGTCAACTTCTTGGATAGTCTTAGAACTCACCCTTCAAAGTCTGCCCCTTTGCTTCCTTGACACATTCCACACTCACATGTATTGGTTGCAGCATCTCCCACACTGCCTTTGTCGAGTCCTTCTTTGCCAACATGAGAAAAACATCCTCCGAGACTACTTGGTAGATGGCAGCAAGAGTCATCCTATCCTTATACTCCTCAACCTCACCATGCTCGATGGTGTCCCACACGCCTTGTGCATGTAAGTTGACACACATCTTGATCGATCATACTGCGTAGTTACTCTTCATGAGTAGCGTGTACGGGGGCATTACACTCTCCTCTGTTGATTCTAGCAATTGGGAGGAAAATGTCGACAAAAAACTGGCCGAAGGAAAATTTCTTTGAAGGAAGAATAAAGAAAGTAAAAGGAGAGAGATTTGCTGAAAGACTTGGGATGATTTGATTTCTCATTGAGTTTGGATATTTAAATAACAAGTTATCCTAAAATAGCAACTTAACTAACGTTCATCCACTCTACGTACATGTACTTCCCACCCACCTCAATTGTGTGGGTTTAACCTAAAAATAGTTACCTAAAAATTAGGGATCACATTCACTCGGTAGGGATTTATCTAACAATCTCCTCCTAAAGCCCTATTGTATATCTACCTTATTTTGTTTGAACTTCGATTTGAGCCCTAAGGCTTGGTGTCCCTGGCGGTATGTCCTCCAGACTCCACCTCCGGTACCTCTTGTTCGGCCACCTCTTCTTCAAGGTGGCGCGCCGCCAGTCCAGGTGGTTCACCTCTTCCCAATAGATCTTCCATCCTCTGATACTGGCCACTAGACCATCATCGTGATCGGCATCTAGCATCGAATCCACAGTCTGTGGTGTTGCGAACTCCACTGGTTTAGGGGGGGGGTGCAGCTACTGGGGCGGTAATGGTTCCTGATGCTATGCTCCTCCTTCTTCTGGCTTGGTGACGACGTACTCCACCGTGAATTGATTTGAGTTGTGATCTACCTCGATCACGTCGTTACACTACCAGAAGGTGCTTTCGTCGAAGATGACGTCGCGCGACATGTGAGGGCACCGTTAGTTGCTGTTGTATACTGAACTCATCGCAGTACTTACCGAAACTTGTTGGGGCGCCGTTAGTTGTTGTTGTATATCGAACGCATCGCAGTACTTACCAAAACTTGTTGAGGTGAATTCTCCGCCTCGGTCTTTGCGCGCACTCGCATCTTCTTCCCGCATTTGGCTTCCGCTCGCGCCTAGATGCGCTTAATCGACTCTACCGCCTCACTTTTCGCTTGCAACAGGATTAGCCACATGAAGCGGCTTTTGTCATCGACCAACAGGAGGAAGAGGGTCTTACCGCTTGGGGTCGCCGGCTTGATGGGCCCACAGATATCGCCGTGCACAAGCTCCAATGGCTCACTGGCCCGGTAGAATGTCTGAGACGGAAAGTGCGCCTCTGTTTGCCGGCGCTGGCTCGTCCTCCTTGGATTGAGCCACATGGGCTTTCTCGGCCGTCTCCTTGTTTTTAAGCTTGCTCCAGCAATTCTTGCTCAGGTGACCTCTCTTCCCACAGTACGAGCACTGGATTGGCCCGTCATCAGTCGACTCCTTCTTTTGATTTGTCTCTTTCCCATGCATGCGCTCGCGAGATTTTTATGGCTTCTTAACGCCTTTGCGGTTGGAGGTCGTCCTTAAAGCGAATCTCCGAGAGCTCCTTCCGCAACTACTCGACATATGGGGGCACAGAACCATAATATGGCGGCCAACGCCAGCCCGATCCTCCCGGTACTCGATCGTTTCTCCTTCCTCTAGCTCGACAGCGTGCCATAACCCTTGCGCCTGTAGGTTGACGCGCATCAAAAAAGGCCCACTCGTTGTAGTTGGACCTCCGCCTTTACGGCTGGAGGCCGTCCTTAAAGGAGATCGGATCAGTTGACCTCTCTTCCCAAAGTACGAGCACTGGGTTGGCCTGTCATCAGTCGGCTTCTTCTTTTGATCCGCCTCTTTCCCGCGCATGCGCCCGCGAGATTTCCATGGCTTCTTACCGCCTTTGCGGCTGGAGGCCGGTCCTTAAAGCGAATCTCCGATGGCCGTCTCCTTGTTCCTGAGCTTGCCCCAACAATTCTTGCTCAGGTGACCTCTCTTCCCACAGTACGAGCACTAGATTGGCCCGTCATCAGTCGACTCCTTCTTTTGATTCGCCTCTTTCCCACGAGATTTCCATGGCTTCTTACTGTCTTTGTGGCTGGAGGCCGTCCTTAAAGCGAATTGAGATTTCCATGGCTTCTTACCGCCTTTGCGGTTGGAGGCCGTCCTTAAAGCGGATCTCCGAGAGCTCCTTCCGCAACTGCTCGACATATGGGGGCACAGAACCATAATATGGCGGCCAATGGACCCCATGATGTGTGTATTTTCACACTTTGCATTTCCTTCTACTCAAACTTGAGACCAATGTGTTGTTAGGTCAACGCTCTAACCACTTGAGCTATTCAACTTAACTGTTGAATAAAGTTGGCTCCTCCGCAATGATATACCACCAATGGCTTCAACCGGGCTCTGATACCACTTGTTGACTCTGGCAATTGGGAGGAAAACGTCGACGAAAAAACTGGCAACTTAACTGAAGCTCATCCACCCTAGGTACGTGTACTTTCCACTCACCTCAATTGTGTGGGTTTAATATAAAAATAGTTACCTAACAAAAAAATCGTTAACTAAAAATCAGAATCACATTCACTCGGTAAGGATTTATTGAACATCCTCCTTTCCACACTCTATCATTGTTACTCCTACTCGGATGACTTGGTGATGACATATGTTTAGAGATCGTATTCCAAAGAGAGGATTTCATTGGATTTCACTCTCTGTGCTCTATAGACTCTCAAATGGCAAGAACAACTTGGGTGGATCGAGGGGAAGTTGAGTGCAGTTTAAATGGGAAGACGGAGTGGGCTGAGTCGTGATTTCGTGGTTGCCCTCACCATAAATCGCGAGATTTCCAGCGAGAATTAACTGATTTTATTTTATTTTTATTTTTTTGGTATTACATATTAAATAATTGAAAATTATAATTTAATGCATATGCGTATCTACCAACCGTCAACATTCATTATTACGGTATAATTCAGCGTGGACTTGATCAACTTGGTCTTTGGTTGGTCTTTGGTTAGTGATACCAATTAATAGTCCATTGCCGATAACTTCCTTCCTTAACCAAAACCATCCATTTCCCTTTCTTCTTCTCTCCCTCCAAGATAGATGCCTATGGCGGTGCCGTCGACCCTGTATCTGGTTGTTCTCTTCTTGGTGATTCTTCCGGCGGCCAAATCCCAACGGAATCAGCCGATGCGGCTGAGATTTGGCAAAAGAGGAGAGTTTAAGATACTACAAGTGGCGGATATGCATTACGGGGACGGGAAAGCCACCCCATGTGAGGATGTTCTCCCCAGTCAGTTAGCTTCCTGCTCTGACCTCAATACCACCGCCTTCGTTCGCCGGATGATTCTGGCGGAGAAGCCTGATTTCATCGTTTTTACTGGTAAGTCTTTTCTCCGATTTGGGTTTGAGATTAAATTCAACATCTATTATGTTGATTACAAAATGGATTTCGATTGATTCAATTTCAGGGGATAATATCTTCGGATTTGACGCAACGGATGCGGCAAAATCTTTAGAGGCGGCATTTGGTCCGGCAATTGCGTCCAACATTCCATGGGCAGCTGTTTTGGGGAACCATGACCAAGAATCTACTCTTTCAAGGGAAGGAGTAATGAAGCATATTGTGGGCTTGAAAAACACTCTCTCAAGGGTTAATCCTTCAGAAGTAAACCCGATCGATGGCTTTGGGAACTACAATCTGGAGGTTGGTGGCGTTCAGGGCTCTGCTTTTCAGAACAAATCTGTTCTCAATCTCTATTTCCTTGACAGTGGTGATTACTCCACAGTTCCTGGGATCTTTGGGTATGGCTGGATTAAAGCTTCTCAACAGTTTTGGTTTCAGCTTACTTCTGCCAGCCTCAAGGTACATTATTTCTGCTTTTCTACATCTTAATATGTTCTGTTTTGCTTCACTAGAGAAGTGCTACAATCACTTGATTTGTAAGCATGTTTTGACCCAAAGAAGGGTTTTAATTCATCTTGGTAAGGTTTCAATTCAATGAAGATGTGTGGCCTTGTTGTTGAGAAGGAAGATGATGGAAGTAAGAAATCAACTTTAGAAGACCTCTGTGAGATCCCACGTTCGCTGGGAGGAGACTGAAATACCTTTTATAAAGGGTATGGAAACATTTCCCTAGCAAACGTGTTTTAAAATCCTTTACTGAAAACTTGAAAAGAAAAACTTAAAAAAGATAATATCTGCTAGTGGTAGATTTGGACCGTTACAACCTTAGTTAGTGTAGAGACAAGGTTGAGCCATAGGACTTGATCTAGAGTAGAGACAAAGCAACTAGAGTCACAAATAAGTGAAAATGCGTGTCTAGGAGTCATGAATCGTCAAGAGAAGTTGATTTTGCACGCATAATGAAGTTTGATTGAAAATAAAAGAACCTCGTCTAAGGTTTGATAGAACCTAAAGAGTCGTAAAAGAACCTTGAAGCTAGAGTTTTCCTTAAGGGGTGCCATACAGTTGAAAGGCATATGACCATATGACCATGACACGAGGCATGTACCTAGGCCCTAGCGAGTGGCTAGCACTCTACAAACAGGCAAGCACCAAGTTGGCATGTCAATTGAGCTTGTTTGTGAGCATGCGTATATACGTGGGAAGTTATTCCTTGTATTAACAGGAACTGGGGTATCATTTCCCTTGGGAAATTGTGTCTTCTAATGTGCTTTGTTTGTATGATGACTACGCGCATGTCCCGTGATGCTTTGTTTGTATGGTTTTTACTTTCTGAGTTAATGTTTTTCATTGCAAATCATCTATAGACTAACGAGCATACTAAAAGGACCAATATTGTAACAGCCTAAGTCCGCTGCCAGCAGATATTGTTCTATTTGGGATTTCTCTTTCATGCTTTCCCTCAAAGTTTTTAAAACGCGTGTTCTAAGGAAAAGTTTCTACACCCTTATAAAGAATGCTTTGTTCTCCTCTCCTACTGATGTGGGATCTCACAATCTACCAAAGAGGACAATATCTATTAGCGGTGGGTTTGGGTTGTTACAAATGGTATCAGAGTCAGACATCGAGCGATGTGTTAGTGAGGAGACTGAGCCCTGAAAGGGGGTGTACATGAGGCGGTGTGCCAGCAAGTACGTTGGCCTCGATGGGAGGTGGATTAGAGGGTCTCACATTGGTTGGAGATGGGAACGAGCGATAGCGAGGGCACTGGGCCTCGAAGGGGAGTGGTTTGTGAGATCCCACGTTAGTTGGGGAGGAAAACGAAACATTTTTTATAAGGGTGTGGAAACTTCTCCTTAGAAGACGCGTTTTGAAAACTCGAGGGGAAGCATGAAAGGGAAAGCCCAAAGAGGACAATATCTGCTAGCGGTGGGCTTGAGCTGTTACAAATACGTCGTTAAGACACTGCATGTGACTAGTCGGAAGAATGGAGTAAAGTTACTTGATGAAACTCATTTTGTGATAACATTCGAAGTCTTTGGCTACATGCTCGAGTCTACGGGAGTTCATAAGCCTCGAACATTTTTCCTTTTCATTATATCAATGAGAAGTAAAAAAGTAATATGATATAATTTCTATTTTTGGGTGCAGAGGGCATACATGAGCAAGCCATTGCCCCAGAAGAGTGCAGCACCTGGGTTAGCATACTTCCACATACCATTGCCTGAGTTTTCTCGTTTTGATGCATCAAACTACACTGGTGCGAGACAAGAAGGGATTAGCTCTCCTACCGTGAACTCTGGTTTCTTTACCTCCATGGTGGAATCAGGGGATGTGAAAGCAGTGTTTACAGGTCATGATCACCTCAATGATTTTTGTGGGGCTCTTAATGGGATTAACCTTTGCTATGCTGGAGGATTTGGGTACCATGCTTATGGCAAGGCTGGGTGGCCGAGGAGAGCTCGAGTGGTGGTGGCTAACTTGGAAGCAACAAGCAATGGAAATTGGGGAACTGTGAAATCCATCCGAACCTGGAAGCGCCTTGACGACCAACATCTCACGGCCATTGACGCTCAAGTTCTTTGGAGCAAGACCTCTGTTGGTAACCTTCTTACTCCTTCCTTTTTTTCTTGCTAACCTCTGCGTTTATATTCATCATAACTTGTTTATCACTCCATTTTAGAAGTAGGGATGTTTGGCAATGGTCTAAAACCATTGTGGAAAGGTTCCATACCACTTTTAAAGTGATTTTCAGTCGATAACTTCGAGTGTTCGACTTAGAATCACTTATCAAAATTACAATAGATAATTGGAAAACCATGGATTACTTGTTAGAGAAATAAGAGAAACATTAGCACGCCACCGGAATGACTTTGATAACATATAATCCAGATAGGAAGAATTGACAACTCGTCACATTCCTCTATTGACACAATAAGAAAGAATAAAGGTCTATCTAACATGAAAGCAAGTAAAAGGGGTTTAGAACGGACATGCAGCCATAGACAACACGTCTTGGACAAGTATGATTGGAACATCTGACATGCGGTCACAAGCAACATGTCTTAGACAAGCATGACTGTGACACACAACCCACACACGAGTACGCACACACTTTAGGAGTAGGTGCACCCGACATGTGTCAACAATCCATAGTGTGATTGGGTCCCGAGAAAGCCATTGAGAACGATGACTAGTTTTAGTTGGGGAGAATGTCATAACCATATTAAGAAAAGAGTAGATTGTAACGTTTACATGTAGATAAACAAGGTGTGCCACCTCAAGTGGCACCTATATGGCCATTTGAGAGTCAAGACAAATAAGTATCATGATGTGAGCAAGGAGGATAGTGCATCATCCAACACACCATAAAAAATGTGCATTCAAGCCAAGTTGAGATGTAAGTAAGAAAGAGACAACAATGTCGACATGAATGTCAAAAATAGGCTTGATAAGGTTTCGGGTAGGGACTCGAGCACATGATGGACTCTAGAGTTGAGTCCTTTTATATGAATGTTTGTCAAATTTGGTGACAATCAGACACATGATGGACGATTCATGAGATTGTATGACTATTTGACAAATAAAATATCCGTCAAAATGTACTATAGGGGAAAGTATGTTGTTAGCTCTCCACCCATAGGCTTTGTGACTCAAGTAAGCTACATGTGGCACATACGTGTATTATAGTGTGGGGGTGCGTTGTGAGACTAGCGTCATAGACGACTTCTTTTGAAATTGATTATTCGAGGACAGTGTCGGACGACATGGATATGCAGACATTGGGCCCCAGTCCATGTGTTAAAAGTTGGTATATGCATCTGCTATTTAGTACACAATCCGTAGTTTTGCATGGACACAGGAGGGTTCATGCCTTCATAAAATCTGGATGGATGAATGTTTAGGATGCCTCGACAATATGGTTGACACATGAGACCAATTCTCGATAGACATGCCCGAACAAGCTATGATGACCAAAGTTGTCCGGGTTCTTGGGATGACATCATGATGCGTTGGCCATGTTGTTGGAAATCAAGATGATGACCTAGATGCGATGTTGCATATGAGAGAATCAGGCCCTAGAGTAGAAGCAAGATCGAGCCGGATGATTTGACCTAGTGTAGAGACAAGTCAGCTAGAGTTGCAGATAATTGATCATGCACGCATGGGTGACATGTGTGGTTGAACAAGCTTAGATTCTGCGTGAGTTGTGTTCGGTGGGCGAAATCCTAAGGTTCGACGAAGCTACTAATCCAAACAAAAAATGTAAATGGGGCTTGAGCTTTCCATAAAGCTTGTCAAGATAATGATGTTGGACAGTTGAAACTATATGACCGTAACACAATGCAATACGTGGAACTTCCAAGCCTCGGTTCTCGTGTTTGATCCGCTTGGACGTAAGAAATTTTTGTTTGTTTATTGGCGAATGGCAATGCAAGGTGTGGCCTACCAAACTCTTGACACGTGTCCCTTGCGTCCTTTTGAATTCGAGCCTCATTTTGTTTCTTCATAATTTCGTGTTTTTCTGATTTTCTTTCATTTTTTTTATATATTTTCTACGTAACTCAATTCAACTCAGTTGCTTTTTAATCCATCTTTCCAAGAAAATTAATCTCATTTAGTTTCGTTAACTACGTAAAATAATCAATGCGTCAAAAGTTGGTCCAAAAGTAGAGAATTCATCGTTCTTGAAGATCGTCAAAACTCCGCCTTTCTATGAGTTTTGCCTCTAGATTACTTAATGAAAGTTGAGTGAAATCACTTCTGGAATCATTATTGACTAACTTAAGAACCTAAATAGTCAAGAATCTCATATCATTTAGAGAAAAATTGAGATTAAAAACTCGAAACCCTTACTTTTCAATATTCCTTGTTTCTTGACGGAATTTGAAATGAAAAATTGGATAATTAATTTTTATTAGTTCTCCAGTGTTACAAAACTACTCTTGCATCAATTTGCATCATAAACCATAAGTATTAAGATATCAACTATATTCTGTACATAAGTTTTGATATATCATTGATATGTATATGAAAATATGGAACAGTAAAATAATCATGGTTGTACATAAGCTTTGACCTAGACCATCATACATAAGGCAAGTTTTCAAACCGAGTTGATAGTAGAACAATTTACTTGATTAGCTTAAGTTGGTGTTACTGGTTTAACGTGAATGAAAGTTCAATTTTGTCCTTCAAAAGTCAAATCAATGTATGTGAGTTAGGCAGACATTAAACACTTTGCATGATTAGAGTATTAGAATGTTTACATATATGTTTATTATAATATTATTTTCATACAAACTCTAAAATATAAAGCAGTTTAACAATCTTTCAGGTTTTTCTTTATTTTTTGTTTTCTTTAAAAAAAAAAAAAAAAAAAAAAAAAAAAATTGCTCCGGCCAAGTTTAATTGATTTTTATGGCTATTCGTCCTCACATAACTCACTATAATATTAAATTATTTTTTGTATTTAATTTCTAACTAGATTTTAAATAAGTGCAAACCAATTTAGAATAAAAGAAAAAAAAAAAGGAGATCTAACTAATGCGACAAACTGGACATCCGTCTTCAAGCTTAAAAAGGTCATTTTTGGTTGGGTGAGCTATTTGAGGAAAGAAGTTGTGAGAGGACGAGTGAAGAGATAGGAAATCTTTATCATTTTTTTTATTTATCATTATTTTTTACATTTGTTACACCATGTATATTTTTTCATATAGTTTATGACCTAATGTCGTAAAATATTGCATAGTATGATACGTTGTTGTTGTTGTTGTTTTTTTTTTTTTTTTTTAATGTTGGAGCGGTTGTTGATAGGTGGTGATAAATTTTAGGTTGATTTGTTATTTTTAATTATTGTTAATTATTATTATTATTTTTTAGGTGGCCATGATGTAAATGTTTGAAAAGTGAGAATGATAGCACGTGTAATGTCGATTTCATGGAAATGGTACGCATGCACTTTTTTTTTAATTACTAATTTAAAAAGATATGGTGTTATATAGATTTATACCTTCCTTTGCTTTCTAATACTACGTTGTAATACTACTCTTTGAATTAATTTTTAGAAGTCACCTGAAATATTATATTATATTTTTTTTTTATATTTTTTAAAATAGAAATTATATTGAAAAATGAAAATTAATTCATTTTGGGAAGGAATATTGTTTAAGAAAATAAGTAGAGAAATTTCGCTCGATTTGAAATTGAAATAGGAGGTCGGATGGAGAAGGCATTGATGTTAACTAATTAAGTAAAACTAAAGTAGAGTGATCACTGCTATTGAGAAATAGAAAATGATGAGAAAATCAACTATAATGAAGAAGGTTCGGCTAAAAGAGATTAAATCGATGTGTTGTTGATTTTTGTGGTAGGTTTTAGTTCCTTCTAATAGATTCTCAAGCCCACTCCTAAGGGTCATGCATAGCGATTACTTTCATAATCGTTTTTAATTTTTGTTAACAAGGTTGTAGTGGTAGGAAAAGAATTATTTCTAACCCTTCTGTTACCTTCAAGTTTCCTCGCAATGGAATTAGAGTATTAAGAGGATTTTATTTCTCCCTCTCTTCTCTCGAATAAGAGAACGACTATGTATGTAAAACAAGTAATTAAACACACATGTAAATCATTAACAACAACTCTTTAATAAACTAAAATCATACCGTCAACGTACTTAAACTATATAAAACTCTCTTGCCTCCCCTATACATTTTAGCTCTCCATACAAACTGAATTAAACAAAAGAACTCACATCTCAATCATGTAAAATTAATAAAAAAAAAAAAAAAAAATGGAATAAGGAAATCGAGAGTTATTCCGCTTTGCTGCTGTTCTTCAATGGAAGTTTCCTTCGCTTGAGCTCTCACGTCCACCTCTTTGCCCTAATTTATCCTTCTTGGTCTTGTTTTCCTTCTGCCGTCAATAGCGGCTGAATTAGGGTTTTTCTTCTTCTTCTTTGGTTTCACAGCAGTCACAACAATAGAGGCTCTACTGTCTAATCCGATTTTCTCCCCAAGATGTGGCTCTCCTCCTTTTTTAGGTATCATTTTCCTTTTATAATAGTTGTTTCTTCTCATTTAGGGTTGAGAAAGGATAAAATCGTCCACTTAAGATGTTTCTAATTTGGTAGTCAATGACCCACGTGGACTGCTGATGTGGATTAAAATTTTCATGTCATCCACGAAAAGTTTGCGTTTCAAATTGCTTAAGCATCGGAGTTAACAATTTTTTTCCAGATGCAAGCAGTGGTTGTTTCCAGATTTGCTATAGCATCATAGTTCAGTATGAATGTTCTGGAATTTTACCAAATAACTTAATTAAGTATACAATTAAGCTTGATTTATGCAAATTGAACTTCTTTTCATATTAGACTATTTCATGTATATTAATTAGAATAACTGGAGCAATTAATGAGAAAATAGTGAGTATGAGTGCAAATTTAACTATAAAAAGACTTGATATAACTCTACTCTTGGAGAGTTATCAATAGTTGACGTAGATTAATCACTAAGTACATTGATCTAACGACTCTAAATTTTCTACTTTAACCTAAGGTCGCTACCGTACACATATCATGAACATTTAATGCGAAATTAACTTTTAAACTTCCTCATAGAACATAAAGTTTATCTTAAACTACTGTCATGGCCATATGTGTTCAAAAACATTTTTAAAACAACACAACAAAAGACTGATTAAATAAATGACCGTTTAAATTAAAAAAAACATCCTATTCTACCCTAAGTCTAAGAAAATGAATGCGACTACCTAGCATGTGTCATGGTCTCGAATTGTAATGTCGTCGTCAGCCGTACAGGGATGTCTTGCCTTTACCTGAAATAGAAGTAGCACTTGGCTTGAGTATTCAAGTAAATGACCCCACTATTGGGGTTAAATGCAAACATATACAATTTTATGAAGGAGACCTATCGTAAAAGTCTATCGACGTCTATCCTAATAGACAACTTGGATGTGTAATCAATTTCCCTACACATGGTCCACACGTGCGAGTATGGACCCACTAGTCAGTTCGCACACCTCTTGGGCCCCTTTCTGATCGGGCGAGCATTCTCCGGGAGCTTTTAATGCCCGGCACCCGTAACAATAGCGACCGTCACTACAGTATTATGATAAACATAATGAATGTTTCCCTACCTAGTAGTGTACGCATCCGTACTATCACGAGGAAATAGGGTCCCCCAATGCATGAACACAATAATGCATGAGGTCCCAATGTTTTTCCATTTTCGTCATTATTTAATACAAGTCCGCTAGAGTTTTATTCATATCATATCATTTTTCATATCGTTTATCTACCATTTATCATATCTTTCATGCAACGTCATTTTGCATGTCAATCATTGGGACCTTATCATATCTTTCATGCATATGTTGTATTTCATACTAATTCGTCGTTTTGCATGTCAATCATAAACAAACACACCGTATCATAACGCGCGCGCGCACGCGCGCACACACAAACACACACCGTATCATAACGCGCACGCGCGCGCGCACACACACACACACCGTATCATAACGTTTCGTGCTTCCAACATAACAACTTTCATCATATACATATCATACCATAATATATTGTATCACAATATATCATATATATCATATCATAAACATGTCAATTTATCACAATAACAGTAGATAATTGGTAAAACAACCGATTACTTGTTAGAGAAATAACTGAAACATTATCACGCCATAACAACGACTTTGATAACATATAACCCGGATAGAAAGAATTGACAACTAGTCACATCTCCCTATTGACACAACAAGAAATAGTAAAGGCTATCCAACATGAAAGCAAGAAAAAGGCCAGGTTTGGAACGAGCATGCAACCATGGACAACACATCTTGGATAAGCATGACTATGACATTTGATACGCGGCCACAAGCAACATGTCTTAGACAAGCATGATCATGACGCACAACCCACACGTGAGTACGCACACACTTCAGAAGGAGTAGATGCACCCGCTATGTGTCACAATCCATAGTGTGATTGTGCTACCAGAAAGTCATTGAGGATGATGACTAGTTTAAATGAGGGAGAATGTCATTATCATATTAAGAAAAAAGTAGATTGTGACCTTTACATGTAGATAGACAAAGCACGCCACCCTGAAGTGGCGCTCATCTGGTCACGTAACAAGCAAGACAAACAAATGTCATGATGTGACCGCGGAGGACAGTGCATCATCCAACACATCATAGAAAATGTGATAAGGCAACCTTAATCCTTAGCATAACGATCCAAGTTTTTGTTGAAATAAGAACTCTTGAATGAAAGAAATTAACCCTTCTTTATACAAAATACAGATCAACCAAGAGATAAGGCTAGAATTAGATTATGTCTTACGATCAAAGATCTAAAAGCAAGATTTAGAACCTTGTTCTAAATTGAGTCACTCCACAATCGAACTTAATCAAGGCTTGATTGAATGACTCGGATGCAATATACAACAAAAATTGCTTGAAACTTAGAAATGACAAAGATGTTGCTCGAATTTCTAATGGTGAAAGTCTTAATTTGAGATCTCAATTTCATTCATTCATAAATCTGATTTTTACCTAATAATTTGTGGGTATTTATAGTCTTCCCACAAAAGAGGTTAGTTCACGTCATTTAATTCTATCCTTCTAAATCTCTACAAAATAGGAAGTCAATTTGACCCTTACAAACTTTATGAAATTAAAAATAATAAATTAAGTTTTCTAAAAACTCATCACATGATACTTGCAACTTCAACCGTTCAAATATTCACTTCTGAGGCTCCAAATGCTTCTTCCTCAATCGAATCAACTTGTAACACATCAAATGATGGTTGAACTGAACCTAACACATAAAAGCAACATTCTTTTTCATTAAATCATACAAAAGTGCTGCTATGGTTCTAAAATATTTTATAAGTCTCTTATAGAAGTTAGCTATCCCATGAAAAACTCTGAACTTGCACTTTTTGGTGTTGGCAAACCCCTAATGACTTTAACTTTCTCTTTGTCTACTTCTACTACATTTCTACCAACTATGAACCCATGAAAGTGAACTCTTTCTATGCAAAAACTAGCCTTATTAAAATTAGAATGAAATTCCTCTTTTCTATGTGTAATCAAAACTTACTTAACATGCTTCACATACTCGAGCAAAATCTTTAAATAGATTAAAATATCATCAATATAACGACAATATGCTTTTCCAAATATTTTCTCAAAACATTATATATTAAGCGCATTAATGTACTAGGAGCATTAATTAATCCAAAAGACATAACAAGTCATTCATACACTCAAACTTAATTTTGAATGTTGTTTTCCATTCATAACTACATGCATTCCAATTTGATGATATCTAGATTCAAAACAATGTTTATAAATAGACATGAATCATGCAGTTCATCAAGCATATCGTCTAGCCTAGGAATAGGGCGTCGATACTTTACAGTGATTTTGTTGATGACTCTACTATCCACGCACATGGGCAAGTTTCATCTTTCTTTGGCACCAATAAGACTAGTATAGAACATGGACTCAAATTTTCTCGTAAATAACCCTTCTCCATGAGCTCCTCCACATGCCTTTGAATTTCTTTAGTCTCAGTTGGATTGACTCTATAAGCTGGCTCATTAGGAATGACAACGAGTGGAATGAATGGGCCAAGTTTCATCTTTCTTTGGCACCAATAAGACTAGTATAGAACATGGACTCAAACTTTCTCGTAAATAACCCTTCTCCATTAACTCCTCCACATGCCTTTGAATTTCTTTAGTCTCAGTTGGATTCACTCTATAAGCTGACTTATTAGGAATGACAATCGGTGGAATGAAGTCTATTTTATTTTCAATATCTATAATGGGAGGTAGTCCTTTAGGTACAACATCTTGAAACACATCCTCAAATTCATGTAAAAGAGATTAAAGCACACTAGCCAAAGTTAGAGACCAAAAATCCTTCCTTCTACGTCGGTACAACATGTTTTTTTTTTTTTTTTTTTTTTTTTTTAACATTGCCCTCCCAACTCTCCAAACTTCTGCCAAACAACTCACTTTCTTTTCTTTTCTTTCTTTCTTTTTTTCAATTTCATCCCTTTTTCATTCCATTTCACTTTTTTTCTTTTAGTGTTTGATATTTCTCTTTTTTTTTTTTTCACTCGATTCTTGTTTTTCTTCTAACTATTTTTCTTCCAACTTCTTTTTTTCCTCAAACTTTAATTGATCAACAAATACATTTGCAGAACTCAAAGGTAAAAGAGTGGGTTTGCTACATCTTTTACAAAAGAATACCTATTCAAATAACCATCATACATGATCTCCTGTCCAATTGCCATGGTCGGCCAAGCAATATGTCTTCAGCATATATTGGAAACACATCACAAAGAATTTCATCTTTATATTTTACCAAAGTAAAAGATATTAAAGCTTGGGAAACTAGCTTCATTGTTCCACTAACGTTGAGTCATTGAAGCTTGTAAGGTTTAGGATGGTGTTGGGTTAGCATTTGTAACCTTTATATCAACATGGTACATAAATACATTTGTGCAACTTCCACTATCAATGACAAGACTACAAGGAGTCCCCATGACTAAACATTGCGTGTGAAACAAGTTGTCTTTTTTATCATCAACATCATTCTCCGTAACTTGAGTTTTAAAAAGTCTTTTTGTAATAAGTGTCAAATGACTCCCATTTTTCAATTCCTCCTCTTTCTTCGGGTCTTCTTCAACTAGCTCATTGATCTTCCCTCCATTTCCCTCGTCTTTGTTCATGATTATACAAATAGTAGTTAATATGCTTAGGACCTCACAAACTCAACTCACTGATTTTACACTCAATGGGAAAGTGACTAAATTATGATGGCTAATATATGGACAATTCTTATAGTATAATTATGAAATAACAATAAAATAAAACAAATAAATGATCTAATAATTTTTTTTTTTTTTTTTGGTAGAATTGCCCAATGAAAATGAATTTGAAAAGGAAAGCTGTTAAGATTTTGACAAAATTCCCTTCTTAATTGTAAAATATAAGAGAATGATCTAACTTTCCTTTTTACGGAATACGGACAAATTCAGAAGTTATCTTCGAGTTTAAATTATGAAAGAACAATATCAAACATAATGGTTCCAGATTTAGATAGTTTAGGAAAAATGTGAATCGGAGTTTATTTGATTTTCAAATAAACATGCAAATTGTCTAATGATAAAGATTTATAACCACAATATTAAGAATAGATATGATAAGGATGATGATCTCTAAAAAAAAATCTAAATATGATCTTTAAGAAGAAAATGAGAAAAAAAAAGTAAAAAGATGATGAAGAATGGTGGAAATGTTGGATTTGGCCCATGATCAGAATTATGTCGAAACAGGTACAAGAGGCAAAGGAAAAACTTGAGGGGGGAGAGCTCTATGGAACAAATGAACACTTACCTTTTATATTCTCTTTTTTGTTGTTTTCTTGTGAAAAGTATTTATAGTAGAGAAAGTACTAATTTGTTTCCTAAACTATCTCATCAAGCTAAAAACTAACTATCTTTCTAATTAAGACATAAAACTTAGTCCAAAACCACAAAACTTGGTCCACAATTCCATTAAGTCTACTAATAACTCTCAAGTTACTCAATAAGATAGTGATTTATTCTATTAAGTCAAGTTTATAAGCTCACAATCTCCTCCGTAAGTTTGACTTTGTTCGAGATTCTTCACTCCCAGCAATTCACGCATCTCTGCAAACTTAACCCTTGTTAGGGCCTTGGTTAGAATATCCGCACTTTACTCTCTAGTGCATACGAAATCCACAATGATTTGTCTCTTTTCAACACACTCCCGGATGAAGTGGAAGCGAGTGTCAATATGTTTGCTACATTCGTGAAACATTGGAATCTTCATCAGTGTAATTGCAGATTTGTTATCGACGTAGAAAGTTACCGACTTTAGTTCACTTCTAGTCACTTCGCTCAACAAATTAATCAGCCACAATACTTGGTATGACGCCACAGTTGCTGCCATGAACTCGGCCTCACAAGAAGATAGTGCCACAGTTCGTTGCTTCTGAGATTGCCAAGAAATCAAATTTTCGTTGAGATAAAACGCCATTTTTGCTAAATCCCTATTGTCAATGTCTCTAGCTAAATCCCTATCAGTAAAACCAACTAGTTCTTCAGGACCTCATCCTCTTTGATACTTCGACCCATAGCTTGTGGTTCCCTTCACATAGTGAAGAATGTGCTTAACCACTTGATGATGCATCATAGTGAGTTTTTCCATGTACCTACTCATTTTTCCAACAACATATGAAAGGTCCGGACAAGTATGAGTCAATTTCCATAGAATTTTGATGACACGCCTATACTCAGTGGAATTCACCAAGTTTCCTACATCATCTTTCCTGAGTTGTAACTTTCCTTCCATGGGATACTTGGTCGGGTTGCACTCTTTCATCTTAAATTGTTACAACAAGTTCTTAGCATATGTCGATTGCTTTAGCATGATGCAATCTTTCCTTTAGTTCACTTCAATACTGATGTAGTACGTGAGTAACTCGAGATCAGTCTGTTAGATAAATCCTGAACGAGTGAATGTGATCCCTGATTTTTAGTTAACCATTTTTTTGTTAGGTAACTATTTTTATGTTAAACCCACACAATTGGGGTAAGTGGGAAGTACACGTAGAGTGGATGAGCGTCAGTTAAGTTACCATTTACTTTTCTATTTCAGGATAATTTGTTATTTAAATATCACAACTGAATGAGAAATCAAATCCTCAAGTCTTCAGCAAATCTCTCTCCTTTTACTTTCAGTTATTTTTCGTTCGAAGAAATTTTCCTTCGGCCAGTTTTTTCGTCGATGTTTTCCTCCCAATTGCCAGACTCAATTGCTAGAGTCAACACAGTCATCTCAAATTCTTTCATCATTTACTGTTTGAACTCTTTGACGCCTTCTACACTTGTACCAGTGACGATCAGGTCATCAACGTACATGGCAACTATGAGTGTTTCAGTCTCATTGTTTCTTATATACACTGCTTGTACTTGTAAGCACTTCATAAAGTTTAGACTCATTAAGCTTTTGTCCAGACATTTGTTCCATGCCCTCGGTGCTTGACGTAGACCATAGAGGGCCTTTGACAACTTGTATACTTTGTGTTCTTCAACTTTAATAATGAACCCTTCAGGTTGGGCAACATACACTTCTTCTTGGAGGACACCATTTAGGAATGCTGATTTGACATCCAAGTGAAGGACGTCCCCACCCATGTTGAGCTGCGAGAGCAAGAATCAACCTCACAAGCGCGAAAACCTCCAAAATCAACTCCTTGTCGTTGCACGTATCCCTTCGCCACGAGTCTTGGTTTATGTTTGATGACACTTCCTTCACTATTCTTCTTCAACTTAAACATCCACTTCAAATCGATAGGCTTGTGTGCGGACAATAAGTTAGTTAATGTGCATGTCTTGTTTTTCTCAATGGCTTCAAGCTCTTTTTGCATAGCCTCTTGCCACATCGTCTCATTTTCTGTCTCACAGTAGGTTGTTGACTCCTTGGCCGCGAGAGACACTAACTCATCAGGATCTAATTCTTCTTCAAGTGTATTCGCATAAATTTCAGCAAGAGAACGGAACTTCTTTGGTCCATCCTCTATTGTGGATCCTCCTGTGTGTTGTATTTCGATAATCGGCTAGGGAAATCCTTTTTGGTGAGAAGAAATCGTTGACGGAAAGTTGTTGAAAGAAAATAAAATAACAAATAGAGAGAATTGCTGAAATATTGATTGTGCTTAAAATCAGGGTGGTGGAATCTTCCTAACATATTTAACTATTTAAATATAATTTATCCTAAAAATGGCTGGGGAGTGGCCAACTAAATCTGTGCCACTTCCTACAAAATTGTCGTCTAAAACTTTGGTAATCCATTCGACGTGTTTGTCAAATGGTCAAACGGACGTACTCAATCAACTGACGTACTCAATCAACTAATGAAATCGTGTGAATCTAAATAAGGAAAAACGAAGGTTTTATCTAACAATCTCCTCCTATGGCTCGGTGTCCCTGGCAGCATGTCCTCCAAACTCCACGTCTTGTTCGGCCACCTCTTCTTCGAGTTGGCGCGCCGCTAGTTCAGCTTATGGAAATGTGGCAGCCGACCTTATCGAGTTGACCCAGGCTTACAATATTAGCCTTGAGCCTCGGGATGAAGTAGACGCCGGTCAGCTTATGATGATTGCCTCCCTTGTCGACGAACAGGATGGTGTTGTGCCCTTCGATCTCGACAACGGAGCCGTTGCCGAATTTCACCATCCCGCAAATCCCCGAGTCAAGCTCGGAGAATGCAGACTTGGCCCCGATCATATGGTTTGTTGCCCTCGGGTCGAGGACCCATCGTCGGTGCTCTTGCTGCTTGCCTCTTTCACCTATTTGAGCGAACACTCGCTCCTCCTTCAATTGAATTGGCTCCCCAACCGGTGCCTTTGTTATGCACAGTTGGAGCTCTTCCTCGGTTGACTCTCTAGGATGTAAAGGCGGTTTGCCCTACACTGAACTTGCGTGAACAACCGTCGTTGATCATCGCAGATTCTAAGTAGCCCGCGCTTGATGGAAATGTGGTAGCCGGCCTTATCGAGTTGACCCAGGCTCACAATATTAGCCTTGAGCCTCAGGATGAAGTAGACGTCGGTCAGCTTGTGATGATTTCCTCCCTTGCCGACGAACAGGATGGTGTCGTGCCCTTCGATCTCGACAACGAAGCCGTCACCGAATTTCACCATCCCGCGAATCCCCGAGTCAAGCTCAAAGAACACAAACTTGGCCCCGGTCATATGGTTTGTTGCCCCCGTGTCGAGGACCCATCGTCGGTGCTCTTGCTGCTTGCCTCTTTCACCGATTTGAGCGAACACTCACTGCTCCTTCAATTGAATTGGCTCCCCAACCGGTGCCTTTGTTATGCACAGTTGGAGCTCTTCCTCGGGTTCGAGGCTCACCGGAGCAGTTATGCCGTCGTTGATTACCTCTGTGGATTTGGAATCAGAATTAGGGACATCAGGTAGGACTGATGCAGTACCATGAAAAGGGCCGGCTTGTCCTGATTGAGGCCACATGGGCCCCGGTGCCTTTGTTATGCACAGTTGGAGCTCTTCCTCGGGTTCGAGGCTCACCGGAGCAGTTATGCCGTCGTTGATTACCTCTGTGGATTTGGAATCAGAATTAGGGACATCAGGTAGGACTGATGCAGTACCATGAAAAGGGCCGGCTTGTCCTGATTGAGGCCACATGGGCCCTCTCGACCGTCTCCTTGTTCCAACAATTCTTGCTCAGGTGACCTCTCCGCCGGTATCGTCACGGAGCTTTAGGCGTGCAAGCCATTCCTCCTTAGTGAGGAGTAGACGACCAGGGCCCTCTCGACCGTCTCCTTGTTCCAACAATTCTTGCTCAGGTGACCTCTCCGCCGGTATCGTCACGGAGCTTTAGGCGTGCAAGCCATTCCTCCTTAGTGAGGAGTAGACGACCAGGGCCCTCTCGACCTTTCGCGCTTTGCATTTTTTTCTACTCGAACCTGAGACCTGTGCTTTGTTAGGTCGACGCTCTAACCACTTGTGATATACCACCGATGACTTCAATCGGGCTCTAATACCACTTGTTCTATTTCGATAATCGGCCAGGGAAATCCTTTTCTTTTCGGCGAGAGGAAATCGTTGATGGGAAGTTGTTGGAAGAAAATAAAACGCATAAAATAACAAAAAGAGAGAATTGCTGAAATATTGACTGTGCTTAAAATCAGAGTGGTGGAATCTTCCTAACAGATTTAACTATTTAAATATAATTTATCGTAAAAATGGCTGGGGAGTGGCCAACTAAATCTGTGCCACTTCCTACAAACTTGTCTAAAACTTTGGTAATCCATTCGACGTGTTTGTCAAATGGTCAAAACGGACGTACTCAATCAACTAACGAAATCGTGTGAATCTAAATAAGGAAAATCTGTGCCACTTCCTACAAAATTGCCGTCTAAAACTTTGGTAATCCATTCGACGTGTTTGTCAAATGGTCAAAACGGACATACTCAATCAACTAATGAAATCGTGTGAATCTAAATAAGGAAAAGCTCAGGTTTTATCTAACACTGTGCTCTTGCCTAAGCTCTCTTGTTCTGGAGAGTTCATCATGTCTTTCGGTATCACTAGTGATGACATGTGTGAACTTGTTCGTGTTGCTGTAGGGGCGCTTTCTAGATTTGTTGTGTCTTCCTCTTCTTCCATTGTAGTGAACTCTGTAACAATCTTCTTTTTATTGTTAACACTGCACCAATCCCACTTCTTCTTTTCTTCGAATACGACATCCCTACTTATATGAATTTTCTTACGTTGTGGATTATACAGCCTGTGTGCCTTGGTCCCATCCTCTACGCAAAAATACATCATCTTTTAACTTCTGTCATCAAGCTTTTTGATATATGGCTTTGTCGTCCTAACATGTGTTGTACAACCAAAGACTCTTAGGTACTCGAAGTGAGGTGTCTTGCCGAACCATGCTTCATAGAGGGTGCGAGTGTCCAGTGCCTTTTTCGGTAAACGATTTAGAAGATAAGTTGCATGTCATATTGCCTCACCCCAGAAAATTGTTAGGACTTGCATGCTCTTGCGTAAGCTTCTTGAAGTGTTCATTATGGTGCTGTTTCTTCGTTCGACCACATTGTTTTATTGTGGAGTGTATGGTGTGGTGAGTTGACGCTTGATACCTTCCTCTGCGCAAAACTTTGAGAAGTTCTCAGATAAGAACTCGTCATCTCGATCAGTGCACAAGATTTTTAGCTTGTGATCAGATCCATTTTCAACAAGTCTTTTGAACTTCTTGAATGCACATAATACTTCTCCTTTTTCTTTGAGCATGTACACCCACATCCAACGACTATAATCATCAACAAGTAAGAGAAAATAATTGTTACTAAAACTCAGACGTCGAAGGAAAAGACCAAAAGTAAAATTGAAAGGCTAATAACTATCTCAAAAATAGTGGGAATTATTTAAGTAACAATGGGTTAGAAAATGATGGCAGATGAGATAGCCAATTTTAGGCTTTAAAAAACATAGAATTAGTTTGTTTCCATTCTAAAAATAGAGCAAGCAGAGCATGTAAATCAACCAGAGAGAGAAATTATCTCAATTAAGTTTAGTGTAATAGAAAAAGGTTTTTCAGAATTCCTTGTCTCCTTGTCTCTCCCTCTCGACATCTCCTTCACAGTTTTTGTGAGTGTTATTTTAACAAGTTAGTTTCAAAGCGAGCTTTTATTTCATCAAATTGGTATTAGAGCTGATGGCGAATATGATGGGACAAATGCCGCTACCACGAATAACGAAAACGAACTATGAGAATTGGAGCATCCAAATGAAAGCTCTTCTCGGTTCTCAAGACGCATGGGAGGTGGTTGAAGAAGGTTTTGGAGAACCAAAGGATACCACGGGTTATACGGCAGCGCAAAACAAGGCGCTAAAAGAATTGCAAACAAATGATAAGGCAGCATTATACATGCTATTCCGGGCTGTAACGAGTCAGGCTTTGAGAAGATTGTCAGGGCAACTACTTCAAAAGAAGCATGGGACACTTTAGAAAAAGTGTTTAAAGGAACTGACCGAGTCAAGCAAGTGCGTCTCCAAACTCTGTGTGGCGAGTTGGAGAGCATGAAGATGGAGTCAGAAAATGTATCTAACTACATTACGCGCGTACAGACCGTGGCAAATCTACTAAATCGAAACGAAGAAATGTTCCCGAGATGCAGGTTGTGGAAAAGATATTGAGGTCCTTAATCGACAACTTCGAGAATGTTTTATGTGCGATAGAAGAGTCAAAGAGGCACACGAGCGAAGTTCACGGTCGATGAACTCGCCGATTCTCTCGACGCACACGAGCAACGTAAGAAAAAGGAGGAGACACTCGATCAAGCGCTTGAGACTAAGGCATCAATAAAAGATAAAAAGGTACTCTACTCTTAAAATATTCAAGGTAGAGGTCGAGGAAGTCGCAGAAATGGTCGAGGCGGTCAAGATAGCAGTTATGAAGAAAATTATAAGGAGAAGAGACTATCAAACCAAGCAAATTGGCGTGGAAGAGGACGCAATCAAGGACGCAGTCAAGGATATAATTCCAACATCCAGTGTTACAAATGTAAAAAATATGGCAACTATGAAAATAATTGTAACTCCAACAAATGTTACAACTGTGGTAGAATGGGTCATTATACAAGAGATTGTCAAGCCAAGGAAAAGGTGTTAGAAACCATCAACCTAGCCTTGGATGACGCAACAAACGGAGGCATTCTCTTGATGGCCCAAAATGAAGAGCTGAATACAAAAGGACACAGCGGCGCAAAAGACGATGGTGATAGTCGTGAGGTGGTGAAAACTGTTGGAAATGAGGTGATGCACAGCTGATGTGGTGAAATCCTGATAGCGGAGACGAGAAAATCGAAGAAAGATGAACAATCGGATAATAGAGAGCCCAAGCTCGAAGAGAGAGAGCTCCAATGGCCGAAAACGAAATTTGAGGAGGAAAGAAGAAAGAGGATGAGAATGGAAGAGAAAATGGAAAAAGAAAAGAAAGAGTTAGAAATGAAGGTTGAAAGGTTAGAGAAGGAAGTTGCTGAGCTGTGTGAGAGTTCCTTCTATCTCTTGTGGACGAGCTAGTGAGGGAGGAGAAATATATAGAGATGCTGACTCAACAGAGAGACTCACTCAACGTGAACCTGAATCCAGTCCAACAGGAGGAAGTGAATTTACGACATACAATTGAGATACTCACTCGTGATAAAGTCGAAATAGAGGAAGCAAAAATGGAAGTTGAAAATGTCATTGTGGACTTGCGAAGGGAATTGAGTAAACTGGACCCCCTTCAAGATTGGTTCCCGTGGTTACAAAAGGTAGACACAATAAGGAGTCTGTGAAAGGAAAGTTGACGTAATTCGGGTACCGGAAGCTCAAGAACGGAGGTCCCGAACGTCAACAACAAGGTAAGTAGCCACCTTTGACTTTTTGTTAAGAAATACTTGTAGGAATTTCTTGTATTTCCGTATGAACTCTAAACCAAGTATGAACTAAGGTTAGATGGAAGAAAAACTTAAAGAACTGCGAGTTAAGACCCTAAACCGATCAAATTGCTCGGTAATTAGGTAACGTTAGAATAACCAACTAAATGAACTCTGGTGCCTATGAAATTTTAATGCTGAGCATACTATAGCATTTTGAGGCTATATATGAAGTTTGGTAGTCATTGGATAAGGATAAGTAGGTAAACCAAGAAATGGTGCAAAATGACCATAATGACACTAAGGAAATCTACCTACAGTTCATGACCTAGATGACTTCCAAATGCTATGAAACCCTGAAATAGATCATTATTTTATGATGTTTGATGATTTGATGAAGTTTGAAAGGCATTGGAACACGTTAAGTAGCAAAACCAAGAATTAGGGGTAAAATGACCAAAATGTCTCTAGGACTACTTATGAGATTTCAAGGTTTATACGTGCTCCGAATGATTTGCTACTTCTTATAAGGTCGATTATGAAGGACTTAAAGATAAGTTTGAGGTTTCAAGTTGATTGGAGTAAGTTTGGAACCTAAACCAAGTTAGGATCCAAGAAACACCACATGACTTTAGACTCTTCTAGAACCCTCTAAAGAACTCCCTAGGAATCTATGACCTTCTAGAACAACTCACACTAAGATGGGTTCATATGGTTACAAATACAAGTTACAACTTATACCTCAAGGAATTAAGGACTTTAGAAACTTCAAAGATTAAGAACCAAGAACAACAACACACAAGCTTTACAACTACCCAAGTAAGAAGAATGCTAGGTACCACTCAAGCATGAAAGACCAAGGTTCCTAAACTAAAAAACTCAAGAATGCTAGGTAATACTCTAGTCATGTCCAAAGTGACCCATACCTCCCACCAAGCGGTGCCCAAGAATTCCTCTTCTAGGTGGGATGCCCTGCACCATGTTTCCTTTGCAGGATGTCATGCTCAAGTTTTCCTCATCTAGAAGAGATGTCCTGCAGACTTGCAAGATGCCATGTTCAAGTATGCACCGAGAAAGTGACCTTCATGGTCTATCAAGGGGAGTAGTCTAAGATCACGGAGGAATAAGAAGAGAGCAAGTTAGCTTTGTTGGATCGGTATGGCAACCCTAGAGGGGGGGGGGGTGAATAGGGTTTTAACGATAAAAGTGTTTAAACGTGATTAATTTTTCTAATGATGAAACTTTTTGCAAATAAGTAGAAGATGATAATTACTATAACAAAGTAATTCAAGTCAAAACAATAATCAAGTAGAACATGCAATAAATCACAATAATAATTTTGAAATTAAATAGAAAAGAGTTAGAGAAAATGACACCGTAGTTTTATAGTGGTTCGGTCAAACTCGACCTACTCCACTCCCCAAGCGCCTCTTGGGAATTTGAATAAAGAACTTTCTCGACTCTTTCCACGGATCTGAGCCAAACCGCTACACCGCTCTTTTTACGAGTTCAAGAGCAAACTCAATCCTTTCCACGCCGTAGGATCAAACCGATACAAGTATTTGAGTTTGATAATAACACACCACAACTCTCTCAAAGAGTAGATTTACATTTTGGGATACTCACAATACAAAAATAATCCATCTCAAGAATAAGATGAAAAGAAATAAACTTGTAAGCTTGGAGAGAGCAACAAACAATGGAGACTTTGAACAAATAAGGATTGGAGAATGTATGTAAGTTGTGTCTATTAAAATGTGGGGAAGATAGTTTATATAAAGGAGAAAAGTGGCAAAATGTAGGATTGAATATTGACCATTGGATTATGTTAGGAATAATGGAAGGTGGAGATTAAAAGTAAATAAATAAGAAAATTTTCTAAATTCATTTATTTCAAAATTTTAATATAATAGTAATATAATATAATAATAATAAAAAGTTATGTGAGTAACAGTCAAATGAAATTCAAAATTTATTATAAATATAATAATATAATAATAATAAAAACTATGTGAGTAACCACCAAAATTTTAAAATATAATAATATAATATAGTAATAATAAAAATCGATGTGAGTAACGGTTAGATTCAAATTTATATTTTGTAAAAATAACTTTATTTAAAAATATAGTAATAAGAAAAACTCCACCATTTGTTACTGTCCCAAAATCATAAATGTCATACTTTGATATATTTTGATTTGTCCATCATTTTGATTTTGTTGCTACATCATCACGTCGGGTATGTTGTCTCGACTGTAATTTCTTCGTTTTAGCTCTGATTTGAGTAATTGAAAAGTCGTTGAAATTGTTATTCCCTGTGGACAGTTCAAAATACTGAAAATAATTAATAATTAAAAAGTAGGTTTGTTATCATCAAAACATCAATTAATTGATTGAAATTAATTAAAGTGAGATCAAGGCCAAAAAGCCAACAAGCTTAGCCATGAATCAAGAACCTCCTAAGACCTCCCACGGTACAGCATGCTCATGACTTAGACTGCATGAAGCCTTGATGCAGTATTAAGACTACATCGCTTGGAACGTAAGAAGCCTTGGATGTAGGTTTTCAGACTATGTCGCTTGAAATGCACGAAGCCTTGGGCATAGGATTAAGTAGACCGTATCGAAGGGCAAGCCCTAAGATGTGGTAAGACTACGTCGCTTGGAACGCATGAAGCCTTGGACATAGGTTAAGACTGTGTCGCTTGGAACGCATGAAGCCTTGGACACAGGATTGTCAGGTGCATGCCTAGTGCCGTAAATCCAAGGGGGATTGTCTTTAAGAACGAATCAAGAACAGAACAAGAACCAAGAAAGTACCAAGAATAAGAGAAAGATCAAGAACTAGAACAAGGATCAAGATCCTAGTTCTAAGGACAAGAGCCAGGAACAAAGGACCAAGAACCAAAAATCATAGTACTAAGGCTCTTAAAGGAAAACCAAAGTTTTAGGATTCAAGGACCAACGTTCTCAAGAAAGATCAAGATAAGAACCCTAAGTCAAGAACAAGAATTAAAGGGGCCTAAGTACTTACAACAAGAACAAGATCAAGAACAAGCAAGAACTAAGAATGTGGTACCTTAGCATATCAAGGACACAATTAAGGACTCTGGAGCAGGTGCCATAGACTAACCTTACCTGTCATCCTCAACCCTTTTGTTTTAAAATATTTTGCATCTGTTCCTTATTCTGTCTTTTAACTATTATGTTGTATTTTAAATTACTAATGTTCGAACACTATTTTGGTATAATGTAAATTATGTTTTAAATTTTAATGATTTTATTTCATGAAAAATTTATCCACCTTTTAGAGCCATCACGTCAGCCCGGTCCTTACATGGTTGCTTGCTCCGTTGCCAAGGTACCGAATGTTGGTCTCCATTCAGTCTTCTCCTTTTGTTAGAAGATTCGTCATAACCTTTTCTTTGAGCATCAACAAGTTAGGCATCTTCTCGGCCAACATCAATGCGGGCTCTTGATCTTGCGTGAGTGTCAGGTTTGCCTCCTCATCTCGTTTCTTCTTGCGGCACTCTACTGCATAATGCCCATATTTTCCATAAGAGTAACACTTGATCATACTCTTGTCCTTCCAAGGGCTGACATTGCTATAGGTTTGTGAGGTATTGCCACGACCTCCTTTGCCACCACGTCCACAGCCATGTCTGCAACCACGTCCACAACCTCAGTTTTTCTTGTTATGGCTACCACATCCCCTCATACTTGAAAAGAAAGAGTCAGCCACATCATTCTTTTTCGTCCACATGAGCCACTCCTTATGTGTGAGTAAGAGGTGTTTTTCCTCCTCTTTTTCTTCATAGTCTCGAAGTCTCTCTTCATGGACCTTAAGACGACCAATGGCCTCCCCAACTAACATGTTCTTGAGGTCCCCGAACTGCTCGATAGAGGTAACAATTTCCATGAATCTTTGGAGAACTGCTCAAAGGATCTTCTTGATGACGGAGATCTCCTCCACCATGTCGCCTAATGAACGGATGTCACTAACAATTGTCATCAACTTCATGGAAAAGTCATCTATTGACTCAGCTTCCTTTATGCGGATAGCCTCAAAGCTCTTCAAGGTTTGCACCTTTACTTCCTTGACACGATTTACACCCACATGCATTGTTTGCAACGTCTCCCATGCTGCCTTTGCCGAGTTCTTCTCTGCAAACATGAGAATTGTTAGATAAAGTCTGCGGTTTCTTTATTTAGCTTTTACACGTTTTTTAATATTTTTTTTTTACCATTTGACATACACGTCGAATAAATTACCGTTTAGGCCATGTTTACCGGAGAGTGGCACAGATTTAGTTGGCCACTTTTGGCCATTTTTAGGATAAAATAAATATTTAAATAAGTGAATCTAATGAGCAAATGAAATCACCACTTTTTTCCAGCAAATCAAATACCAAGATTTCTCTCTTTTATTTTCTGTTTTCATTTTCTTCCAACAAATTTCCATTGGCCATTTTTACTCCATCGACGATTTCCTCTCATTTGTCAAAAGTCAACAAGTGGTATCAGAGCATCGTCGGACAACAAGGTCATTGCTAATGATGGCCGGGATGCTTGGGAGTTTCTAGGGAGAGGCGGTAATGACGGCCGTCCATCTCCTCAATCGGTCGCCAATGCAAACCCTCAATGAGAAGAAACCACATGAGGCCTGGTACAAAAAGAAGCCAGCGGTACATCATCTCTGAGTGTTTGGTTGTGTCGCATACATGAAGGTAGCGCGTCCCACCTCGCCAAGCTCAATCCCAGGGGGCTGAAGGTCATCTTCATCGGCTACGAACTTAAGAACAAGACATACAGGCTCTATGATCCTGTGGGCGGGGCGAACTCACGTGTCGCGCGACGTCATTTTCAAAATTAGTGCAACTTATTGATAGATGGAATTAGTCAAGTTGTTAAGTTATTCATTTTTATTAGAAGTCAACTTGAATGTATATTTCAGTTGAGTTTTGTAGGAGTTATTTATAGAATTTATTTCAGTTTAAATAGAACCCTCACACTTGGTAAAACATAGCCACAGTAAAGCAGTTCATTATTTCAGTTGTCTCTGTATTATCTTATTTGAGTAATAATAATTTCATATTTATTCACACCTTTGAGCGTGAGTTATTGTGATAGTTGGTATCAGAGCCAAGTTGGTATCGTTTAATATTATTACTCAACGAAATGAATGGTGGAAGTGCTTCTATGGGTGTAGCTATGGAAAAGCTTGTTGGCAATAATTACAATTATTGGAAGTTATGTATGGAAGCTTATCTACAGGGACAAGATTTGTGAGATTTATTGAAGGTGATGACACAGAAATTCCAGCAGACACTCCACAGAATGCTGAATTATGCCAAAAATGGAAGATCAAATGTGGAAAAGCCTTATTTACCTTGCGAACTCTTATTAGCATGTTCGTGATTTAAAGTCACCAAAGCAAGTGTGGGAAACCCTTCAAAAGTTGTTCACTGAGAAAAATACAGCTCGATTGCAATTTCTAGAGAATGAACAGGCTGTGGTAACTCAAGGTAATTTTTCTATTGAAGAATATTTCTTGAAAGTAAAAAATCTATGTTTTGAAATTTCAGAATTAGATGCTGAGGAGCCAGTGAATGATTCTCGATTATGGCATTATCTTATTTTTGGATTACTAAAAGAATGTATGCCCTTTGTTTCATCAATACGAGGGTGGGCAAATCAGCCTACAGTAATGGAACTGAAGAATCTTCTTTCAAATCAAGAAGCCTTGGTTAAGCAAATGACCAACAGCAACGAGTTTTCCCCAAAGTCAGAAGATGCGTTGTATGTCAAAGATCAAAGGAGACAAAATTATCATTCAAAGCCTTCATCAAGCAATACGAATCAATTCAGAAGTGAGGAGTCATCAAAGAAGCCATTTAAAGCTTGCTACAGGTGTGGAAAACCTGACCATTTTAAACGAGATTGTCAGGTGAAAGTGGTGTCATCATTGTAGAAAGCCAGGCCATATTAAGCCAAATTGCCAAGTCAAAATGCAGGAATCAGAAGCAAATGTTGTACATGTAAGAAAAAATTCTTCAGATCCAATTTGGGAATACTGCTTAACTACTGAGGTTCTTGATCAGCCAACAAACGTGACTTCAATCGTACATCAAGATGATGTCTCTATAGATGATCAAAATCCTAATTCCACTACTTACGCTTCTGAATTTAATTCCCTCCAAATTCCTCCTCTGGACTCTCTTTTTTTCTCCGATGTCAACTCTGTTACCCTTAGTGACCCTCTTATTTATTCAACGGCCTTGGATTTGGGATTCGACAAAAATGAAGATTTCGAGCTAACCTTTGGCAATCTTGATGGTCCTTTCCTTCCTTCAGAGGCTAACGATTTCCACATCTCCAAAGATTTGGATCAAACTACAAATTCGTTGGACTTGCAGGCTGACTGGGAAGCTTCTGGGGGCGCTGCTATTCGTGCTTGCAGCTTTGCATGCTCTCTAGGATCCGAAAGCTCTGCGGTTTCATGCAAGCAGTCCCCTAATGAAGGTGATTTTCTAAACTATCAATCTTCTGAATTAAGAACCGCAGGTAGCGAGTGTTTTTCGACCCATTCTGATGGATAGGACTCAAAGAGTCTGAGGATTGTAAATTGTCCTTCCCCAGAGCATGGTGGCGGTGGTAGTGATCATGAATTCTTAGGCGAGCCAACGTCGTCTCACGGCTCAGGTTCTGGAAATTTTAGTTTTGGGGTCTCTGAGGGAATGAATTGCCCATCTTCGAATGCGGAGTATTACGAAGTCATTGTCGATCAGAAGATTAAATAAGAGGAAATAGGGAAAATTTGCATGACGAAGAGGAAGAAAGACCTGGATGAAGGAAACCCGAATTTGAGATTAGAAAGTATCAATCTCCAATTGAGTTCCTGTGCTCTAAATGAGGATGAAGAGAAGAGGAATGCGAGGTTGATGAGGAATAGAGAGAGTGTGCAACTTTCCAGGCAGAGGAAAAAGCATTATGTGGAGGAGTTGGAGGATAAATTGAGAAGTATGCATTCAACCATTGCTGAATTGAATAGTAAGATATCATATGTGATGACTGAGAATGAAGGCCTGAGACAGCAGCTGAGTGGCAGTGGTATGTGTCAGCCTCCTCCTCCTGTTAAGAGTAAAAGGAATAAGAGTAAGAAGGTTGTGGAAAGAACTAAGAAGGTTTTCAGTATTAATTTTCTAGGTATGTTGTTCTTTATTATGCTTTTTGGTGGTCTAGTTCTGGTACTGAATGACATATTTGGTAATGTTGTAGGAGTTACTGGCACGTTAGCATTTGTTGATGATAGGTGATACAATCAAAACTGAGGAAGGGTTTTCAGAGTCGGTAAGTATTCGAATTTATCTTATGAGAAATCTGATACTTTGAACCTCTTAATATGTGAGGAAATTTATAGGAAAGGGGTGGACAATTTCAATGCCTATTCTGATGCAGGTTGGTTAAGAGAATTGGGGTCGTATTTGGAGCTTTCAAAGAAGAGGATTTTCTGGGAAGAGTCTGGCCATGACTATGCTTCGTTTCTCAAGGAATTAGAGGTTTTAAGAACTCGAGCAGATCGAGCAAGGTTTAGAGAGGAGGCTTTTGATGGGCATATGACAATTGGTAGAGTTTTATATGAGCATCAACTCTTCAAAGAGGCTCTTGTTAGCTTCAAGAGGGCTTGTGAGTTGCAACCTACTGACGTGAGGCTGCATTTTAGAGCTAGGAACTGCTTGTATGTTCTTGGAAAACACAAAGAGGTAAAGGAAGAGGTTCTGTTGGTATTGGAGGCGGCAGAGATTCTTTGTCCTACTCATTTTAGAGCTTTGAAACTTTTGTGGAGTGCTTTATTTGGAGTAGGGAAATATAGGGCTGCCGTTAAGGCTTTAGAAGAGGGCATACTCATGAAACCAGATTATGCTGATGCTCACTGTGATTGTAGATGCTTTGTATAATTTGGGTGGACTTTACGTGGACTTGGGGTTGTTTCTCGCCATTCTCGCTCCCATATGCACAGGTCCCCCTGAAAAGAGAAAGCGAGTGGCATCCGATGCCCTTGTATGGCAACCTGTGAACGATTGTGGCACTTAGATAAAAAAAATTTGATGCAGTCAGGTATATCAAATTGTTGAGGGTCATATATGTTCCTAGTCAAGGATCCAATGAGATAATGGAAGTTCATGGGCAGACATACGGTTGGACCAAGTTGAATCTTTTCATAAAGCTCCCGAAGTTATTTAGAAATAAGCTTGCACTAAGGGAGGCTGTCAAAATTAATACAACTTATTGTTAGATGGAATAAGTCAAGTTGTTAAGCTATTCATTTTTATTAGGAGTCAACCTGAATGGGTATTTCAGGTGAGTCTTTGTAAGAGTTATTTATAGGATTTATTTCAATTTAAATAGAAGCCTCACGCTTGGTAAAACATAGCCACAGTAGAGCAGTTCATTATTTCAATTGTCTTTGTATTATCTTCTTTGAATAAAAATAATTTCATATTTATTCACACCTTTGAGCGTGGGATATTGTGACAGTGTATTTCAGGTGAGTCTTTGTAGGAGTTATGTATAGGATTTTTTTTCAGTTTAAATAGAGCCTCACGCTTGGTAAAACACAGCAACAGTAAAGCAGTTCATTATTTTAGTTGTCTCTGTATTATCTTCTTTGAGTAATAATAATTTGATATTTATACATGAAGGTAGTGCGTCCCACCTCGCCAAGCTCGTTCCCAGAGGGTTGAAGGTTGTCTTCATCGGCTACAAACCCGCGAGCAAGGCATACAGGCTCTATCATCCTACAGGCGGGGCGAGCTCACGTGTCGCACGACGTCATCTTCGACGAGAGAACCTTCTGGCAGTGAACGATGTGACTGAGGCGGATCAAAACCCAAATCAGTTCACTGTGGAGTACCTTGTCACTGAGCCAGGAGAAGGAGGAGCGCAGCATCAGGAACCGTCACCACCGCCAACAGCTGCACACCCTGAACCAATAGAGTTTGCAACACCACGGACTGCGGACTCGACACTGGATGTCGATCACGATGATGATCTGATGGCCACGTACCGGAGGATGGAAGACCTAGTGGGAGGAGGTCAACCACCTGGACTGGCGATGCGCTAGCTCGAACAAGAGGTAGTCGAACTGCATGCCATCAGCGCAGATGACCGAACACCTTCGTCGAAGCAGACAGGAACCCATGCTGGCTAAGAACAAGACGTGGAGTCTACAGGACATGCCACCGGGACACCAAGCCATAAGCTCAAATGCGTCGTCAAACTGAAACGTAACGAAGAGGGAGAAGTTGTGAAACACAAGGCCCGTCTGGTGGCGAAGGGCTATGTCCAGAAGCAAGGAGTGGACTTCGAGGAGGTATTCGCGCCGGTGGCAAGGCTGGAATCTGTCCGCCTATTGCTAGCAATCGCGGCACATCATTCCTTAGAGGTCCACCACATGGACGTAAAATTCATGTTCCACAACGGAGAGCTGAAGGAGGACCGTCTATGTCTGACAACCACCGGGCTTCCTGGACAACGACAATCCTAACAAGGTATTGCACTTGCACAAGGCACTCTATGGGCTTCGGCAAGCACCACGAGCCTGGAACGCGAAGCTCGACAGTATCCTGCTGTCGCTGAAGTTCAAGCATTGTGCCTCTGAGCATGGCATGTACACACACGGCCACGGTGAGTAGCGACTGATCGTGGGAGTGTACGTCACGACCTCATAATCACTAGAGGCGACATAGAAGTCCTCGGAAGATTCAAGAGGGAGATGTCAAAGAACTTCAAGATGAGCGATCTCAGCGTGCTCAGCTACTACCTCGGTATCGAAGTGAAATAGAGTACTACTGGCACCACCATTTGTCAAAGTGCATACGCAAAGAAGCTGTTGGACACAGCTGGGCTAGCGGACAGTAACCCTACAAGGAGGCCAATGGAAGCCTGACTCCAACTAAAGAAAGCCGTGTTAGGATCGATACCAGTCGTTAGCTCTGATACCAGTTGTTAGGATCGCACAACAACGCACATGCTCGATCTAGATAAACACAAAGAATGAGATAGTGAAAATTGCAAGGAGAACTCTGGCTAAAAGGATTTTTTTTTATTGATGAATTTAGGTATGTACAACAAGAGAGAGTACAAAGAATAGAAAGTACGTTTTCAAAGCTCTACCGGACGGGATATATATATAGTTCAGTTTACTATATATAGCTTTACCAAATTTAACATCTACTATATATAACTATTTACTATATATAGCTTTACCCAATTATCTACTATATATAGCTATTTACCATATATAGCTTTACCGGATATAGCTTTACCAAATATAGCTTTACCGGATATAACCGTTGACCAAGCTATAAATAAGCATCATGCTCCATAACCTAACAAGCTAGTGTTAGGCTATGGAGCCTGATACTTATTTATAGCTTGGTCAACGGTTATATCCGGTAAAGCTATATTCGGTAAAGCTATATATAGTAAAGCTATATATGGTAAAGCTATATCCGGTAAATCTATATATGGTAAATAGCTATATATAGTAGATGGCTAAATCTGGTAAAGCTATATATAGTAAACTATACCATATATATATCTGGTCCGGTAGAGCTTTGAAAATGTACTTTTCTATTCTCTGTACTCTCTCTTGTTGTACATACCTGAAGTCATCAATAAAAAGAAAAATCCTTTTAGCTAGAGTTCTCCTTGCAATTTTCACTATCCCATTCTTTGTGTTCATCTAGATCGAGCGTGTGCGTTGTTGTGCGATCGTAACAACCGGTATCAGAGCTAACGATTGATATCGATCCTAATAGCCAGCACTACAATGGCAGTCGACTCCACCAATTACCGCAGCATTGTCGGGAGCCTGCGCTATCTGGTAAACACACGTCTTGACCTTGCTTATTCCATTGGATACGTAAGTAGGTTTATGGAAGCATCTAGGGAGGGGCATCTTGTGGCTGCCAAGTACATCCTATGCTATGTGGCCGAAACTAGAGGCAGGGGTGTGAGATACTGCGCAGGGAGAGGAAAGGAGAAACTTGAACTGGTCGACTATAGTGATAGTGACATGGCCGGTCACGTTGATGATCGTAAGAGCATCAACAGGATGATTTACTTCCTCTCAGGCGGCGCGATCTGCTGGCAATCAACTAAGCAAAAGATAGTTGTTTTATCTTCTTGCGAAGCAAAGTACATTGAATCTATGTGTCGAAAGTTGGTAGATGCACCTGCTATTCGGTACATAATCCGTAAATGACTTCGCATAACGTGAGAAGGCTTATGCCTCGATAAAATCTGGATAGATAGATGTTCAGGATGCTTCGACGATATGATTGACACATGGGCCAACTCGATAAACATGTCTAAACAAGCTCTGATGGCCAAAGTTGTCATAGGACTTAGATGACATCACGATGCGTGGCCCATGTTGTTGGGAATCAAGATGATGACCGAGATGTGACGTTGCATATGAGAGACTTGAGCCTAGAGTAGAAGCAAGGTCGAATCGAATGACTTGAGGTAGTGTTGAGGCAAGTCAGCAAGAGTTGTAGACAAATTGATCATGCATGCATGTGTGGCATGTGTCGCCGAACAAGCTTAGATTTCACATGAGCTATATTCGGTGGACGAAATCCTAATGTTCGATAGAGCTACAAAGTCGGAAGAAAAATGTAAATAAGGTTTGAGTTTTCTTTGAGTCTTGTCATGAGCGTGTCAAGATCCTGATGTCGGACTGATGAAAATGTTTGAGTTTTTCATTAATAATTTATCTTTTAATAGTCGTATAAAATATTACTAATTTCTATTTAGTTTATCAATTATCTACAATGAAATTATTAAAATATATTTCTTTGCTATTAAATATCTATCTCGTACAATTTAGTAATATTTTATGCCAATTGTTATTTTACTACTATATTAATAAATGAGTTTTTAGGGGATGATTTTAATTTAATTAGTTAAAATTGGTGTAGTAAAAATATAATGGTTGATTTAAAATTTTGATTCCTATGAATAGGGAGGATTTATACGATTTTTAAACCTATAAGCACAAAATTAATTATAACTTTTTAAAATATGGATTAAGTTCTGACTATCTCCAAACCAAATATAAAAACTATATGTAAGTTTATTTTGTTTGGTTATTATTTGTTAAAGATCAAATAAATGGTTAAAATTAAGTAGTTATTTAATAAACTAATAATCATAGTTGTTATAAAATGTAGGCATATATTTTTTTTCATATAGTTTATGACCTAATATTGATACATTTTTTTTTTTTTTATGTTGGAGTTGTTCTTGATAGGTGGTTATAAAGTTAAGGTTCATTAATTGTATGTATTATATGTAGTTATTGTTAAGTATTGCTACTCTTTTTTTAGTTGGCTTGTAATAGCCAAAAACAAATAAAAAAAATTATAAAAAAAATTACTTTCTAAAAAAATTAAAATAACTTTCTCCCGTAACTACTCGTCCCTATTCCAATTATGTCTCATCAACCCACCATTTACCATAGAATCTCTCATCAACCCATCATTTACAAAAGAATCTCTCATCAACCCATCATTTACGACAAAATATCAACCCATCATTTACGATGGAATATCACATATCCTGCAAAAAGAAATCGAAGAAAAATGTCAAATCAAATCTGAGAAAAAACAAAAATGGAGTTCACAGGTAGATGTAGATTTACGAGATCTCATCGGTTTATGAAGGTATATATTAAATCTTCCTTTCTTCAATGAAATCACATACAAATATACTTTTCTCTAAATAGTTGCAATTAGTTAATGTTGCAATTGGTTAGCTTTGAGTTAGGAATTAAATGTCAATAATTTTATATGAATTCTATTAGATCATATCAGGCTGTACGATTATATGAATTCTTTTAAATTAGAAAAAAGATATTATACCAATAGCCAAATGAATCAATTAAAAATATCTTCCGTAAAATGGTAATAATAGAAAATGAGATTTTAATATATATATTATAGCGTTCCAAGACTCTACTTATGCAAAGTCTTTAACGCTCGCATGAAGTCTAATACATGGATAAAATTTAGAGCATTGAACGTGAAATTGATGTCATGGGTTCATATAGGTTGACTTAGATACAAAGGACAAAAATCGAACTTTCTTTGAGGATAAATTGGTGACACCAGCCTAAGTTAATAAGGTAAGTGGCTTTACTATAGGATAGCTAGAAATTGCATGAGTTACAATTTATGATGTATGAATTATGATGATATATGAGTTGTATCGTATGATGTCGTATACTAGTACTCAATGATGTATGAGTATATGAAGATGTATGAGTTACGATGTTTGATGATGTGCGTAATATATATAGTTTGATATATGACGTACTTGATATGCTTGATGTACTTTATGGCGATATGATGAGTATGATAATTGCATGATGTTTGTCTTAATATATCGATGTTTTCCATATTAAGCATGTTATATGATGATGAATGTCATATTGCATCGTATTGATAGACCGACAGAAGACACAACCCTAACAGCATGAAAATGATATTAATATAAATATCCAACGAGGATGTGTTACTTAATGTAACAAAAAGATGAGACTAAAGGGTTGTGTCAAAAGAGATGATAAGATGGAATTTATAGGGACCTCATGCATGTTGTATGTTCATAAGCATAGAGATACTTCCCTAGAGACGATGAGTGCGAACGCGCACAGTATGATAATGAGGGTTTTCATGAGGTGCATGACACCAGGGGTTCCGCTGACCTTCGAATGTCGCTACAAATTAGTGATCAGAGAGGATCTAGGGGGTGTGTGAGCCCACTTGGAGATTCGTATGTGTCGGTCGTGTGTAGAGAAGTACTACACATCCATAGTTGTCCGAGACTGGAGGCCACCCCTAGATGAGATAGAGATAGGCCCCAAAAGCATGATTGCATGTGTTTGCATTTGCATTGCCCCTATAGTGGGGCCACTTATTGAGCTTTCTTTGAAATACTCAAGCTGTGTACTACATCATTTTTCAAGTAAAGGTAAGGTACACATGTACGGAGGACGGCAGCATCGCGAGTGGAGACTGTGGCACGTGCATAAAGTAGACACATTTAAATTCCTAGTCTTAGATTAGAATAGGTTGTTTTGCATTTTATTAATTTAAATTTTTTTTTTCTCAATTTTCTTATTCTGTATTTAAACACATAAGACTCTGTTTTCTAGAGAAGATGATGTTTTAAATATTTTCGACATTTATACTATAGATATGTTTTCTTTTAAGAATTATATTTTCGCATTAGAGATGAACATGAAACGTTAGTAGCGACTCTGAGTACATAGAATTTTAGAGTCGTTACAGTTTTATCAGATGTCCCCGAACATGAGACGTTAGTAACGACTTTGAGTATACAGAAGTTTAGAATCGTTACACGGGTCGATAAAAAATTTGAAAAGTGAGAATGATTGCACGTGTGCCTTTCAATCAACAACAAGATTTATGTTATATAGTCGATTTCATGGAAATGATACGCAAACACTTTTTTTTTTTTTTAGAATATTAGTTTAAAATATATGAAATTATATAGATTTATAACTTGCTTTGGTTTCTCATATAGACGTGTGCCACTTCAGCCGTACAAATTCAAATGAAAAGAAACTAACATAAATTGAAATAAAAAGAAAAATAATATAAAATAAAATGTCTTATACTAACCTAATGAAATTAACCTATACTAATCTACCGTTTACTAATATAAATACAAAATTATCATAAGCATGTGTCAAAGTCTCATAGTTGCTATGCCATTATCAGTCATACAAGAGAGCCTTACCTTTATTTGAAAATTAGAGTAGCACATCGCTTTAGTATTTTATAAAATTTAGGAAGTGACCCCTATCGGAGTTAAATGCAAACACATACAGTTACATACATGGGACTTATCATAACAGTCTATTTTCCTATTACAGCTACTCTAATGGGCAACTTGGATGTGTACTTAATTTTCCAACACATGGTTCACACATGCGAGTATGGACGCACCACTTGGTTCACAAACCTCCTTGACCCCTTTTTGGTTGAGCGAGCATTCTCCGATAGCTGTTGATGTCGAACACTCATTAATAGTAGCGGCCTTCACGACAACATTATGATTATCATAATGGAAGTTTGTAGAGAAATTAATAAAAATGATGAAAACAGATGGAAATTGTTGAATTAGATAATGAATCGATGACAAGTTACATATTGATTTTAATATATAGTATTTTGATGTATTTTTCCACTCGTATAAATATGTGTAGGATTTGTCATTTATGAAGATGTATGGGTGACGCGTTACATAGCTTGATGAGTTCTCTTCAATCGCACAAACCTTTAGACTAAATCAACATGACATTACTCCTCCTCAAAAATCTTTCCAAATGCAAACTTCATTTAGATACAATTTTCGTTGAAGACACAAGAGTCGTGATGGACGAGAAGGTAAAATAAACTATGATAATAGAAATGATGTGAAAACTATCACAACAGACTAACACAAGTTCTTCCGTTACCTATGTTCCTCATTTCTTAAGATGTGAAAACTATCCTAACAGACCAACATAAGTCCTTCCGTTACCTATGTTCCTCACTTCTTAAGAGTGAACACCATCCTAACAGACTAACACAAGCTCTTTCAACATGTTTATTCATAACTCACATGCATATTACAAAATCTTTTAGGATGTCACTTAACATAAAATTACTCAAAGTAAGGCACGCTCAACTAAGGAGTCTTTATAATTGAACCACCGAAAAAGTAGGTGTACTTTGTTGATATATGTAGTAACTTTCATTTTTAAGAAAAACCTTTCATAGTCATTCTATCTAAAAGATCGTTCTTATTCACATGTGATCTAGATTCATTCATATACTTCTCCTTTACTTGAGTATCACATACCCACTAGCTTGTCATAAAAGTAAAATTAATTAAACTCCAAGTTGATTAATTAAAAAATTTACCTCAAAGTACCATTTATATTTCATATACGAGAACATTAAATAAAAAATAAAATAAAATGTAGGTGAGAAATAGAAGAGAGAATAAAATGTAAATATATTAAATAATAAAAAATATAATTTAATACATATACATATGAGTATCTACCAACCGTCAACGGTCATTATGACGTGTTCCACACTTCCAGCTTGACTCTGAATTTTCAGTCAACCGTCAACGGTACATAGACCACTCTATAATAGTCCATTGCCCATAACTTACTTCCTTAACCAAAACCATCCATTTCCCTTTCTTCTTCTCTCCCTCCAAGGAGATGCCTATGGCGGTGCTGCAGTCGTCCCTCTATCTGCTTGTTCTCTTGTCGGTCATTTTTCCGGCGGCCAAATCCCAACGGAATCAGCCGATGCGGCTGAGATTTGGCAAAAACGGAGAGTTTAAGATACTGCAAGTGGCGGATATGCATTATGTTGATGGGAAAGCTACCCCATGTGAGGATGTTCCTTCCAGTCAGTTAGCTTCCTGCTCCGACCTCAATACCACCGCCTTCCTTCGCCGGATGATTCTGGCGGAGAACCCTGATTTCATCGTTTTTACTGGTAAGTCTCTTCTCCAATTTGGGTTTGAGATTAAATTCAACATCTATTATGTTGATTACAAAATGGGTTTTTATTGTTTCAATTTCAGGGGATAATATCTTCGGAGATGATGCAACGGATGCCGCAAAATCTTTAGACGCGGCATTTGCGCCGGCCATTGAGTCGAACATTCCATGGGCTGCTGTTTTGGGGAACCATGACCAAGAATCCACTCTTTCAAGGGAAGGAGTAATGAAGCATATTGTGGCCTTGAAAAACACTCTCTCAAGGGTTAATCCTTCAGAGGTAAACCCGATCGATGGCTTTGGGAACTACAATCTGGAGGTTGGTGGCGTTCAGGGCTCTGCTTTTCGGAACAAATCTGTTCTCAATCTCTATTTCCTCGACAGTGGCGATTCCTCCACTGTTCCTGGGATCTCTGGGTATGGGTGGATTAAAGCTTCTCAACAGTCTTGGTTTCAGCTTACTTCTGCCAACCTCAAGGTACATTACTCATATACTCTGTTTTGCTCTGCTTTCCCCAAATTTGAGGATTAATTTGCATTTCTATTATTGGGTGCAGAGGGCATACATGAGGCAGCCATTACCCCAAAAGAGTGCTGCACCTGGGCTAGCGTACTTCCACATACCATTGCCTGAGTTCTCCCGTTTTGATTCATCAAACTACACTGGCGTGAGACAAGAAGGGATTAGCTCTGCTCAAGTGAACTCTGGTTTCTTTACCACCATGGTGGAATCAGGGGATGTGAAAGCAGCGTTTATAGGTCATGACCACCTCAATGATTTTTGTGGGGCGCTTAATGGGATTAACCTTTGCTATGCTGGAGGATTTGGGTACCATGCTTATGGGAAGGTTGGGTGGCCGAGGAGATCTCGAGTGGTGGTGGCTAACTTGGAAGCAACAAGCAATGGAAATTGGGGAGATGTGAAATCCATCCGAACCTGGAAGCGCCTTGATGATGAACATCTCACGGCCATTGATGCTCAAGTTCTTTGGAGCAAGAACTCGGTTGGTTGTTGAACACTGTCATAAGCCCTATTCTCTAGGACCAAGACATATTCTCAAGGTCTTTTTGGGCGTGTTAGTTCATCTTTAGGTTTAGCAGAAGGCTATATAATGTCATTCTTTCTGCGGTTGAACTCATCAAGTTTTGAGTGTCATATTGTATGTCTTGAGTAACTTTGGTGTTGTGAGTATATTTGTTCCGCTTTCGGCGCACAACAAGTGGTATCAGAGCCTTATTATGGTATTTGGGGGTATTGTGAAAGTTTGGGCCTCATCGACCATTAGACGTGCTCACAATCGTGTTTATTCTCTTGAAAATCAATTTTCGTGTTTTTGAGTTACATCCAGATTAATTAATGCAAATGGCAGAACCATGGACGTGGATCGAGAGTGTGGAGTTCCAATCTCGAGGTAGAGAAATTTGATGGAACCAATAATTTTGGTGTTTGGCGAGGTGAAGTTAGCGATTTGCTGGTCATGCAAGACCTCGATGTTTCTCTCCAAGAGGAGATGCCTGAAGACATGACAGAAGCAGAATGGACAAAATTAAATCGGCAAGCCTGTGGAATTATTCGATCCTGTCTTGGCAAGGATCAGAAATATCCATTTATGAAGGTTACCATGGCGAAAGAATTATGGGACAAGCTTGAAGCGAAATATATGAAGAAGAGTGTGGAAAATAAACTCTATTTGAAGAAGAAACTCTTCCGTTTTGACTACAAGGAAGGTATCTCAATGGCTGAGCATTTGGATGATTTTAACAAAATCATCACTGATTTGCTCAATTTAATGTTAAGATTGATGACGAGGACAAGGAGTTGTTGTTATTAAACTCTTTGCTGAAATCCTATGAGTTTTTAGTAACAACCCTACTACATGAAATCACTAATATTGATTTTAAAGATGTTTCAAATGTCTTAATAAACAATGAGATGCGAAAGAAGGAAAAGGAGACGTATCAAAGCTCTAGCTCAAATGTTCTCACTACTCATGGAAGGACTTCTACTTGGAAAAGGAACGAATGTGGAGAGTCTCGATTAAAGTCGAGAGGTAGATCTGATAATTGGAGAAAACTTGATAAAAATGAGTGTGCATATTGTCGATAGAAAGGCCATTGGAAAAAAGATTGTTCGATCTTAAAAGAGAAGGGGTCGAAGTCCAATGTGGTTAGAGATGACGACACTGATACAGATGATGCCTTGACAATCTCCCTATCAGCTAGCCAAACCAATGAATGGATTCTTGATTCTGGGTGCTCCTATCATATGTGTCCCAACAAAGAGATGTTTTTGGACTTCAAAAAGTTCAATAGTGGAGTTGTCTATATGGGCAATGATAGTACTTGCAAGATAATGGGAATCGGCTCAGTACAAATCAAGATGTTTGATGGGGTTATATGAAAACTCGAAGATGTGAGGTATGTCCCTAACTTGAAGAAAATTTTGATTTCACTTGGCGTTTTGGATGCGAGTGGTTATCGCATCATTTTGGAAGGAGGGAATTTGAAAGTAGCTCGTGGAGCTTTGGTGGCAATTACAGGAACTAGAAGAGGTAGCATATACTACCTCAACGGAACCACAATAATTGGGCATGCTGCTGTGGCAAGTTCGAAAGAACAAGACATATCGAAATTATGGCACATGCGACTCGGGCATGCTGGTGAGAAGGCGCTTCAGACATTGGTGAACCAAGGAGTCCTTAAGGGTGCCACAACTGGAAAAATTGATTTCTGTGAACATTGTATATTTGGTAAACAAAAAAAATGTGAAGTTTGGTACAGCTATACACCAAACAAAGGGCATTTTGGACTATGTTCACACTGATGTATGGAGTCCCACAAAGAATGTCTCAGGAAAGAGGTGGTTTGTCACCTTTATTGATGACTACTCGAAGAGAGTTTGGATGTATTTCATGAGGCACAAAAACGAGGTTCTCCAAATCTTCCTAGAGTGGAAAAAAATGATAGAGAATCAGACGGACAAGAAAATCAAAAAGCTGAGATCAGACAACGGGGGAGAATATACTTATGATCCATTCCTTAACGTATGCCGAGATGAAGGGATCGTTCGACACTTCACTGTTCCTGGTCAGCCACAACAAAATGAAGTTGCTGAGAGAATGAACCAGACATTAATAGAAAAGGTCGATGCATATTGTCTCAAGCAGTAAGGCATTTTGGGCTGAGGCTCTCAGTTATGCAGTTCACTTGGTGAATCATTTACCTGTTTCTGGAAACGGTGGAAGAACTCCGCTTGAGGTATGGTCAGGTAGTCTTGTTAGTGATTATGATAAATTGCATGTGTTTGGGTGTCCTGCTTATTATCATGTGACAGACTCAAAGCTGGATCCTAGAGCAAAAAAAGCCAAGTTTATGGGCTTTAGCAAAGGTGTGAAGGGCTATAGGTTATGGTATCCAGAAACAAGTAAGATTGTTAATAGTCGAGATGTGACATTCAATGAGTCTGGAATGTTTTTGCTGAAAATTGAAAATAATGACGAGGCATTGAAGTAGGTGGAGGTGGTGTTCTCTCCTGATGTGGTTGCTCCTACTGAAGAACCTATTGATCAGGTAAATAATAACTTTGATGTCTTAGAACAGAAAGAGCAAAGTCTTGAGGAGCAAAGCCTTGTAAATGAAAGAGTGGAGGAACCTGCGTCAATCGCCAAGAATAGACCACAAAGGGTAATTTGAAAACCTGCAAGGTTTGATGATACGATAGCATATGCTTTCTCTTTGATTGATGGAGTTCCTAACAGTTACAAAGATGTTATTCAGAGCCCGGATAGCTTACACTAGCAAGAGGCTGTGAATTAGGAGATAACATCATTGGAGATAAATCAAACTTGGGATTTGGTACAACTTCTAAAAGGTAAGAAGGAAATTGGTTGTAAATGGGTTTTTGCAAAAAAAAAAAAGAAGACTCTTCTAGTATACGTTATAAGGCTCGACTTGTGGCTAAAGGCTACGCACAAAAAGAAGGTATTGATTACAATGAAATTTTCTCACCTGTGGTAAAACATTCTTCTATTCGAATTTTGTTGGCTTTGGTTGCTCAATTTAGTCTTGAGCTTGCACAACTCGATGTAAAAACTGCTTTTTTGCATGGAGATTTGGAAGAAGAAATATATATGGCGCAACCAGTCGGTTTTCGAGTAGTTGGACAGCAACATTTAGTATGCAGATTGAAGAAATCTTTGTATGGGCTGAAGCAATCCCCTCGCCAATGGTATAAAAGGTTTGATCATTTCATGGTAGAGAATATGTATACTCATAGTCAATTTGACCATTATGTGTATTATTGGTGTCTCGATGATGGATCGTTTATCTATTTGTTCTTATATGTTGATGATATGTTAATTGCTCCGAAGAGACAAGTGGAGATTGATAAGCTCAAAGATGAGCTTTCTAAAACATTTGAAATGAAAGACTTAGACAATGCAAAGAAAATACTTGGAATGGAGATAGAGCGAGATCGGAAAAAAGGTACAGTCTGGTTGACTCAGTCTCAATATCTACGCAAGGTATTGTCAAGATTTAGTTTGAATAATTCAACCAAACCCGTTAGTACTCCACTTGCTCCTCATTTCAAACTTAGTGCTTCCATGTGTCCAAGTTCTGACGATGACAAAAGGTATATGGAGAACATTTCTTATACAAATGTTGTTGGTGCATTGATGTATGCTATGGTGTGTACTCGACCTGATCTTTCACACGCAGTAAGCATGGTGAGTCGTTATATGCATAATCCTGGTAAAGAGCATTGACAGGCTGTAAAATAGATTCTTAGGTACATTCTTGGTACTATTGATGTTGGTATTAAGTTTCAAAAACAAAAAATGTTTAATCTTGACAATCGTGTAGTTGGTTATGTGGATTCTGATTATGTTGGTGATTTGGATAAGCGACGATCTACTACGAGTTATTTATTTACTATGGCTGGTGGACCTGTTTGTTGGCGTTCAACATTGCAGTCTACTGTTGCATTGTCTACCACTGAAGCAGAGTATATGGCAATAACGGAAGCTTTTAAAGAAGCTATTTGAATGCATGGTTTGATCAATGACTTGGGTATTTTGCAGGAACATATAGATGTATTTTGTGATAGCCAGAGCGCTATTTGCTTGTCAAAAAATCAAGTCCATCATGCTCGTACAAAACACATTGATGTCCGTTTTCACTTTATTCGAGAAATTATTAGCAAAAGGGATATTCGTTTATCAAAAATTAGAACTATTGATAACCCTGCTGATATGTTGACAAAGGTGATCGCTCGTGAAAAGTTCTGGCGTTGTTTGGATTTCATCAACGTCGGAAGGGAGTAGTGTGTTGACGTGGTAGCAACCAAATTCGCTATCAACTTGGAGATCTTATGACAAGGTGGAGATTGTTGAACACTGTCATAAGCCCTATTCTCTAGGACCAAGACCTATTCTCAAGGTCTTTTTAGGCTTGGTAGTTTATCTTTAGGTTTAGCAGAAGGCTATATAATGCCATTCTTTCTGCTGTTGAAATCATCAAGTTTTGAGTGTCATATTGTATGTCTTGAGTAACTTTGGTGTTGTGAGTACATTTGTTCCGCTTTCGGCGCACAACATTGGTAACCTTCCTTTTTTTTTTTCTTCCTAACTTCTCTGTTTATCTTCACCATAACTTCTTTAGGGATGGTTAGATGAACACGAGTCTTCACGATAATATGATATTCTCATGGCTTTGCTTTGAATTTTCTAAAAGGCCTCGTACCAATGAAGATAGTATTCGTTGATTATAAACTCATGATCATTCCCTAAATTGGCCGACCGAGATATTGGACAATGTTCTAAAATTATGGTGGAAATGGTCTAAAAGTAGCATAACTTATTTATCATACCTCCACTAACTTTATACTACTGTATCTTTAACGAAAGTTTGATTTTTTTTTTTCCCCTGAAATTGAAGCCAACTTATGTGAACAAATATTATCAATTTCAAGTTTGGATTTCTGCAAAACTATTTCTCTAAATTTTACCATGATTCATGTATTAGACCTCACGAGGTCACTTTCCATTCGAGTCTTGGAATATTTATATAAGTTTATTATATTATTATTTTCATACAAATAACTAAATCTTTTTATTTAATTCTTTATTTAATTTTGTTCTCAAGTTGGTTTTAATTTATTTTTTTTTTAATCTCCTTGTAAATCTTTTTTTTTTTCTCCTGTAGTATGTTCTTGATCGGTGGTGATAAATTTTAGGTTGATTAAATATTTGTAATTATTTGTAATTAATGTTAATTATTATTATTATTACTTTTTTATTTCTTTTGTAGGTGGGCTTATGTAAATGTTTGAAAAGTGAGAATGATACCACGTGTGCATTTCAATGGGAATGAGACTTTTCTTAGAATACTAATTTAAAAGATATGGCATTATATACATTTATATCTTCCTTTGGTTTCTAATACCATGTTGTAATACTGCAATACCACTTCCATTTCTAATACTATGCTGTAATACTACAATAATACAATTCTAATTTACGTAGAATATTATATTATATTTTTCTTTATCGGATGTTTTCATTTTTTTAATAAAATTTATATTGAAAAATGGAAATTAATTCATTAAAACATTCTTGGAATGAGAAAAAATATTTTTTAAAAAATTCTATGCAAAGTCATGTTTATTGGAAATCATTATTCAAATCCTTACAGAAATTTCGCTTGGATTGGAATTGAAACAGGAGAGGAAAGCATCTATGTCGTTGCCTTGCTGAGATCCCACATCGGTTGAAAAGGAGAACGAAACATGTTTATAAGGATGTGGAAATTTCTCCCTAGCCGAAACTGTTAAAGATCACGTATTTGTTTAGATTGCTGTAAGTTAGTATCTAATTAAATCTCGTTAAGGAGTTAGATTTACTTTTGATTTGATTTAATTAGATTAGATTTATTTACTAGTTTGTTACCAGATTTTCTGCAGATTTCTAGGTAGATTTTCTAAATATCTTTTTGTATTCTATATATATAGCATTCTTACTCTTCATAATTCAATCATCTCATCAATCATTCAATCAATTCCTCTTACACTAACAATTGGTATCAGAGCTATCTTCTTAAGGGATCTGTGAGGATCAAAATGGAAGGAGAATTCAGTTTTTCATTTGTTGCACCACCAGTCTTCGATGGAGATAATTATCAAATGTGGGCAGTTCGTATGGAGACTTATTTGGAGGCCTTGGATCTTTGGGAAGCAATAGAAGAGGATTACGAGGTCCCTCCGCTTCCAGCAAATCCTACTGTAGCACAAATTAAATTACGGAAAGAAAAGAAGACAAGGAAATCAAAGGCGAAAGCTTGCCTATTTCCCGCTGTATCTCAAATGATCTTCATGCGAATAATGTCCCTCAAAACAGCAAAGGAAATTTGGGATTATCTCAAGGCTGAATATGAAGGAGATAAGAGGATTCGTGGAATGAAAGTCCTGAATTTGATCAGGGATTTCGAGTTGCAGAAGATGGAGGAGTCAGAGTCGATAAAAGAGTACTCTGACAGACTTCTCAGCATCGCCAACAAGGTGAGATTGCTTGGTTCTGTAAAAATGATTCCAGGATCGTTGAAAAGCTGCTAGTCACTGTTCTAGAGAAGTTTGAAGCCACCATTACTACTCTGGAGAACACCAAAGACTTGTCAAAGATTTCTCTTATAGAGCTCTTGAATGCTTTACAAGTACAAGAGCAAAGGAGGTCTATGAGGCAAGAAGAGGTGATTGAAGGTGCCTTACTTGTTAAGCATCAAGACAGCCGCAGGTATGAAAACAATAAAAATTTCAAAAATCAATTGACGCATGGAGGTTCATCTGCCAATTATCAGAAGACAAAAGGAGGAGGTTTCAAAAAATCCTATCCACCTTGCCGCCATTGTGAGAAAAAAGGTCATCCACCATACAAGTGTTGGAGAAGACCTGACGTCTTCTGCTCCAAATGCAATCAACTTGGACATGAAGCTGTGATCTGCAAAGCCAAAGATCAGGTGAAAGAAGTAGATGTACATGTAGTTGATCAAGAAGAAGAAGAAGATCAATTGTGTATGGTCACTTCATCCTCAAGCAAAGAATCAAGCGAGAGCTGGTTGATTGACAGTAGGTGCACAAATCACATGACATATGACAAGGAGTTTTTTGAGGAATTAAGAGACACTGAAGTCAAGAGAGTGAGGATTGGCAATGGTGAACACTTGAAAGTCAAGGGAAAAGGCACAGTAGCTATAACAAGCTATGAAGATACAAAATTTATTCCAGATGTTTTATTTGTACCTAAAATTGATCAAAATCTGTTAAGCGTTGGTCAGTTACTTGATAAAGGCTATAAAGTGTTGTTTGAGAATAAGCAGTGTTTGATCAAAGATGCTAGTGGCAAAGACTTGTTCAATGTCAAAATGGAAGGAAAAAACTTTGCTCTAAATCCGACGGCCTTTATATCCAAAGCTAGTGCCATTGGGACTTGGCATAAAAGACTTGGGCACTTTCATCATCGAGGTTTGCTTCAGATGCAGTCAACGAAGCTGGTAGAAGAACTCATTGACATTGATGATGACATGCCTCCTTACCGTGCTTGTAATTTTGGGAAGCAACATAGGCAACTCTTTCCTAAACAGGCATGGAGAGGCTCGAAAAAACTGCAACTGGTTCATACTGATCTTTGTGGTCCTTAGCGAACACCATCATTAAATGGTAATCTTTATTACATTGCTTTTATTAATGATCTAACAAGAATGTGTTGGATATTCTTGCTGAAGCAAAAGTCAGAAGTTGCGGGTGTATTTTGGAAATTCAAAGCCAAAATTGAGAATGAAGGTACATGCTTGATTCAGACTGTGAGATCAGATAATGGCAAAGAGTACACTTCACAAACTTTTAATAGGTTTTGTGAAGAGGTTGGAATTGAACATCAATTGACAACATCATACACTCCTCAACAGAATGGCGTCAGTGAAAGGAGGACTAGATTCATAATGGAGATGACGAGATGCATGCTTCATGAGAAGGATCTTCCAAAACGTTTTTGGGGAAAAGCAGCAAACACTATTGTGTGCTTGCAAAATCGAATTTCAACAAAAGCTGTGAAGGACCTGACACCATTTGAAGTTTGGTATGATTACAAACATTTTTTAAAGTTCCTTAGAGTATTGGGGTGTCTTTGCTTCACTTACATTCCACAGCTCAAGTGTGATAAGTTTGACAAAAAGGCAGAAGCTGGCATTTTTGTTGGGTATAACATTATATCAAAAGCTTACAGAGTTTTTCAACCACACATTAGTTGTGTTATTGTGAGCCGAGATGTTCATTTTGCTGGAAATGAGCAATGGAATTGGGAAGAACTGACGAAGGTGAAACAGATTTCTAATGCACTAAACAATTTAATCTTTGGTAGCATGTTAGAAGAGTCTAAAGATGAATGACAAGATGCTTTGGTTAATGATGCACCTGTCCGAGGAGGAGCTTTCAGTGATCGAGAAAAACAAAATCTGGGAGTTGGTTGATCGACCTATGAACAGAAAGATAATTGGAGCAAGATGGGTGTTCAGAAAAAAGCTTGGAGTTCATAGCATCTAAACAAGGAGGAGTGTTAAAGATCACGTATTTGTTTAGATTGCTTTCAGTTAGTATCTAATTAAATCTCCGTTAGGAGTTAGATTTACTTTTGTTTTGATTTGATTTGATTAGATTTATTTATTGGTTTGTTACCAGATTTTCTGTAGATTTTTAGGTAGATTTTCTAAATACCTTTTTGTATTCTCATGTATATATATAGAGTATTCTTGCTCTTCATAATTCAATCATCTCATCAATCATTCAATCAATCCCTCTTTCACTAACAGAAACATTTTAAAAACCTTGAGTGGAAGGCCGAAAGGGGAACTCAAAGAGGACAATATTTGCTAGCGGTGGTGATACGATAAGGAATTAATACAAGGGGAATAAGATTCGGATTACCTTGTTGATCGAATATCTCAAACCAAGAACACTTTGTTTGAGATTCGAATCACTCCAGAAGCAAGATCGATCATGTCTAACTTCAATGATTCTTGTTGATCAAATATCTCAAGACAAGAACACTTGATTGAGATTCGAATCACTCCACAAGCAAGATTGATCATGTCGAGCTTGAATGATTCTACATGCAACCTAAACTACATAGAGTTGCAAAGAAACTTAGCCATTGGCTAAAGAAAAGCACAAATGCTTTTTTTACTATATTTTCCAAGTCTTCTTACAAATACAACATACATGGCTTTAAATAGCCTCAAAATGAAACTACTAAAGGCATTTGAAGAGTTGTAACATTCATACTTAATGGCAATAATTAACCATTATGTAATTGTAACCTAAAGTAAATTAAAAGTCTTAAACTACATTAATGAAATACAATAACTCTAAATTATAACCCACCCAAAATTTATAACAATCAAACTTCATTCTTCTTCAATGTGGCATGAATTGAAACATCTTTTTGATAATTTTGACAACCTTTTCTTCACATCTCCATTGAAGGATATTGTAGGGTTGATGTCTTTTGGTTCATATCAGGTGGGCTTGGGTTATTATAAATGGTATAAGAGCTAAACACCAGTGGATGTGCCAACGAGGAGGCTAGCCTCGAAGAGGCTGGACACGAGGCGGTGTGCTAGTAAAGACGCTAGACCCCGAAAGAGGTGGATTGGGTGGGGGTTCCATATCGATTGGAGAATAGAATGAGTACTAGCAAGAACGCTGGGCTCTGAAGGGGATGAATTGTGAGATCTTACATTGGTTGTGGGAGGAGAATAAAACATCATTTGTAAGGGTGTGTAAACAGTTACCAACCTGGCAACCTGCCCTATCATTGTGCAAGCCCAAACCCATGCTTGATGTAGTGTGTGCGCCTACCCCTACTGCTGCCAACCTATTGGCAGCCATAAATTTTCCTAGTGTTCGTGAAATATGATTTTTACACAGCTGATTTTGTCGTTTGGTTAGAATAAGTGTTACACAATCGTTGTCCGCTATTTACAAGATTGTGATTGTGATACCTTGCAATCACTACTTACAATCGCATAAGCGAGCGCATACGGTGTGCGATTGAATAAGCTTGTACCCACATTGTTTTTTTTTTCACACATTCGTCTTCTTCATCTAACAAATACCACTCTTAATTTTAATTTCATACTCTTCTTCTTTTTCGTAGATTGATGTCTTGATTTATAATAATTTTTCTGTTTAATGTTTTGGTTGATGTGTAATTATTATTTTTTCAGATGAGCAAAGGGTGTAACACTATTAATTTTCTTCTTATTAATTTAATTGAAATCTTCGAAATCAATGTCGAGAATATGATCAACTTTTACTTGTTTAAAAAGAGTGTTGAGTAATAAATTTTGGTATGTTACTAAGAGAGAAAGTCAGTTGTCATGAACCCTAATTATCAAACATTGAAAGGAACTGATGAACTCACCAAGGTAAGTAAGGGCATCATAGTAGAAGGTCAAGATAGTTTTTACGGTCAGAAGTACGTTATTTTCCTCTACGTCTAGAGTCAGTATCACGTAGCTTACTCATACCTCGAGGCAAGAGTCTAATGGTTGTCGGTTTGTTTCTATGGGTTTTTTTAGCCATAGAATTTACCAAGAAGATCGTAAATAATAGTGGTTAGGAGAGTAGAAGTGAGAGGCAAAGATCATCATTTTGTCAAGAATTGGATTAAATCCAAATAATCCATCAAGAAAAATTGAATTAGCTAAACTCAAACGCTACATAAAATTTACCATAATTTTATAAATAAAGAAGATTAGCCTACATACTCGATATGAAGAATGATTCATGACATTCAAAATAAATAAAAACCGTAGGAGTTTTATTAGTTCAAATGAAATGAAGACTTTACTCGTGCGCATGCCTAATGTCACAGTCATGCTGGTTCAGGACGTGTTGTCCATTGTCTCATGCACTCATGCATGTTGCATGTCTAACCCATCATGTTGTACTAGCTTATCACTTTCGATTACCATTTTCATGATGTATTATTATTATTATTATTATTTTTAAGAGTGACATTTCGAAAAAATCATGTCTATGCTTGTTAGACTTGAAATGCCTCAAAATACGACTAGTCGTCAATTCTTCCTACCACAAGCTATACATTATCTAAGTCGTTGTTGTGCGTTTCTTGCTTACTAGCCTACAACATTGCTTTCAACTCTCTCTTTCAAAAATCTCTCTACCCCTTTTCTAAAAAAAATTTCCTCAAATTGAGGCTAGAGGTTTAGGTATACATGGTCCGTGCCAATAACAACACGAATTTGAGTTGGTTGACTCACTCAATTGTCGAATATCACTTGCAAACGTCCCAAAAAATTATGATTGTGATAGTTGGTATCAAAACTTAGTCTACTTAGGAATTTGATTCAGCAAACATGTCTACGATAAAGCAACTAAACAAATCCCACATTGACCAACTAGTCGACATTGAAGATCACATGTAATATCTGCAAGAAGTCTCTATCAGCATACGATACTTGGGCGATCACTTAAGAGCTCGTCGCCAAGACCGATATGATTAATGTAGTTGCAGGTCACTTGGATGGGATGCCCATCCAAGAACTGATGTATAGGATCAATAACCTAGAAGAGAAAGTTACGAGAGTTGGTGGCTTCGAGCAAAGGGATAGCTCGACGACCTCTATCACCCAAATAGAGGAGCATGTTGATGGTTTGGACAACTCCCAAAAGATGATTGTTCAAATGGTCACTCAACTCTCTCAAAACGCGAAAGCGGCCCTCGACATGGTCAAGGTAGAAATGGTAGACATAAGCGCTAGATTAAACCTCACCATAAGAGAGGTGTGGAATCAAACTCCCGTAGGGATGACCCAATTCAATAAAGTCAAGGTTCCATGACCCAAACCCTTTTATGAGGTTCGAAATGTCGAGATTCTAGAAAACTTCATCTCTGACCTAGAACAATACTTATGTGACACAAACATTTGCCAGAGGAAACAAATGTCACATTGGTGACGTCGCATCTAGCCCAAGATGCAAAATTGTGGTGAAAGTCGAAGTATATTAACATCCAAGACGGTCGATTATTTGACCTAAGCAATGAACAATCTCAGGATGTGAGACTAAATTAGGCCTCTTCAAGTGAATATCACAAGAAAAACAAGTTGGGGAGGTGATAGAACAGGATGGGAAAATCTAAACCCCCACAACAAAAGAGAGGAATGACAGAAATACCTTTGTCTTAAAGCACTAACAACCCCTGTATGGGGCCCTAAACTTTTTGTCTGCCCTTCAAAAGAAAGTAGGGAGTCAAAGCAACCCGTCAAAAGGGGTGTGATGTACGTAGAAGCGCAAGTTAACCATAGAGTGACCAAGAGAACTATAGTTGACTCTAGGATAACCCACAACTTTATGGCAGAGACGGAAATCACACACTTGAATATCAACTAGCATCGAAACTTAGGAAAAATAAAAGTCATCAACTCAATAGCCTTACCAATTCTAGGATTTTCGAAGAAGACCCCATCAAGCTAGGAACCTGGAGTGGACAAACTAACTTCGTGATCGTTAAGATGGATGATTACGATGTCATGTTAGTGATGGAGTTTCTATTAGAACAAAAAGTCATCCCCATGCCCTTGGTCAAATGCTTGGTCATTAAAGGTTCCAACCTCACATTTGTCCGAACAAACATCAAGCAACCAGAAGAGGTGAAGATATCAACTCTCCAACTAAAGCGAGGCCTCGCTCATATGAATCCACCTTCAGTACCATTCCTCTAGTTGAAGCATAGAACTCATAGGTTCCTATAGAAATAACGAAGGTGCTAAAACGATATCAAGACGTGATGTCGTTGAGTCTACCAAAGATTGTACCTTCATGAAGCGGTATTGACCAAAGAATGCATATCGAATAGCTCCAGCTGAGCTGAAAAAAACTACGAAAACAACTCAATAAATTATTGAACGCAGGGTTTATCACACCCCCAAAAGCTCTGTATGGAGCCCCTGTATTGTTCCAAAAGAAGAGAGTCAGGAGTCTCCACTTATGCATCGACTTTGTGCTCTTAATAAAATCACAATTCGCAACAATTATCTGTTGTCCATAATTACGAACCTATTCGGGGTTCATGGCGCCAACTACTTTTTTTTACAACTTAACTTGAGGTCGGGACACTACAAAGTCCAAATTGTCGAGTGAGATGAGTCCAAGATGGCTTATGTCATGGGCGTTTGAATTATTATTATTATTCTTATTTATTTGAAATATATATTTAAAAAGAATAAGATTAAAATATATTTGAACCTAATTTGAAAAATAGAAAAATAAAAAATAAGTTGAAAATAAAGAAAATTGTTTGTTAAATAAAATATATGTTAATTTTAATTAAAAGACAACTTTAGAGATTGAAAATATGGGGAAGAGAGAGAGAGGGAGTGCATGGGTTTGGTAAAGTCTCGTGATTTGAAACGACACGTCGTGGGTTTGGATTATGTTCCATTTGCATTGCATACCTTCATTGCTCCTACTTGTGTGTGTCGTTTTTAACATGATTCTAACCCCAAATTTTCCTCTGCCAAATCCTTCTCTTGTCTTATCTCACATCCAACACTCGTTTTTATGTTTCATCTCATTTCGGCCTATAAAGTTTCTGCGTTCATTATATTTTAGGAGTGTACACGAGTTAAATTGGGTAAGATAATTCTTTTTTCAACTCTAAATTTTGGGTTAATTGGGTTGGTGATGAAAGCTTTACCTCGGTTAATTTAGGGAATGATCATAGATTTACAATCAAATACTACTCTCTCCATTGGTGCGATGCCTTTTGGGGAAGCCCAATGCAAAGCCATGAGAGCTTACACTCAAAGTGGACAATATCGTACTATTGTGGAGAATCGTGTTCGTCTAACATCCCCAACCCAACCCTCTATTTTCAAGTTGGTTTTTTTTATAAAAAAAAAATAGCCATGACATACTATTAACATCGGTTACAAAAGTCAAATATTTTAATATTCGTAATAATTTTAAAAGTAAGATAGGTAGACAAACACAATACACAAACTAAAAAACGTAAAACAATTAGCTTATAAAAACGATTCAATGATAAAGCAACTTTTCATGTTTTAATCATAAAATCTTAAAAATAAAAAATGTATGTACAAGACATAAGATGATGCGTAGAATTTAAAAAGTTACCATATTTGTTCAACTTTGTGTAATGTCATCATTCTCTTCGCTTCTCTCAACTATATCTAGGAAAGAATATAAACCGAACACAGGATAGGATGCGTAAAGCTTAAAAAAGTTACCAAATTTTAAAAATATTTTTGTATTCTTTAATTGCAAAAAACTCGAATAGTGATTCGATGCTGAAGATTAAGGTATAATCTACTGTTTCAACTTCTTAAATAGTATCAAAATCAGACCCTAGAAGTTGAAAAAGTATCATATAGGTTAAAGGAATATCTTGAATTTATTAAATAAATATAATTGGTAAAGAAAACATATTTAAAATATGAGTCTTGATGATAAATAATTTTTTTTTTTATTTTTCCTTTAAAATTTAAAATTTTTGAATTTTAAGATGAAAGGTAAAAAAAGAATGCTTAAATTTTTTTTAGAAACTCAAAAAAAATATAAAAAAATAGTGAAAAAATGAAAAACATCTTTAAAAGTCAATTCGAGACGAGTATAGATTAATATGTACAACATAGTCATAATTGACATGCAATTTTGAACCTAAGTGTTTATAGAACTTTCTTGATACATTATTGTCGTCATTGATGACGTACCGTTGCATTTCAAAATAGAGATATCACAAAGATCACCTAAGGAAGATCTTGATAATGCAGGGAGCATGCCAGTTGATGTCAATCTCTCCAAGTGTACCTAAAAAAATTGTAAGGTTTACCTCACATTTTCAAAAGGACCACAAAGAGTGATAGGGTACGCCGCACAAGTTTGGTAGAGCTTACATCTCCAGATGGATGTACGTTATAGAAGTGCTCTTGGACGTAGTCTAACCGAGGAATCATCGCAACGACTTCACGCAACAATCTAAAAGAGAAAAATGAACATGAAAATGTCCTACGGTAGATTCAGAAATAAACAAAATTCTAAGGATGAGAGAATTTATGAGACTCGAGCCATTCAACATTCCACCCATTTAAACCTTTATTTAAGAGAGGAATTCAGAAGCAACCGAGAGGACCCTCTAGAAAACAACACCTAAAAATTAGTAATATGGTGTAAACGGAAACCATCTTAAAATTGAAACTAAAAAAAAAAAGGGAAAGTATTATTTATAAATTTAATTTAAAAATAAAAATTATTATCAAACCAAACATAAATTCATAATTAATCAGAGTAATTAAATAAAATAAGACAAAAATTAATTTAAAATCTACGTTACATTAGAGTAGGACAATGTAACATCTCATGCTTAAGTTCGAGATTTTGAATTTAGTTATGCACCTGTGTCCAATATTAATATTTTCAATCTATTTTATTCTTAGTCACGTGATTTCTAAAAAAAAATCTAAAAAAAAAATCACCTAATTATTCATAGTAAACCAAACATAATTTTAAAGTTTCCATAGTTAATTCATAGTAATTTTTATTCAATTCTTTTGACCCTTTACTAGATATCATACCTATTAGTAACCATTGGTTAATGTACCTCAAATTTATGGTAATATAAAATATAAAATTTGTGTAATAGAAACCTTAATTAATTAATTAATGAAGTATTTATTTATTTATTATATATATATATAAAGCATAGTGTGTAGATGCCACCAAAACATGCTGATTGGGAGTGGTCCCCAGTCCCAATCCCATATCTTAATCCCTACCTTTCAAATGGCTGCATCCATGCCTCTCACTCACTCTCTCTCTCTCTCTCTCTCAATATTCCACCCATATTAAAAATAAACTAATTATTTAAAATTTATTTATTTAAAAAAAAAAAAAAAAAAAAAAAAAAAAAAAAAAAAGGAGGAGGAAGAAGAGGAGATTAGTGCATAGAAGAGGGCAAAAGGGGAGGAGGGAGGCATAAAATGACAAAATTACCATTCTGAGTCATAAATCTCAGCCCTTCCTTTCTTATCACACAACAACAACACAACACACCCTTTGCTGCTGCTGCTGCTGGTACTGCTTCTTCTCCATTCTTCTCCCTTCTTCTTCTTCCTTCTCCTCTGTCAATATTATCCCTTAGCTCTCTCTCTCTCTCTCTCTCTCTTCACCTCCCTTCAATGCCGCTTTCTTAATCCCTTTTAATTCATTCATTATAATCTTCTTCTCTGCCTTTGCAGCTCCACCCACAAAATGGCGCCCAGAAACACCCACGCCAAGCCCAAACCAGAGAAGAAGAAGAAGAAGGACGATAAGGGTAATTTTGTATTTTTCTTCTTTATATTAAACTTTTTTTTTTTTTTTTTTTTTTTTTTTAAATTTATTTTTTGGGTTTTGCAGTTCTTCCGGTTGTTATGGACATCTCCCTTCACCTTCCTCATCACACCCATCTTCTCTTAAAGGTCCCAACCTTTTTTTTCCTTTTCTTTTCTCAATTTTCTCTCTTTTTCTTTTTCATTTTTATTTTATTTCTTTATGAGAATTATGGAAAAAAAATTTAAATTCTGGGTAACTAACTTTTTATATATTATATTTCAATTATTATTATTAGTACAAGAAATGAGAGTTTTTGCATTACTCTGTAACACTGTGTTGTTTAAAGCAGGGGATATCTACAGACAAAATAATAGACGTTCGTCGCCTACTATCTGTCCATACCGAGACTTGCAATATTACCAATTTCTCCCTTTCTCATGAGGTAATTTCCCCCCTTTTTATTTATTTATTTAATTTTTGGGATGAAAATGGTTTTTTTTTCTTCGTATTTCATTGCAAAAAAATTAATAAATTTGTGCATTCTGCTATTAATTTTGTTAAGATTTATTGATTCTAATTTTTCATAATTAGCTTTTTTTTTTTTAATTCAGTAGGGTGTTAAAAAAATTTAATTATTCAAAGAAATTCCATTAGTTAATTCATAGAGTTGGAGTGTATTATGAATTTATTTGAATTGAATTTAAGCAAATGAAAAATTTTATAACTTGAATTGGTCCATAAATTCTCCTACCAGCCTTAAATTATTACATTATTACTGATTTAAAAAAATATATTTTTTTATTTACCATACAAATTATATATGTGCATATTTATTTTATTTTTATTCATTTTCATAATTATTTTTTATTATTTACTCCTCCATAACTTCTCAAATTATTTTAATTATGTAGAAAGTAATTTTTTTTAACAATATATATTTAAATTAAATAGTAAATATAAATTAAATATTTGAAAATAATACATTTTATTTTGATTAAAAATAAAAATTCCAATTGGGTTAATTATTTATGAGAATGGTTTGATTTAAAAAATATCCTAATTAAATCCAAAGCAGCCTTAAATTTAATGTCGAGGAGCAAATGGTTTTATTTTCATGAAAGATATGATATTATATTTTAATTTCAATATATTTTTATATAAAATACCATGCCATTTTAATAACATAAATAAACATTGGTTTATAATTATATTAATGACAATACCCAAAATAATAAATTTATGTTTAATTAAAAATATATCAGGGGTATTTCGGACATTGTTTAATTTCATATTTTTCTGTTCTAAAAGGTAAGAGGGCCTCGTTTAAAGGATTCGGTGGACGTGTCCGCACTGAAGCCCTGCACCCTAACGTTAGTGGAAGGTACGCAACGCCGTCGTTTTAGGGAACATTTCCCGCTCCTTTCTTCTCAATGGAATGTCTTTTGTTATCTTTTATTTCTTTGATCTGACTCGTCCCGTCGCCGGACAGAGGACTACGACGAGGAGCTTGCAGCGGCGCATGTCCGGAGACTGCTCGATGTCGTCGCTTGCACCACTTGTTTTGGAACGTTACCGTCGGGGAAGGATCAGAATGGCGGTAAGCTTGACGGCAATGGCAGGAACTTGTCCGGTGCGCTGGATAAGAACGGGAAAAAGTCTTCGAACTCCGCTAAGTCGGACGGCTCTGCGGCCAAGCAAGACGAGTTGGAGGCCGAGATCAGCCATTCGTGCCCTAAACTTGGAACGTTCTACGATTTTTTCTCTCTCTCCCACCTGACGCCTCCTCTCCAATGTAACTCTCTTCTCTGTGATCTCTCTTTTGTATGCTTCAATCGTTATTAGCATTTGAAAGTGTGAAACGTTTGTGTGAAAGAGAGAGCAGTTTTTCTCCCGAGAGATTCTTGTCGCTCGTCTCTCTCTTTTTCTGGTAGTTCGTTATTCTTGCATTTCATAGTGTTACATATGCTGATGGTGCTGCAGTTATACGGAGAGTAACGAAGAAGCAGGTCGATGGGATTTTGCCAGATGACCATCTTTTCTCGCTTGAAGTAAGTTGCTATATTCTTCTACAATTCAAGAATAACGTCACTCTGTACGCGATGTGTAAAGACATTTCTTAAGAATTCTATTGCTACACTTCTTCTATTTATACCGTATTGATGAATTTTTGCTGTAATTGTTTATCTATTTATTGAATTTATTAGGCAAAGCTTTGCAACGGGAAGGTTGTGCGCGTGGAATCTTGCAGGAAGGGGTTCTTTCATGTTGGAAAACACCGGATTTTGAGTCACAACCTGGTTGATTTGTTACGCCAGCTTAGTAGAGCCTTCGATAACGTTAGCTTCTCTTACTCTTCTTTTCGATCAACTTTCATCCCCCCTCCCTTTTTTTCAATTTGTACTTATTTATTTATAGTTATTTTAATATTTTTTTCTTAGAAGAATCTGTAGTTCGGGTTGTAACCTTCTTGGATATGTGGTAACAGGGACGAACTCAGAAATTTTCATAGGGGCAAATTTTTTTCATTTGAATAATAAAATTCCAATCTCCAAAACTTAGGGAGTGAGAGAATGTGAAAATCTTAACGTTTTTATATAATTTTCTTAATCTAGATTAAGCCAAGAGAGGAAATTTTTTGAATGAGGCCACCACATTATAGCTGCTTCTTAACAAGCATTGGATATAGATTTAGAAATATGAATGCTTTAATCCTCTAGATACAAACTCATAGTACTTTTGTAGATTTTGTCTCCTGTATCCAAAGATGCAAAATTGCCAACCACGATGGGCCTTCTTGAATAATTTCTTCAAGAGAGGGCGCCTTCTTCACTTCACCCGTGTGGGAAGAAGCACGGATTATTCATTGCCGCCAAGAACTTAGGAAGCTTTTAGTGAGTTGAGTTTAAAAACTAGTGTTTGTACCTTTTTAGTGAAGATATATTTTGATAACTGTTTTCTACATGGGCGGAAAATAGTGATTTACGAGATATGAGTCAGTTGGCATTATTTGTTAGTGTATAATTTTACCAAGCTTTACATGCCTCAATAAGTACACTACAATGGTCCTGACATCAATCAATTCGACTGACAGTGACAGAACTATGTTACTTTGGAAGTTGGATAGGGTTCATGTTCTTTTTGTACATGAATTCTGGACTTCTGATAACAATTTTTTTTCATCTTGCTATACATTTGCTCTCATGCAATGCCAAAGAGAATGGCGTGCTTTTACTGTATTGAATAATTTCTAATATCTTGAAATTTATTAGTCTTTTTAATTTAAGATTTCGAAATATTGGTTGAATTCACATTTCTTATTTCTGATGTTTCAGGCATATAGTGATCTCATCAAAGCATTCTCAGAACGCAATAAGGTTGACCATGATTTTTTCTGTTGGAAGTATGTACTTCTCATTTTTAATTTCTCGATTATAACTAACTATTCATGAATTTCCTTGCAGTTTGGAAATCTTCCTTACGGCTTTAGAGCCAACACATGGCTTGTTCCTCCTGTGTCAGCACAATCGCTATCAGTTTTCCCTCCTCTCCCTGTGGAGGATGAAACTTGGGGAGGAAATGGAGGTGGTTTAGGAAGAGATGGTCAAAGTGACTTGATACCATGGGCCAGTGAGTTCCTATTTCTTGCATCAATGCCTTGCAAGACGGCAGAAGAAAGACAGATTCGAGATAGAAGGGCTTTTCTTCTGCACAGCCTTTTTGTTGATGCTGCCATTTTCAGAGCCATTAAAGCAATTCGACATGTTATTGAAATGTCAAAGGTCGACCATTTAGTTTCAGATGATGGCGTTCTTTTTACCGAGAGGGTAGGGGATTTAAAAGTTATGGTTGCGAAGGATATTCCTGATGCAAGTTGCAAGGTAGGTACAAAAATCGATGGAATACAAGCCATTGGAATGGACCAAAAGAACCTGGTGGAAAAGAATTTATTGAAGGGGATCACTGCTGATGAAAATACTGCTGCCCATGTAAGATGTTTTCCGATTGAAGTTTAGTTTGTTCAACGTCTGTGAGTTGGACTAGTGTTATTATTAATTATTATCATTTTGACTTTATATCTATTTGTGTCTGTTTCTAATTTAGTGGTTAATTTTTATGGATTTCCTTTCTAGTCATTAAATTAAGTTTTGTAATGGGTATAGGATACTGCAGTCCTAGGTGTCATAAATGTGAGATATTGTGGTTATATCTCCATAGTGAAAGTTGAGGAGAAAGATAAAGAGAATTTTAGTTCTCAATATCAAAGCATTGAACTTCTTGACCAGCCTGAAGGTGGCGCCAATGCCCTTAACATCAACAGGTATAAATATCTCAACCATATAAGTGCTATAGCAATTTCCTCTTAACTCTTTACATGCAGATTATGTATACGTATTGTTGCTTGTTACTGCCCTTAAACATGATCCCTAGCTTCAGTTTTTGCATTAGACTTGTAAAAGGTAGTTTATCTATCTTAATAATAATTTTTAGATTAAGTAACAAGTTCAATCTCTAAACTTTTAGTTGTCTTGTTCGTCCTTGAAATTTAGAAAGTGTCTTATAGGTCTTTAAACTTTCAATTTTGTGTCCAATAGAATTGAACAATTTTATGCTTAAGAGGTATTGACTTATTTACCATTTTTTATAATTCATGGACGTATTAGACACATAATTGAACGATTAAGGTATCATAGGACATAAAATTCAACCTTACATCCATTTGATCAATTAATTTTCATACATTTTGATTATGTATATGTTAGGAACCTGTTAAATATAAAATTGGATATTTAAAGACTTATTAGACACTTTTTAAATCTTAGGACTAAATAGATAAAAACTTGAAAATTCAAATGTTAATACTCCCTATTGCTTCATAGAAAGTTGTTGCCTGCTGTTAAAATTGTTGATGGATAAAATGTTTCATATAAAACAAGCTTGAGAAGTATTTAAAGCTGTTACAAATAATTAAAAAAAAAAAAAAAAAAAAAAAAAAAACTTATATTTTGTGGTTTTATTCATCCCCAATCGAGAAGTACAGCTCTAGTTCTTAAAGACAGGTTACTACGTCATGTTGTAAAGTGATCAGCGTTAACTATCAACAAGGAAGATATCAAAGCTTTGGTTTGATGTCAGAGCTTTGCTTGTTCCTAGTTAAGCCATTTTTCATGTCACTGAGAGTCTCACAACTGTATTTTTTTCTTACAGCTTGAGATTATTACTTCACCAAACTACACCTTCAGAGCGTAACAAGTCTCTCACGCATTTGCAAAATATGGGCCAAGAAGAGCTTGGTGCAGCCCAAGCTTTCGTAGAGAAACTGTTAAAAGATAGTCTTGCTGAGCTTGAAAACGAGGAGATACAATCTAATCATTTTGTTAGATGGGAACTTGGAGCCTGTTGGATTCAACATTTGCAAGATCAAAGGAACTCAGAAAAAGATAAGAAATCTTCCAGTGAAAAGGCCAAGAATGAAATGAAGGTGGAGGGACTTGGGACACCTCTCAAATCTCTAAAGAATAAGAAAAGGCAAGATATGAAAACTTTAAAGATGCAGTCTGGAAATGATTCCAGCAGTTCAGATGGTGAAGTCAACAATGCTACCTCATGTGAAACTGAAAACGAACAAAATTCAAAAGAAAATGAATTAGCATTAAGGAGGAAGTTGTCCAAAGAGGCCTTTGATCGGCTGAAAAATCTGGACACTGGTTTGCATTGCAAGGTAATGCTTCTTTAGAGGCTGTTGCATCTCCCACCATCTACCATACCTCAACTAACTTACCACTTCTGATTTCAGTCTATGCAAGAATTAATTCACTTGTCCCAGAATTATTACGTGGAAGTTGCTCTTCCAAAACTGGTAATTTTACATTTAGTGGTCACATACTTGTTTCTTTTTCTTGCATGTTAATATTGTCATGGTGATTCCCTTTTCTAGCATTTATCATGCTTTACAGGTATCAGATTTTGGTTCTTTGGAGCTTTCACCAGTTGATGGCCGTACTCTAACAGATTTCATGCACACAAGAGGTCTTCAGATGCGTTCACTGGGTCATATTGTAAGTTCATTGATGTATCCCTGCCATGCCTTTGCAATTTCGTATTGCTTTTTTGTTGTTTTATTCCAACAAGCTGAAAGGGATGAGAATTGAACATGCTGTGGGTTGTTTTGTTCTTACATATTGCCAATCTTCAAACAAGCTCCCCCTTTCAAAATCTCTCTTCCATGATTTAGAGCAATTTACTATGTCTCTCTTGTTGAAATTGGACATGAATGAACAAGGTTTAAAAAACAACTTTTTCTAGCATCAAAGCCATGGTGCAGCATCTCCATTATTATTCTATTTGCTTTGCTTGCCAGACTCTTATCTCATTCTTTCAACAAGAGCTGCTCTTCATATTCTGATCTGACCTGAATATTAGTTGCATATATCAGGAAAAAATGCTCGACTTAAATGTTAGAAGTATTGAATATGACTTTTTTCCCCTTCATGTCTTTTCTTGAAAATAATATAGAGAATTCTTCTTTTTTGTTTTCATTCATTTATTTATTAACCTAATATAGAGAATGCATCTGTTGAGAAAATGTGAAATTTCCTTCTTTGATAGATATTATATTTGAGTTCTGTACCTTATTAGGTCAAGCTTTCAGAAAAGCTCTCGCATGTGCAATCGCTTTGCATACATGAGATGATAGTACGGGCTTTTAAGCATATTCTTCGGGTTGTCATTGCTGCTGTTGACATTGATAAAATGGCTGTTTCTGTTGCTGCCACATTAAATTTGCTTCTTGGGGTTCATGAAAGTGGTGAATCACTGAGGCCTTGCAATGCCCATTCCCTTGTCTGGAGATGGCTGGAGCGATTCTTAATGAAGCGATATGAATGGGACATAAGCAGCTTTAACTACAGAGAACTAAGAAAATTTGCAATTTTGCGTGGCATGTGTCACAAGGTATTAAGGACTGAATTTCAGTTTCAAAATCCTTTTCAATGGGCCCCATTCTTCAGTGCTATATATAAATTCACCTCTTTTACATTTGATTTGACCTTTTTCTTATTAGCTCTCTCATGTATTAAGATAATTTTTGCTAATGAAAGAACATATACAAGAAAGTGTTCCAACTTGTGAGGACAAGAGACCGTGCATAGTTATAGAACTCTTTCTTCACACCTCTCTAAGAACTCTCCATTTTTTAACCAAAGGTTACACAAAATAGCAAAAAAGGTTGCCCTCCGGCGGGGTCTTCCTTTGTCCTCAAATAGAGGACAGAACAACACCTCCTTCAATTTCGGCAATCAACATCATTACGATCCAAGAAAGGAAGAAAGAACATATCATGAGAACAACTACTACACTTTGTTTGTTTGTTTTTTTTTTTTTTTTTTTTTGAAAGGTATACAATTCTGCTAGTGAAATATCTGTGAGTATTTGACGTTAGGGCTGGAAAAAAGGTTATAAATTGTAGTTTTGATACCCCGAGCATTAAGTCAAATGGCTGAAGGTTATTTCCTACAGCAGGCTGCCTCGAGTTTGAGGGGAATGCCTTAGTTTCTTTTCTTGTATGAGACTAGACTATAATATCTGGACTGACCTTTTAGGAATTCTTTAGAACACCTTCTAATTGGAGGCGGAGGCCTTGACTTTGAGAGTTCTTTGGTGGCCATGAGCTTCTTCTGATGTATTAGATATGGAGTGTTTTTATGCCACTCTAAGATACTTATAGGATTAAGGTTATCAAAAAAGTATGTGCATGTTATAATATGATAATTGACCTCCAGTTTCTAATTTTTTTTTTTATTTAAATTTTAGGTGGGTATTGAGATGGTTCCACGCGATTTTGATATGGATTCTTCATTTCCGTTCCAAAAATCAGATGTTGTAAGCCTGGTCCCAGTGCATAAGGTGATTGAATGGATACCTAACCGTAAGATATATATTTTTTTAGTAGCACTTCGAAAATAAGAACGTTTGAGTTGAATTGAATGTCATGCCAACTCTTTCAGCAAGCAGCATGTTCGTCCGCAGATGGAAGGCAGCTTTTAGAGTCTTCGAAAACAGCTTTAGATAAAGGAAAACTTGAAGATGCTGTAACCTACGGTACAAAGGTATGGCCTTCACAATCGTGGTTTTATTTTTCCTTGGTGTCTTTTGGGTAAGAGGGTCTGTAACATGTGCATTTCTTGGAATCAAGTACTCTCAGAGGCCTTTATATCATAAGTTGCAAATGTGTTTAATAACATGAATTAATGGAATTTCATGCTTGCTTCAATCCTTTCCTACCTCAGGCACTCGCAAAACTCGTTGCAGTTTGTGGTCCCTATCATCGCATGACTGCTGGAGCTTACAGCCTCCTTGCGGTAGTTTTGTATCACACTGGTGATTTCAATCAGGTAGTTAATTCATTCTAAAGTATTGTTATGCATCTTATTGGACCATGCATGTCACCTTCTCTTTGTTCTATCTTATTTATCCATTTTCATAATTTTTTTGTGTGAAGGTATTGAGGTGAAAAGCTAATTCATTGGTTTTCCATTATAGGCTACTATTTACCAGCAAAAAGCTCTGGATATCAATGAGAGAGAATTGGGACTTGATCATCCAGATACAATGAAAAGTTATGGGGATTTAGCTGTTTTCTATTACCGACTTCAGCATACAGAGTTAGCTCTTAAGTATGTTGTCCTCACTACTACAGATTCGCGAACTTTACACATTGTGTCTGGGGTTATAGAAATTTTAACTATGATTTGTTATTAATTTTTAAATCATCTAATATTTTTATAAAGCCGCATGCTAACGCTCTCTTTCTCTCTTTCTCTCTCTCCAATCAATATTCTTATTCATGGCCACGTTAGAATGACTGAATGAGTTAATAATTTGGAGCTGTTCAGGAGGAATATCCATATTGTGATTTACATTACGTGCCCAGTTGAAATCAAATGTTACATATATACATGTATATATTTTTTATAATACATCATTGATTTTCCTAAAGGTTTTTGACGTATCAATGAAAGATGTTTCTTGTTTCAAAAATTTAGGTATGTAAAACGTGCTCTCTATCTTTTACATCTCACTTGTGGTCCCTCTCATCCAAACACTGCTGCAACATACATCAATGTGGCTATGATGGAGGAAGGGCTTGGAAATGTGCATGTTGCCCTCAGATATCTCCACAAAGCTCTCAAGTGTAACCAAAGATTACTTGGCCCAGATCATATTCAGGTTTTGCTTCGATCTTATTTTAATTTTCTCCCCATTTTATAGAAAAAAAATAAATTTATTTAATACCTAAGCAATAATTATTAGGATATTTTGCTCTCACTTTAATTGGCCATGACTAAAGAAGGACCATACTTTATTCAGTCAAGTCCATATTCGTGGGAAATTTTTGGCACAATGGCGTAGGCTTTAATGTTGTGGCTTTGTAGCTCTTATTCTTTGATCATTATTTTCCGTTTTTTCCCCTTAACCCATACTTGTACATAATAAATGTTCAAACCTGCATCATTTCGTCCTACAACAAATGATCTGACCTATAGTGGTGAACATGTTGACAACCACATACTAGGATATTAATCCTACATAGCAACCAAATGTTGTAGGGTTAGTCAGTTTTTCTATGATATTAGTGAAGATACATGTAAGCTGATTCGGTTTTCATGGGTATCTAAAAAACGAAACCAAAAAGTAAAGAAGAAAAATGAAAAATCACAATAATAAGCCCCCTATAACTCTGAATGTGATAGTTTAGACTTTTTTATATTCGGCAGAAGGAATTTGTGCATTTTTTATTCTAGAGGTTCTCTTTCTTTTCAGTTTGCTGCCTGATTTTATATATCTTAGTTGTTACTCTGAAATATTTGCATGATTTATGAAAATTTTGGGACACGAATTATTGGCCCATTAAAAGATGAAAACTTTTTGGCTCGTATCACATTTGCATGTTACATGCATATGCAAATATTCTAGGCACTATTTAAGCGTGGTCATGAGGTATATCGAGCTCTGATTTAGTTTTCCTAATTTCTTCAGACTGCAGCAAGTTACCATGCTATAGCCATCGCACTCTCACTTATGGAAGCGTACCCTTTAAGTGTCCAACATGAGCAGACAACCCTGCAAATTCTGCGAGCAAAGCTGGGCCCAGATGATCTACGCACTCAAGTAAGTTCAAGATATCTGGACTCATCTAAGACGGCCATAACCTTGTTGCTTTCTGTTTATTGTTATCAGTATACACTGATAATCGTGTAAAACTATGAATGATGGAAGCTGACCCCTATTGGCTGTGTCAAATAGTTCCTTTTCCCTTTCTTCAAAATTATGCTATTGGTCGCTCATGTTAGATTTTAATCCTGCAGGATGCTGCTGCTTGGCTAGAATACTTTGAGTCCAAAGCTTTTGAACAACAGGAAGCTGCAAGGAATGGTACTCGGAAGCCTGATGCATCAATAGCATGTAAAGGCCACTTAAGGTAAACGGCATAATCTGATTTTTGACCTGCAGGTCAGGTCATTTTGACAAATAGTGAGACTGTAATGTAGATACTCTATATTGGTTAATTTTACAGGTTTAAAATTGTGTTGTCTTTCTTTCTATTTTCTTTTTAAATTTTTAATTTTTTTACTGCATACATCTGTGGATTATGCATGCAAATGTATTTTGGATGGCTGAGATTGGAACAAGCTAATTTTTGTGTATTAGTGTTTGTCAATAATGGGAAGTATTTTCTTTTTTGAACATTCATTTTTCTAGAATCTTTTGCATATTATGGCAAGAATCTTACCACATCTACAAGATTGATGTTGAGAGGATTAAGTTGATAGAAGCTCATGTAGTCGTGTGGTGTTATGGAAAGAAAGAATTTTTATAGGTTTATCTTGAACTCTGATGTGCATCTTGTACTAAATGCAAATGTGGTTTGAATGCCTTAGAGCAAATGGATTTTGTCATCTCATGTAGCAGCATTTTCTTTGACTTGTCTCTGTTTTATTTCTTTGTTTTCATCTAAAGACACGTTCCATAAATTCCTTCAGCAATTGATAAGAATTCTATTTGTAATTTGTTTATTGGATTCTATTTTCACCCCATCTCTGTTTTCTAGTGTGATTTAGAGTTATATTTTGGAGTGTGATTGAATAAGAAATGGATTTTCAAGTCCTAATTTAAGCTAATGTGCTTTTTTTTTTTTTTTTTTTTTTTTCTTTTTTTTGCTTTGTTTTAAATTTATTTAGGTTTCCTTTTCTCAACCACAGCTTCTGTAAGCAAGTAACCTCTTACCAGCGTGAAGTTCAATTGTAACTTCTTTTTTCTTTAAACTAATACTATTTCTGCCGAAGTTTGTGGAATTGAGTCTGATCCTTTGGTCCTCTGGCATACTATATTACCCTCTCTCTCTGATATTCTTTTTGAGCAGGATCCATGAATGCATTTTCGGATTTCAATGCCACTCAAACCCTACCCTACCCTTATTCTCTCAAATTTAACCCTGAAATCTCCTACTAATTTTCCCCGTTGCCTTGCATTATAGCCTCATAATTTGAGATTTAAAACTTTTGAGATTGTGTCTCCCCCTTTTTGGGTAATTAAAAATTTAATTTCCTTCTTTGTCCTGCTGTACATACTTTTTGTGGTTATACAATTTGTTAAAAAGAATAAAGTTGATGAATATTACTCTAGAGCATATTGTTATTGTTTATTCTTCGTCAACCTAAATATAGCTCAATTGATTTAGGCATATATCTTTGACCTCTAGGTCAGAAGTTGAATCTCCCAACCTACTTATTGTTAAACTCAAAAGTTACTGTTTCTTCTTTCAAACTTGGCAGTGTATCAGATTTGCTGGACTATATTAATCCCAGTCATGATGCCAAAGAGAGGGATGCAGCAGCAAAGAGGAAAAACTATATTGTGAAGGTAGTTTACTTATGCAATGTTTGTCATAGTTGTTCGATTAGATATGGAATCAATTAAGATGACTCATATACCGTTAGTTTCAGAAATGGATGATCCTTGGTTGGAAACCGTAGTTACTTATTTAGTCAGCTTGTCTGCCCCATGTTGGAAATGGGAAATTTTGACAAGATCGGGACAGGAATATTTTATTTTCTTTGACTGCCTCAATGTTAGATGATAAGTGGGACAGCTATTATAGAATGTCTCTTCAGATGAAGCCTCGCCTTTTCTTTGAATCATACATTTATTTTAGTTTGAACATCATATTCTCTCTAGAGCAAAAATGATATAGTCCTAATAGCTGTAGTTTTAGTTATCATTTATTAATAAACAGACTGGTATACGTAGTTTGGCTATTCATCTCATTGTGCTTTTCTACCTTGCAGTTAAAGGGAAGATCTGACCATAGTACAAGCTTGGCACATGGCGAAGAATCTCCACAAGAGATCTCAAAAGAGGTTTCTGATGAAGTGACACTTGCACTTGGACCAGGAGATGATCCAAGTACAGATGAGGAGACTACCACACCAGTTGAAGCCCAGCAGCCTGTTACTGAGGAAGCTGCTGAGGAAAGGCCGAAAATAGAAGACGATGTCACATCTGAACTCCACCCTGAAGGAGAAGATGGATGGCAACCAGTTCAAAGGCCAAGATCAGCTGGGTCATATGGGCGGCAGCTAAAGCAACGTCGAGCCACTTCTGGCAAGGTCTTTAGTTACCCGAAGATGAATATAGATGTTGACGGTGAATCTCATAAACTGAAGAACAATAATCCAAACAGTCGATTATATGTGTTAAAGAAAAGAACAATATCCCATGGAAGTTATACAGATCATCATTCTATGAACTCGTATCAAGGTTCCAAATTTGGTAGGAGAATAGTCAAAACTTTGACTTACAGGGTTAAGTCTATTCCCTTATCTACAGAAACTGATACAGCAGTGGTGCCTGACACTGGCGACAAGGTTGGGTCTGCAGTAGAACCTGGTAGATCCTCGACTCCAATCGATTCTAGCTCATTGAAGAATACAATAATCAGCCTTGGAAAATCACCTTCATACAAGGAAGTGGCTGTAGCCCCACCAGGTACTATTGCCATGTTGCAGGTCAGGGTATCTCAGAGTGATACGCCTGGTGCTGAGGAGTTCGTAGTTGAGAAACATGAAGAAAAATCAAGTGAAATGAAGGGAATTTCTGATATTTCTATTGTGGAATCGTCAGATTTCTTGAAAGAGGAAAAACAAGTTGAGAATAATGACGTAACTCAGGCAGGACAGGCTGTGGAAAATAACCTTTCTCATATGGTATCTGAGACTTTGGGAGGACTTCAATCTTGTGTTGTTGATGTGAGTGGAGTTGTGGAGGACAATGTATATGTACCCAATGATAGTATGTCCTATCCTGTTGGATCTTCTGAAAGTAGACCCTCTGTGGAGGATCTACCAAACGGCTTTGAATCAGACAATTTTGACTCCTCCCTTGAACAAGTTGAGGATTTGAAGGACAAGTCGTTAGTTCTAAGTTCTGGCGAGACTCAAGGACTCAACAATAAGAAATTATCTGCTTCTGCAGCTCCATTTAACCCATCACCAGTTATCATGCGTACTGCACCTGTAGCCATGAACATAACAATTCCTGCTGGTCCCCGTGCCATTTCACCTATTGCACCTTGGTCAGTAAACATGAATATTCACCCAGGGCCTGCTTCAGTGTTGCCAACAATTAATCCATTATGCTCCTCTCCTCACCAACCATACCCATCCCCTCCACCAACTCCTGGCATGATGCAATCCATCCCCTTCATGTACCCTCCTTATTCCCAACCGCAGGCGATACCAACTTACACTCGGCCATTATCTGTACCTGGTTATTCCCAACCAGTTCCAACCAGTACATTTCCTGTAACCACCAGTGCTTTTCATCCCAATCCTTTGACTTGGCAGTGTAGCATGAACACCAACACATCAGACTTATTTCCACGCGCAGTTTGGCCTGGCAGCCATCCACCAGAGTTTTCTGTTCCATCACCTGTCGATCCTGTTAGTGATTTCATGAAAGATTTGAATGTTAACTCTGATGATTCTTTGAAAGTTCTGCCAGCAGATATTGACAGACTAGGAGAAGCTAGAAAGAAGAATAATTCTCTGGCATCTGAGGGTATGGTTAGTGAAAATGGAGGTGCTGAGATTGGTTTGGAGAGTGTGGAAGAAAAGTGTCATTCAAATCCATGCATGGTTGAAACTTCAACTGTTGAACCCGTACAAAAATCCATTTTAAATGGAAATGCAGCAAGTAGTAGAGAAAGTGTCGATGGTGAGAAAACCTTAAGCATTTTGATAAGGGGAAGAAGAAACCGGAAACAGACTCTCAGAGTGCCAATTAGTTTGTTAAATCGTCCTTACGGATCACAGTCGTTCAAAGTAAATTATAACAGAGTGGTTAGAGGAAGTGATCTTCCCAAGTTTACCAGCTATTCAGCAAGCAAAGAATGTACAGCTAGTGCAACATAGTTATAGGTTTTGTCATTCTTGCAAGCAGATTGTTCAAAGATAGCAAGGATATTGCTGATATTATGTCCTGTGAGCAAATGGAGTAACTGGGACTAGATATCTTCTGGCTTCGTGTTTACGTATCATCCCTGCCTTGTCACTTTCACGATTCAAACAAACTTCTGGGAAAATTGAGGTTTGTCTTCTAAATGCAATCCATAAAAAGACTTTTGTCATCTTGTATGTGAACATTTCTTTTCGAGGGAGTAAACAAAATCTTTCATTGAGTTATTTATAAGAATTCTTAGGCTTGAATCATATAGATTAATGGAAGTAGACAGCTTTTTTCTGTTTCTAATTAAATTCTATCCCAATGTTATAAATCTAATTATCATGGGGGTTAAAGTTTTGGGTTCAATAGTTTGTTTTTTCTAAAATGAAATAGTTGGTGTTCATATGCTGGACTTTGTACATAGGCTTTAGTTTGGTGCTACCACATCATAGGTTTGAGTTTGTTAGTTGTTAATTGGTTAGTAATTGGGTTGAAGTAGTTTGCTGGTAATTAGATTGGTGGGCTTAAATCCTCTAAAATAGAAGGTTATAATCTTTTGTATTAGCAAGATTTGAATGATAATAAAAATGCTTGTTGGGAAATTTTAGAGTTTTAAGCTCTTCTGATACTAGATTGTTTGACTGATTGCTGGCTTATTATTATAATGGTATTTCTTGATGTGCAGGCATGATAAACATCTGGTGAAAGATTAAGCAGTTCTTAAAGTGATTCTTCACTATATAGTTGGAAATCGGATCACAGCATTCAAAGATAAGTTGGTTTCTGGCTTTGGGATAGTGATAGCAGTGATTTTGGTAGGGTAGTTTAAAAAAAGTGTATACCACTGATTATTTCATTTATGTTTGACCCATAAACTTCTCTTTTTTTATTTCTTGATCAAATTGATTAGAACATTTTTTTTTTATTTATTTTTTTTTTTTATGTTATATAACAATGAGCCAGAGAATAAGGAAATTGTCCCTTCAGTATCTTGAGCTTTCTAATAATGTCTGGTTCTGGGTAATATTTTTACCTGTGATGTTTCATCTGCTATTGTTAGAGATGGATGGACTGGTACTTCTTTCTGGTGATTTAAGGATCTGTGATTTTTGTAGTCCGAAACTTAGTATTTGAAAATTTTAGAAATAGGAGTAACATTTGTTTTTGGATTCTTTCCCCTGAATTTAACGAAGTTTATAAAGGCTGTCAGGGCTCCATAACTTTGAGCAGCTCTCATATCAAGCTTTGAAAATGGAAAGAAAGAAAAGAAAGTCTGAATAAAAAAATATTATGATTTCATCACTCTTAGAAACGAATAAAGAAACGAAGAGCAAGGAATGTTACATGTCGCATGGGATGCAAGGGAATGTCGGGGTTATCAAGTACTGAATCTGGATTTCAAATCCTGATCTGCATCTTGGTTATTAGTCGTTACAACTTAGTAACAGATGCAACGTTAATTCGATGCTCTTTTGCTAACAAAATTGAAGAATTTAGCTCGTAAAACTTATCAGCTAACACTTCCAAAGTGTTGGGAAGCAAGGGAATTGAGATATTTGCCAAGGGGTGTTCCACCTGTGATAATTTCTCTACTTTACTTAGCCCGAACAACTTCATGAATCTAGGTTTTGCTTGGGCACTGCTATACAAGTCCAACCTCTTCGCAGTTGAAGTTGGTCGTTGCATGATGGCGGGATCCCCCCAATAATTTGCCTAGGGTTTTACTTTCATTCTCGAGTATATAGATGTGCAATACTTCTCTAACACGACTCACACATATGCACATATACCCACTAATCAAGCACCGTTATCGTACTCCTAAGTACAACTATGAGCTTGCACATGCTCACACAATCGAAAGAGGTAAAAGGAAAGGAACATGAAGAAAAAAAAAAAAAAAAAAAGAAAGGCTAAGTCAACTGAGGGCAAAAATGTCATTTTGCCCCTCTAGTCATAATAGGGGTTCAAGGAAAACCGGAAACTCATCAAATCGCCTGCAAAAGAAAAAGAGAGTTAGAGAGAAAATTGAGAGGAATCAGCCGCGAAGTTCATCAGACCACCATTGGAATCCACCTTCAAACGAGACTTGTACAAGAACTGAGAGGCTAGAGGCCGCCGCTCCATCAAGATCCAAGAATGTTTCACGAGGTAAGGTTCTTAACGACATTTTTCAGATCTGAGCTTTTCCTATGTGAATCGAGTCCTAAAATGCTGAAATATTCACCTAGGAACAACTCTACGCAGATCTGTGAAAGAAGTTTGGTCAAGATCTCAACCCGAAAGTGGAGATCCGAGAATCGTCTAAGAACGGTAAGTGAACTTCCGACGCTTTTAACTCGTCCGGTAGTCAAGCAAAAAAATTACGAAAAAAATACTAGGACGTAGCCCGTAACACGACCTAGAACTTTGCCGAAGAAATCGTATCGATTCGAACTACGAATCAAAAGATATGAAAATTGGAAAGGGGACACTGTGTTATGGATTGCATAGGACAGAGATGAAAAAAAAAAAAAAAAGTCGGCCGGCGAGCGGCGAAGGGCGGCGTAACAGACGTCGGACACGCGTTGACCGCCGGCTGGAGCAATGCAGCTCCAGTGAGGCGATGACACGTGTCGCCTGCAAAGCCCGAGCCAAACCGCAAATGCGAGCCGAGCCGAGTCAAACCGGATCAGCCGACCTGCGACTGCGCAGAAGCTGCCGCGCATGCGGCTTGCGACTGGCGCACTTCCACACGCGTGGTCAGCGCACTGCCAACGCATGAGCGCGCGTGAAACGACCGTTTTGGCCCGATTGCCCTCTATTTGCCCGATTTTTGTCCCGGTTCCAATTCTAATACTGTTTTTATGTGAATAGGGACCTAATTTAAGGAAATCGGTATTTTTGGACACCTCACGAGCAAAGAAACGCTAGCGAAAAGGCATGCGTCAACCAGGTAAGTCACCACTCGGTATTTAGGAAGAAATACTTGTAGGATTCGCTCGGATTGCATGCATGCTAGTAACTTTGCCTTAGATTAGCTCTGCATGAATGAGATTAGTTAGATTGATTGTTATGACTGTATTGGGTGAATTATCTGAGTGTTGCTTGTATGCTTTAAGCTTCCGCCGTACGTAAGCATGCGTTTAATTTATGTTGGAATTGTGTATTCCGCGTTTCGGGTGCAAGATGAATTTGCCCCATTGAGTGTGAACTTCGTGTTGTGGGTGCTTAATGGAGGCCATCACCCTGTTGAGCCGGCATGCCTAGTATGCATGAATTTTATATTATGATGTTAGAAGACGGTTGCATGCACACTCTGTTCTTTTCTAGGACTCATTTCTATGGTAATTCTAGGGAATTGCTGTTAGGAGCGATAAGTCGCTCTAGTCAAACTTAACCTTCCCCTAGGAACTTAGCAGATTACCACAACAACAAGGTACCTCAGGAGTGTTCATAGATTGCTAAGGTGAGAATGATATCTATAGCTTCGTGGGAGGACCAAGGGTTCCTGACCAGTCCTTTACTACTCTTAGCCATTTCGTATGGGAAATGTGTCCCCACGTCGTACAAGCCCATTAGCTGCATGGGAACGGGTTGGGTCACGCCCCCCATTGGGGGACTATATGGGCTTAGGGGTATTCAGCACACCCCTAGGCTAGATACCATGTAGTCCCAGATAGCCATGTAAAGGGAGCGCCTCATAGAGAAATACCGACCATATCAGCTTGGCGTAAGAAACCTCTAAGGTGTCTAATGAAAGGACGATGATCCGGTGGAACCCAAGGGGCAAGCTCCAAGGGACTAAAATTAGAACCAGATGTCCTAGAACCAAATTAGGAGACCGTGAGAACCTGTTAAATTACGATGCAAAGAGAGCCCACAAGTAGGTGGCTTACTGAGTATAATTTTTATACTCATCCTTGCTATGTTTTCCTTTTTCAGGAGTGCGAGACGTCGGTCAAGGGCGGACGTGATGGAGATGGGGATTGTCATAGAGGAATGAGTTGTCCCAAGACGTCAGTCCCGTCTTTATTTTGTATTTGCATCCTTTCAAACTTTACTTCCAAACTGTTAAGTGTTCTGTTTGTTGTCGTTGAAAAACTTGATTGGAATGAAAGGATTTTCTCTATTTCATATTTAAATCACTTTGTGCATTCGTGTGTTGTCTTTAGTCATGGTCCATAGTAAAATATTGGGTCGGAGAGATGTAATTCATGACTAAATGATCACACAACATGCATAAGGTAAAAAACTCAATAATTTCAACAAAAAAACATACCTATAAACTCGATTAGGGAACTTCCCTTCCAGAGATCTAGACATCTCAAGTCTCGACTCTTTCATGAAAGTTGTTTCCCACGTCCATACGAAACTAAAGGAACAACAATTTTTTCAATTCTTATACAGCGTGAAGTAAATTTCATAAAAAAAAGTTCACAGATAAAACTTACCGAATTGGAAGCTCAAATGTGTCTAGGGTCCGATGAGCGTTTTTTTCTTCACTTCCTTGCAACATTTTAACTTCAATCGAAGTCTAATTTTGGCGCAATCCAATCTATGGCTTTGTCCATAGGGTATTTGGTTGCAAAATTGGGAGAGAAATTGCTGTCATCAAAGGGAAAAGGGTCTATTGGATGATCTGTTGATTGTGCTTCTCCATGGTATTCATACATGGTGGGATCATTCACAGCTCACAAGATTGTTCAATCGCCATTGGTTTAGTGGCCATAATATCCATTTGAGGGTTCAATTTTTTTTCCCAATTTTACCACGTACCCTCCACAAATATCACCTATTTCGGTGAAATGGATCAATAATCTATTGAGAGGTTCCCAATTTTGAGATTGACTTGATCATTAATTCTAAATGTTCAAACTACATGAGTAGCGATTAGAGGAAACTGCGAGATGAGACAACTCACCATTGTCGAAAGTTCATATCGATAATACAACAATTATGTTAGGTAATAAATTTGTGAGGGTGTTACTATATAATCTCTATCATGTATTGATCATAAAGAAAAACTTGTTATCAATGTCACAACTAACAACATCAGTTAACTTATTCGTCTTGTTGTGGCATTCTTCCACGCTTTTCCTTTTCGAACTCCAGAAAAGATTTAAAAAAATAATAATAAATTTTAAAAATAAAAGAAGAAATTTCGTTTTGAGTTTGGAATTGGCGCTTGAACGTGAAGCAATTCCGAATCGTCTCCCTCCCGCGCTTTCCTCAATTTGATTTGGAGCCAAAAATGAATACAATCTTTTGCACATCGCCCGCCTCTTTTCTCTTTCCTAATTTGTTTATTCCTATTTTTCGGTTCTGTATGTTCCAGTATATGTGTCGCGTGGAGTGGGCATGAGGCGGAGTTCAATCGTGGATGGACAAATCCTTCGACGTTGCCCTCTCTACCTTTCCTTTTCGTGGAGGAAGAACATATAATTAGGGCTTCGCATTGTTCTTCTCTGGGAATTTGGGTTTAATATTCGTAACAAGATGATCATCAAGCGAACTATGAAATTCCAGACGCCGAATCTCAAACGTTGCAAGCTTGAGGAGCCCGATTCTGCTGATTATATGTATTCCGTGAATTCTAAGAAACGGCGGACGGATGGGTACTATTCTTGTGGTCTCCAACCCGAGGTTGAGGATTTTAGTACTGGTTCGGGTTCTTGGTACAACGATGGGTTCTACTGGGGAGATGAATTCGAGCGAAGTTCAAATCAATTGAATGGCCAGCGAGTATTGAACCGCAGCATCAAGAAATTACGACCCCCACTGTTGAAGTCATCGCGAGGAAGAATTCAGATGCTGCCTTCGAGGTTCAGTGACTCGGTGCTTCATGTATGGAAGAATGAAGGATCGAAGGTTGATTTTACGGATTCCAGCACTGAAGAAGATGAAGATGGTGTCTCAGCAGAACCCAGGATAAGAAATAAGGGATTGGCACTATCGAAACAACAGCGGTGGAAGGATAATTACAGGTTGAAGAATTCAGAGTGGGATTCACCAGGTAAAAGTGAGGAGGCGGAGGAGAAAGAAGGTGGTTTTGTGGGGTTCTCTAATTTGAATGGTTCAGGGTATTTTAGTTCAAAAACTGTGCTTCCATTGGAAGAAGAACAGAAACCCACGAGGCTAACTTATACGTGCGCGAAGACAGATACAAATTCTGAAAGGAGGAAGCATATTTACAAGCCAGAGGAGTTTGCTTTGGGTGATTTAGTTTGGGCGAAGTGTGGGAAAAGATACCCTGCTTGGCCAGCGGTAGTTATCGATCCCTTGTTGCAGGCTCCGGAAGCGGTTCTAAAATCTTGCGTCCCAGGCTCTATCTGTGTGATGTTTTTTGGGTACTCAAAAAATGGAACTCAGAGGGTAATTTTGTCGATCCTTGAATATGGTTATAATAATTTCAGTTGACGCGTTCGTTAATTCTTTATTACTATGTTTATAATTCACAGGACTACGCATGGGCGAAACAAGGGATGATATACCCCTTTGTGGAGTTCTTGGAGAGGTGTGTAGCCAACCATTTCAGTCAATTGTTTGTATTTTTCTAAAAAATGATGTACCATGATCGGAAAATCTCCCTGTTCATCAGATTCAAAGGGCAGAAACAATTGTACAAGAGCAAGCCAAGTGATTTTCAGTTGGCCATGGAGGAGGCTATATTGGCAGAGGATGGTTTCGTGGACGCCGGCGTGGGCAGTACGTTAATGTCTCTTCAAGAAGCAGATGTCAGTGAGCTGCCTGATGCTTCGACGTCAAACCAGGATCTGGAATACTATTCCGAGAAGGCAAGATTCTTTAGAATTGGTTTCATACTTTTCAGCCAAAAAAAAAAAAAGGTTAATTTGCCCCAAAAATGGTTAGGAATTTGGGGAGAAATCTTTCTGGAGTTTAGTGCTGTGGTGTGGCCATAAGGATCTTTATACTCAATGTTTACATTTGTTTTAGCCTTTGTTGTTTGACGTGTTTTTGTTCTTAACACTGTCTTTTATGTTTGCTTCAGTGTATGCTAATCCATAATTTGCCCATTCTTACAGGCTGATTTTATAAACTGTGTTCACTCTTAATAGTTAATTTATTTTACAGAAAGTAGCCAACAAAAGTTCTAGACATTGTGACGGATGTGGCTTGTTATCGCTTTGTAAGACGCTCAAGAAAGCTAAGGGCCTGAATTCTGCCACACAACTTTTGTGCAAACATTGCAATAAGGTTTGGAGATGCTTATTTTCAAGATATTTTAGTTCCTTGCCAATCTTGAGGAAATAATGAAACAGAAAAATAGTTTCTTATCTAATAATTCTCATATGTACAGTTAAGACAATCGAAGCAATATTGTGGCATATGCAAGAAAGTATGGCTCCATTCTGATGGTGGAAATTGGGTAAGAATATTTTGTCATTAGTTCATACCAATCTGTTTGTTAACTGCGTTCTTCGTTCTTTATCTGATCGTATTTGACTGTTTGTTGTCGAATTAGGTATGCTGTGATGGTTGTAATGTTTGGGTGCATGCTGAGTGCGACAAAATTTCTGGCAAGCTATTTAAGGTATGCCTTCTGCACCTCAAAAATACGGACACATATTTTTTTCCCAAGTTTAGGAATGTGTAATTGCTAATCTTGTCGCGTTTGAAGGATTTGGAGCACAGCAAATACTATTGCCCTGATTGTAAGATCAAATTCAATATAGAACCACCGCATGTTGAAAATAGTCAATCAACAGTCAAGTGAGCACTACAAACTCCTTTTCTATTATTTCTTAGTTATTATGACTTCATTATCCTATAAATATGTTGACATATTAATATACTTTGGATAAGAGAGAGGGGTGTGAAATTCCACTTTACTATTTCTGCTATGAATCTCTCATGTATCCGATGCCATTAGGAAGTAGTAGGAACTTTCATGTTATCAGTTTCTATTTTCTGATCTTAAATTTTATACCTTTGATGTGAGTTATCTGACACTTTACTTAAACCAGTTCCACGGACAAAGGTGCGGTGTCTTCTATTCCAGATAAGATAACAGTGGTGTGCAATGGCATGGAAGGAGCTTACATTCCTGATTTACATTTGTAAGTCCAAGTCCTGTGAACGTAACATTAAACGACATTTCCATGAAAGATTTAGAGTTGCACATCATTTTAATGTTTTGGCAAGTTGTTTAAGATGATGAAATTGTGACCTCAATTCCTATATCTTTTAGGGTTGTCTGTAAGTGCGGTTCTTGTGGGCCAAGAAAACAAAGACTTAGTGAATGGGAAAAGCACACTGGATGCAGAGCAAAGAAATGGAAATATAGTGTTAAAGTGAAGGCTACAATGTTACCTCTGGAACAATGGGTTCGTATTAACTCCTCAATCCTTTCTTTTTATTTTTTAGATTTTAGTCATTGTCTTGTACTTGCGCCATACGCTATTCTTATTGACATCAATGAGATTTCAGATTGCAGAGTTCAACACAAATGGCAAAGATTCCTTGAAGGTTTCGAAATTGGATAACCAGCAGCTAAGCACCTTATTAAGTGGTATATATTTCCTCAAAATATTTGACTTGTGAAGAATTTTCTTCTTTTCTTCCTTACGTCTTTAAATTTATCTTTGCTGTAACAGAGAATTATGAGCCTGTTTATGCAAAATGGACGACAGAGAGGTGTGCTATTTGTAGATGGGTTGAAGATTGGGAAGAAAACAAAATTATCATCTGTAACAGGTATTAACACGATCTGCACAATTTTGTACTAGGCATATATATTTAAAATGGAAACGAACTTCACAGTTTGAAATTCTTGAGATTATGAAATATGTAGTACCATTTACCAGCACAGGTTCTAGATTTATACTATCGCATATTTTTTCATCACCATTTCAAAATTAATTGTCCATGTGTTTGTGTTGTGAATTGAAAGTAAAGTTTGATCCCACATGTGAGAAGTAAGGATTTTCTATTGTCCATTTGTTTGTGTTGTGAATTGAAAGTAAAGTTTGATCCCACATGTGAAAAGTAAGGATTTTCTATTGGTCTGTTATCTTGTATGCCCACTCTCCATCAAAGCTATGCTTTTGGATAAAGGGTGGTACTGATTAGAATTAATCGTATTTAGTAATTTCACTGCTGGGATTTCTAACGGTTAATGCTCAACACATTCGTACGTGTATATTTATGAGCCCCAAATAGTTGAACTGTAATCATTCTCCTTTCTTTTATAGATGCCAAGTTGCTGTCCACCAGGAATGCTATGGGGCAAAAGATTATAACGATTTTACATCATGGGTATGCAGAGCTTGTGAAACACCAGATGCCAACAGAGAGTGTTGCCTTTGTCCTGTGAAGGGTGCGTATATTGCATTTCATTTCTGGGACGTCCATGTTTCTGCATTTTTCGCAAATGATCAATTTTATATTTGAACTTTCACAATTAAGGTGGCTATAAGTTTAAGACTCTTAACCTTAGAAGTCCTCTTTTAGGAAATATTTCTCAAATTAGAGGTTGAAGGCTGCTAAGTTGAGAAGGAGGGAGATGAGTGGGAATAGGCTTATTATACGTGCGTGCTATCATTTTAAAGAGATGCCAAGTGTTTTTAAGGTGCTTGGGTGTTTGCATGTCACCGTCATGAACATACATGCGAGTGTCATAGTTGTACTTCTTTAACCGTGGGGCGTCGTGATCTTGACATGTTCACAACAAGTCTTGAGGGAGAACTCAAGCTCATTCCCATTTGTCGCCCAATTTTGTAGTTTCTTAGGACCTTAGGTGAGGTTCGCCTTCACCAACCGAACACAACTTGTGTGGAATTCAAGTTTGTTTGGCCACACACACTGCCCTGTGCGTGCTTGTTCAATCATCTGTGACTCTAGCCGACTTGCCTTTACACTAGGTCAAGTCATCTGGCTTCAACCTTGCCTCTACTCTAGCCCAAGGTCTCTCCTAAACATCGCATCTCTTGGTAATCTTGGTTCCCAACAACAGGATCCATGTATCGTGATGTCATCCCCTGTCTCGGGACAGCTCAGCCATCTTGGCTTGCTCGGACACATCCGTTGGAAATTGACTCATTTCAACCATCTCATCAGGACTTTCCAAACATCCATCCATCTAGGTTTTCATATGGCGTTGGACTCTCCTATGTCCATGCTAAACCATTTACGACATCCATTCCAAATAGCGGGTGCACAATCCAATCTTTGACATATGAGTTGGGGTGCAAACCAGCACACCTGTGCTGTTCGGTATTGTCCTTGAAAGACCCTTTTCAAAGGAAGACGCTCGCTCACGCTTTGACACACGTATGTGCCACAAGATAGCTTGCTTAAGCCACAAGGCCCAGGGATGGTGGAGAGTTGACACCATACCTCTCCCTATAGTACATTTTGAGACATTTCCAATCATTTCTTGAGTAGACGTCGTTTTAGCGAGCAGTCATATGATCCTGTAATCGTTTGTTTAGTTTTTGATTGACACTAAATTTTGTGAGCTTTCATCTTTCTTATAGACGGACTTAACGCTAGAGTTGTATGCTGAAACTCATATCAAAACCTCGACTTCTGTGGTTATGGTCTGGGCCCCTACTCGGCTCTCTTCGAGCTTGTCTTCAACACTCATATCATCTCGTTCTCTCGAGCTTTGTTTTGTCTCGGCTTAGCTTGAATGCACTCTTGGTGCGTTGGATGTTGCACCGTCCTCGGTCGCATCATGGCACTTCTCAATCTTGGCCCTAGACCTTGCTTCCGACAAGCCGTAAGCGTAAACTCAAGCCCCATTCACATTTTCGCCTAGCTTTGTGGCTTTGTCAGACCTTAGGTGAGGTTTTCCTTCGCTAATCGAACATAACTTGTGCGGAATCCACGCTTCTTTGGCCATACATGCCGCCCGCGCGTGCATATTCAATTGTCTACGACTCTAGACGACCTCTACACTAGACCAAGTTATCCAACTCAACCTTGCCTCTACTCTAGGCCAAGGTCTCTCGTAAGCAATATTGCATTTCATTGTCATCACGGTTCCCAACAACACGACCCATGCATCGTGATGCTATCCCATGTCTCATGACAGCTTGACCATCTTGACTTGCTCAGACACCTCAGTTGGGGACTCACCCATGTGTCAACCATCTCATTTGGACATCTTGAACATCCGCTTACCCATGCCCTCTGGTACTATCCTTGAAAGACCCTTATCAAAGGAAGATGCCCGAGACACTCGTCCTGCAATGCTTGTCTATATTGTGACACGCGTATGTGCCACAAGGTAGCTCGCTTAGGCCACAGGGCCCAAGGATGGTGGAGAGTTGACACCATAGCTCTCCTATAGTATATTTAGAGGTATTTCCAATCCTTCTCGAGTAGACATCATTTTGGATAGCGGTCATACGACCCCATATATAGTTGTCATTTTGGATAGTGGCCGTACGACCCCATATATAGTTTGTCCAGTATTTGATCGACACTAAATTTGGTGAGATTTCATCTTTCATATAGATGAACTTAACTCTAGATTCGCATGTCGAAACTCATTTCGAAACCCCAACTTTTGAGGTTGTGACCCAAGGCCTTACCCAACTTTTGAGTTTGTCTTTGGCACTCGTGTCATCTCGTTCTCTTAAATTTTGTGCATGTCTTGGCTTAGCTTGAATGCACACTCTTGGTGTGTTGGATGGCACACTGTCCTCCTCGGTTGCATCATGACACTTCTCAATCTTGGCCCTCACGTGGCTGGATGGGTGCTACTTGAGGGTCGCCCCTTGTCTGTCTTGTGTATGGGGTCACAATCTACTTTCTCTCTGTGAGGTTGTGACATGGGTCAGCATAGATAAAATTGCTCAAGAAAAGATAGCGGGATTTGTAGAATTTTACAATACTAGGTTTGGTTGTTCTAATATCAAGATAATAACTAGGTAAATAGAAAAGAAACTAGGGACAAGCGAGGAATTGAGCTATCCCAGCGGCCTACTTGGGGTGCAAACCCTATCAGAGAACTCTGTTTCCTTGCAATATTAACCTGAAACTAAAATCATCCTGTTTTCTTTAGTTACGCCACCAGAGTCTCACGTTCTAGTTTCTTTGATTTTTTTCTTTTTTCTTTTTAACTAGAGTCACCCCCCCCCCCCCCCCCCCCCCCCCCCCCGTGTTCCCTCTCATGCAGACAGGTTTGTCTTCATAATAAAAAAAACATATCCTTCCCGTTCAATCTGTTCTTGTGCTTATTTTCTTTTATAGACTTTTTACACGTGTATGCCTTGTGCCTATTTTTTCCTCTGCTGTCTTGCAATATGATTATGGGACACAAATTTAATTATTGTATGCTGCTTCAGGAGGTGCTTTAAAGCCTACTGACGCTGAGGGACTCTGGGTTCATGTCACATGTGCTTGGTTTCGCCCTGAAGTTGTTTTCTTGAATCATGAGAAAATGGAGCCTGCTGTTGGCATCTTTAGAATTCCATTGAATTCTTTTCTTAAGGTAATTTTACCATTTTAAAATGGAGCTAAATTAATATTATGCTAATAGCTAGCCTCATTAGATATAGCTTTTTAAAAAATTTCATATAATTATTTACAAGACGTTACAAATAAAGCATAAAATTGGAACTTTTAAAAGTTTAGAGATAAAATTGAGAAATGGCATATACATAAATGACAAAATAATATATTTAGCCTTTTATTTTTTTTATTTCCAATGGGATTTATAATGTTGATCTTCCTTTTTATGGATAACAGAGATGTGTAATTTGCAAGCAAAGTCATGGTTCCTGCGCGCAATGCTGCAAATGTGCTACTTATTTTCATACAATGTGTGCTTCGAGAGCAGGATACTCCATGGAGGTAATTGTTTATGGTTGATATTATGTGATCATTGCTCTACATAATACTTCTTTAAGTTAACACGGTATTATTATTTTTCACCTTCTCTAATGTTAATGCATCTTCGCTTTTAGAAATAGATTTGCTTTCTGTTTCTGGGCTGGGAAGCTTTTCTTGTTTCTTTTTTGAAGGTGCAACTGGCTGACAATTTCTTAACTCGTTGTATATTCACTTTCAGTTGCAGTGCTCAGAGGAGAAAGGGAGACAAGTGACTAGAAAACTCATATATTGCGCTTTTCATAGGTCAGGTCTTTACTTTATTGCATTTTATTATACTCTCTCTCTCTCTTCTCCCTCCTGTTTGATTCAATATGGATCCTGAGACTCCAAATCCTTCTTTTGTCATGCAGAACACCAAACCCTGATGCTGTTTTAGTGGTGCGTAGTCCTTCTGGGGGTTTTTCTGGCAGAAACTTGCTTCAAAAGCAGAAGGGATGTTACAGGGGATCAAGGCCTGTTACATCAAAGATAGAAGAACTGTCAAGGTCTTCAGGCTCTGAAACTAATGATTTTGAACCATATTCTGCAGCAAGATGTCGTGTTTATGTTCGATCAACCGATAAGGTTGTCCACTGACCATTTCCGAAACTATTATGTGACTACTAACTTGTGATTTCTTTGCCTTACCGTTATTATCTGTATTTTTCTAGATGGTTGAAGCGCAACCAATATTCCATCGACTCATGGGGCCGAGCCATCACCCATTGGATGAGATCATTAGCCTGAGTACACACAAAGTGATATTCTTGTCCTAGATAGTTTAACTTCACAGTATTAGGTCCTTTTCAAGCAGTTAAATAAATACATTTGCTTTCTCTTACAAGGAACGAGCAGACCCCAAGGCCTTTTCCTCATTCAAGGAACGACTTCAATATTTACAGGTAAATGCTACCTCCTCTTGCAATATCACTTCTTTTTTTTATATTTCATATATTTACTGAAATCTTGTTGCTATTTGATTAATTTCCCTTAATGACTTCAGAGAACTGAGAGGGATCGGGTCTGTATAGGTAAATCTGGAATTCATGGATGGGGCATCTTTGCTCGTAGGAATGTGCAAGAGGGAGAAATGGTAAGGATGTTGCTAATTTCTTGTGTACGTATCTGTAATTAGAAAGTTGGTGCAAACTGTTTCAATGACTTTTTTGAAGATTACATTGGCAATATAAAATGTTGTACTTTTTGTTTTCTTCTTCAGCGTTCCTTTATGCTTTTAACTTATGCATAAGCTTTAGGTATCTAACGTATAAGGTGTCCAAATCTATGTTTAGGTTGTTGAATACCGTGGTGAGCAGGTGCGGCCCAGTGTAGCTGATTTGAGAGAGGCTCGGTACCAATTAGAAGGAAAAGACTGCTATGTGAGTTCATAAATCATTTCTATTTATGCATGAAGTGTTACCATTGGTGAAATCTAATTTGGAGGAACTTGGACGGACCACTTGAAAAGTTTTGAAAAATTTTAGAACACTTGAAAAAGCATTTAAAGTATTGTAGAGGAATTACTTGAACTGGTTACATTATTATTGCAGCTCTTCAAGATCAGCGATGAAGCTGTAATTGATGCCACAGAAAAAGGGAATATAGCACGCTTGATCAATCATTCGGTATGCAAATGCAGTCAGGATTAGTTCTTGTAATTGTTTGTTTGGTTGTTGGCGTGGGAAGAGACTGAAAAGGGGATGTGTGTATGTGTGTGTGTGTGTGTGTTGCAGTGCATGCCAAACTGCTATGCAAGGATCATGAGTGTTGGTGGCAATGAAAGCCGAATAGTTCTGATAGCCAAGACCAATGTAGCTGCTGGAGAAGAACTCACGTAAGAACAACCACATTCTTCTTCAACTTCAAACTTCAAACTTCAATTCAATTTTTGCTTACTCAACACTCTAAAAACCAAACAGGTACGATTACTTGTTCGATCCCGACGAACCCGATGAACTCAAAGTCCCATGCCACTGTAAAGCTCCCAATTGCAGGAAATTTATGAATTAACTCTCGACTCGACTCGTCTCAAGACTAATTCTTTTGCTACATCTCCACTGCAACCTGTACTGGAGAGCAGCTACATTTTTTTTTCCCTCTTCAAAAGAAAGAAATTTAAAGGCAGATGTTTTAGTACCATATTCATTTCTCCCTTTCTACCCCACCATTTGTATAGCAATCTGTAGCGTAGTTGGAATAAAATTGTAAATCAATGTGCGGCTCTTTGTGGATGCTATGCTTAGTCTTCCGAGGCTTTTTTTTTAGAAAATTATTTTTCTCTAAATTGGTCTCTATCCTACTTTTGTCTTTCTTTGAGAGTGACACTTTGAATCACCATCAACTTTATAATTTGAGAATTCATTTTTTTATTTCAACTTTTAGGAATAGGAATAGCCACAGAGATATTCTTGAGATATTTTAGAAATAGAGATATCGAAAATAAATATTTAGATATTCTAAAAGTAAATCTAGAAAATCACCATGTTTGTCTATCTCCTTCGCTAGTCTTAATAAAAGTGTGGGTGTTTACTATAAAAATGGTGTTATAATGAGCAAGATTGTTCTATGGTTGGTTGTAACTCTCTACATGATCTTCCACATTAGACTCGGATCTTTGAGATTAATATTGAGTGAGTTTCTTTGTGTCTTGAGTAGTTTGTGACTCTACAAGTTTTGTGCTGAAAAAAAGCTCGTTTGGTATTACTAGGGTACTACCAATACGATACTTGATTTCCAAGTTGTCGAAAGAACCAAGAAACTAACAATAACTATAACATATGGTCAACTTATTTGATGTCCTATCTACAAGGACAAGACTGTTAGGAGATCTTTTGTGAAATAAGTGTTGATGTCTTATCTACAAGGACAAGACTGTTAGGAGATCTTTTGTGAAATAAGTTGCCACCAGAGGAGAATTATTATAGCGCATGGCACAAATAGAGAATCAAAATAAGCAAAACAATGTTTCCTTGAAAACTACCATCATCGAAAGAAGCATGGGACACGAGACACGTTCATGACACTTTTCTTAAAGAAGAACAATATGAGGCTACAATGTCGGTAGAATGAGCTGTTATCTCACAATGTGACATGACGATTGCTAGTAATTCCACGGGGTCAAGTCGATCTATCGGAAAATTACTAAACTAGATTCAGAGTCCCTTCATTGGAGAAGCTCAAATGAAGAGGATCACATCCATGAATTGCAACCAAAATATAGAAGTTTCGTTATTACTATACAAGGATAGTCTGCTCAACCATCATTTATAAAGTTTGAAAAATTGCTAGCTAGCCAAGAAGCCATGACTAAGCAAATGGGAAGGATGACTAAGCAAATGGGAAGGTATCATGCTGAAGGGTGAAGAAGAAGCATTCTACACGAGATTAATATTTCACATGATGATCATATGTGACTTGATCTTAATCTTGAGTGAGTTATGTACTACTGCCTGGAAGGACTTTGTCCTTTAATTTACATGGGTGAGAATGACTCTTTTACAAATTCAATATGCCTACTATTTTGGGGACTTTGAGGAAATAGGTAGTTGAAACATAATATACTGAGATAGAATTCACTCATTTCCATATAAGTAAGGTAGATGAGTTGTTCTCTTAAGTACTTATTTCGGGACTTGAACAATGGGCCCCACCCTCTCACGGGGCCAAGAGGGACTTGGTTTATGATTGGATCATAAACAAATTGTTTATTAGAGAATAAGTGGTACTTAAGGTGAAAGATGTAATTACAGGGGTAAAACGAACTTTTGACTCAGCTATAATTATGAACAACTCGTGAAAGATCGACTTGCTAGTAATGATTATATCAATGGACATAACTTGTTCTACAGTGCATAAGAGTGCAACTCTAGGTCTATAGTGGAATGATCTATAGTTAATGAATGAAAATGGATTAAGTAAAGAGTTTAATTAATTAATTTTGTATCATTGGAATTTATCTGCAGGTCCACAAGGCTCTCTTGCTCTCTCCTGAATTTATTTGAAAGAAAATTTGAAGGGTTCAAATTTATATTTAATATATTAGATATATTAAAAAATAAGAGAGAAAATAAATTTAATTTGAAATGTCAAATTAATATTTAATATTCAGATATATTAAATAAATAAATAAAATATATTTAATTTGAAAGGTCAAATTAATATTTAATATATTAGATAGGTTAAATATAAAGGTAGAAAATATATTAATTTGAAGGATTCAAATTAATATATTAAAAAGGAAATATATATTTATTGTATTTTGATACAATTAAATATTAAATCAATTAATATATTTCGATACATTAAATAAAAGTATATTTAAAATTTGAATGAGATTCAAATTAATTAAATATTTATTAGGATATTTTATAATGTCTAAATGAAGTATTATATCTTAATATATTAAATATGCAAATATTTGTCAAGAGTCCCTGTAAATAGGATCATCAGGTTGAGCCAAAACATATCAATCTCTCCCGCTTCTGGTAGAGAATGAAATTACATCTCCAGAGAATTTTCAATTCTCGAAATTATTCTTCTCCAATCCGTTTGGGATTTTCTTTCAAGAGGCTCCCATAAGCCTTGACCTTGTGTTCGAGTCATAGTAAAGAAGATCTTGGAATGTTGAAGAACTTCTGCATGTACTTCGAGTAGTCTGGCAAGATAGGGTTTCTACGAAGGTAGAGTTTTTAATCTTCTAAATTTCTTATAAATTTCTGTTTTATATATATATATATTTTTTTTATAGAAAATTATGATATAATATAGTGTTTTAATACCTTAATAAATAAATAAATAAATATATAATTAATTAATTATTTATTATATTTTTATATATGGCACAAAACTAACGCATATTTATATTAATATTCATGTAGATATATTTATAATATAAAAGTGGAAAGGTGATCATTAATATGAGGGGTAGTTTGGCACATTTACCCTTTTGCACTTACATTTAAAACTGTAATAATATTAATATTAATATCAATATAATTAAAATTTAAAATTTTAATTTTTTAAAAGAGAAATTTCGTTTCCCGCGCATATAAATACCCAAGTTTGAGAGAGAGAAGAGCCTGTTTGAATCTCAAAGCAACGGAAACGAAATAGGCTCTGCAACTATACAACGTCCATGGGGAAGAAACTGAGCATTGCCTCTGCGCGAGATCGAGTGGTTACGAGATCTCAATCCATTGCCATGGAGCGTGAGAAAATATCATCATCGCCAAATCCAGTTGTTGCTGTAGAGCCGGAAGGAATGGTAAAGCGAATGCGAAGAGATATTAAGCCGATTCATTCTTGCAGCTCTCCTCGTTCCACTTTTCTTACTGCTCATTCTTCTGCTTCATCCTCTGCATCTTCGTCTGCCTGCTGGTTCGTTCTCTTCCTCTTTCTGTCTCCATCCTGATAGACGCTGTTCGTAGGTAATTTCAGTTCTGATACGAGTTTCGCGCGTAGAAATGTGTCTGCCTGTGGAGGTGAATGCCTATGTGTTTTTTAGCATCGTGATAGTGAAGAAATTCAAATTTTATTTTCTAGAAGTGATTTGAATATCTTAGTTCAGAAATTGAAATGTGAAGTTATTTCCCGACTTTTAGACTCTTTGAGCTAGATTGTAAAGTTGCATTAGTTTAGTACTGCCAAGGACTTGGAAGTAGTAAGAAATAAACAATCTGAGTTGTTTCTGTAAGATTCCGAAGCTCAAAGTGAACGTCTGCAGAGTTAAATCTACGCAGCATAAACTTGTTCGTTTTCTCCATCGGGAGAAAACGATGGAGAAGAAACGTTTATTCTTGTGATTTTCGAATTTTCAGACTGAATGTGACAATCTTTGTTGGAAACCACTACGCGTTGATGAACACTTTCTGGAGCTCTATAAAGTTAATCGCAAGTACGGTTCGTAATATAAGTAGGGTGCCAAATCTTCAGTATAGTTTGAAGTGATTATTTGTCACAAGGATCGAAGCAGATACAGGACTTACATTTTTTACTTTTTTATCTAAATACTTTCTGGAGCTCTATCTAAAGCTTGTTCAACACTAACATACTTTTTTATCACATAAAGTATTCCGAGTCTCCTAGTTTTCTTCTTAACTTCATCTTTTACTTTTCTAGGTATTGGTTCTTGGTTCTACTTATAAGATTTCAAACGTGATTGTTCTATCTTTTTACATATTCAATTTTACACCAGTTATTATTTCAGTTTTAAGTAATCAAAAGTTCATTTGTTATTTACCATTAGTCTGGCTTAAGTTTGGTAGATCGGGAATAAGATTGATGAATCACGTGAATTAGAAATTGTTTCCATCAGTTTGAATATTTCATCGGAAACAGAGCTAAGGATTAATATGTAATTTAACCTTCCGTATGACGATTTCCGCGAATGAACATGAAAGGTATGACGCGGACGTGTGGACAGAGGTGGCGAAGTTTCTGGATGGAAGATCTTTGATGATGCTTGCGGCGACTAGCCGGTGGTTTTACCGTTTAGTCATGGAAGACAGCATATGGAAGTATGTTTGCCTGCGTGATCTTCAGGTCCCTGCTCCTCAACACACGGCCTTCAAATGGATCAAGCTCTACGTTTCTGCCTTCGGTAAGGATCGGACTCGAGTTCTGTGAGTTCTGTATTCCTGCTCTGGTCAATACGTATTGCGTTTGCTTAACTATTCATTGATCTCTGTTCCAGATGGAAGTCACTCCTACATTTTCCGGCAGCAGGAGAAACATCTCGGTGAGTGATTGTGATTCCACTCGACTCCTGTAAATAATTAGGCGCGGATTGTACTTAAAACTAAAACTATATGTCAAGGACCTGCTTAGCCACGGGTTGTCTAATCTTATCATCACATCTCACATAATAACTAGATATTCAAGCTTTATTCAACCATAACTATAAGTCATTATAGAGGGTGGAGGTAGTATAAACCTACTATCTCGAGATTCCAAGGAATAAACTCCCAAAGCAACTGTACTGCTACTTTCCATCATGTATAAAATAGACATTTAGTGATCCTGATTCCAATATACTAATTGAACTGTAGTTTGCTTCTTTACCACATTGTTTATTATTTATTTATTTATTTTGAATGAAATCAGATTGGATGCGGATTGGGGCTTTTTTCATGGATTCTTCCGTAGTACTCCTATCAGAAAGGCTGGGCTCTCAAGTGAAAATCCCAAAACAGGATTCAATGGATAATACATTGGAGTCCGGTTGTTGTATCTTGCGCAATGTTAAAACTGGGATCTGGATAGCCGGTATCAAGCTTGCTAAATGTTTTTATCATTTTCTTTCGATGGTTGTCATAACTTGATACTCTATTAACCTTTTCTTAAGTGAATTATATTCTAAATGGACTAATGTGACAGATCTACAACTTGTTCGTTGTCCAGTTTGCGACCTGAATACATGTGATGGTAGGTATCCCTAGTAAACATTCTGTATCCCACTAAAATGTAGGAACCTCCTTTTATTTCGATTGTTGCAAGATCTTAGCCTGCAGTTGTATCATTTTGGTAATTGGTATGCCATACTGTGTTTAAAAATATTGGGGAATTCATAGGCTTATTTTCTTCCGAATTTCATTGAAAATTAGTTTAATCTTGTTTCCAATACCTTAGGAAAGTGGAAGATACTGAGAGCACATACTCTAATCAGCTGCTAATCAACCTTCGTTCAGTTTTTTTAGTAAGCGTTTTAACACATCCAAACACAAATTCATTCTACACGCATCGTCCAGAACCCAACCTGAAAATAGAATTTGTATTTCAAAATTGTAAGCAGTGGATGTATAGCTTCAGAAAGTTATCTACAATTTATTGGCTTTTGCTGATCTTGCTACTACTATTATGTAGGAACAATGCAAACGTTGGATGCCAGGCACATAGAGCTGTTCCTGAACGAAGGTTACCAAGATGGTAGTTGGGAATATCAGATTTTAGGTTCTCATGATATCAGGAAGCCTACAGAGTCAGCTTCAGGGGCCATTTTTGATGTAAAGCATCTGAAAGACTCTTCAACCTCAGGTATAGCACAGTCTTTCTATACTGAAATATTACTGTCTTATTATTATTGCTAGGTGCTTCTGAAAATGATTCCTGTAACATCTTTCCTACTCTAAGTTTAATTATTTAAGATCTGTCCAGGAAAAGTAATTTTAATATACTAGATTACACGTGAAATTCTTGAATTATTTATCCTTTTTGAAGAAAGTACTGCGCACTGCGCACTTTCAGCTGCAAATTATATGCCATGGAAGGAATGCTCTTTTTCTTTCTTTATCTAAAAATTATAATCGTATAGTGCAACTTGTTTCAGCATTTGCTTAGAAGATACTAAATTTCTATATTTAGCTAAGCCTAATGATTTAACATGTTGCAAATACAACACAAGATCTGAGTTCAAATTATTGCAACATCCGTTAAGTTTGTAGACGTTGAATGTTGTTATATTACATACTTCTACGTCCAGAAAATATTGAGTTACTTAAGGAGATTCAATTATGAAAATTTATGGTGAAATTTGTCCCAAATGAATTGACAGGAATATTGGATCTAAAGTCATGGACAGGCAGTCGAACTGATTGGCAGCCAAAGGCAATGATTACTCTCAACGCAGTTGCCGTAAATACCTATTTACAAGACAATGAAGGTAAATCGCCTTCAGTTTTATATGATATTCAAATCGGTGAGAAGTACTTTTCATTGTTTAAAAATAATTTTCTAGAATTTTCAGTCTTTAGTCGACTCGATAGAAAAACCTTCACAAGTATTTTTTTTAACAATCATCTTGGTTAAAAGCACTTACAAATACTTTCTCACGAACCACTTAAATCCTTTTTACTTTTTTGAAAAAACACGTAGATCACCTCGAAATGGTGAGCTTCAATCGAAAGAGAAAAGTACTTTTAATCGATATGAAAAAAAATTGTGCACAACTAACTTGTCAATGCCTCCCGTAGTTGGTAACATTGGCGTAGTCTAGTGTTTGATTGAGATTGAGGTGTGATTTTGTAATGACGCATGCAGGAGTTCACGTGAAATACCAGGCCATGAAAGCCGGAGCGAACGGAGAGGTGGTTTCTATCAGAATCTCTCAGCAGCTACTTTAGTTCCTTCTTCAAATGCCCTTCTTTTATTATTCCTTCTTGTACCCCCTGGAGGTCCAACCCCAACCTTTCTCTACTCACTATACTTTGCGCCAAAGATGTGTAATTCCCCAACAAAACAAATCACCAATTTCTATAAATACTTTTCCAGAGGAAGTGTAACCTTTCGTTAACAAGTTATGTTTAAAAACAGTTCTCTACTTTTTTAAAATAGAAGTTTTTGTATGTTGAAAACTTTGTGAGAAGCTTAAAAAAAAAATATTTCTCTTTCTTGCATGATTTGTTAAGTTTATTGTTCGTATATAATAATAAATTATCTTTAAAGCATAATTTGATTACGTTTTTATTATTATTATTATTAATAACTTAAATTGATGTTGAAATTTCATTAAAAGAAAAAAAGCATGCCATTAATATTTACAATTTGATCTTTAGCATAAATAAAAGTTTTATACAAATATTTACAATTTCCCATTTATAACTCCAATACAAAAAACAAAAATGGCCATTTTAGCTTATTATAACTATCAAAATTGTATGGAATGTTTTCTGTACTGGTAAAAGGATTGAAAAGAAAATGCATTAAGATGTCACCCTAATATCGTAACATCTTAATGGAGAGAAGCGCGTTGAGAATAGTAAAAAGTTGTCACTTTCTGGCGAGGAGCTTCTTTGGAAGCTTGTCCAGAGGGGTAGATTTGAGCAAGAAAAGCCTGGCTGCCCTCTCTTGCAAAGTACCTCCACACTTCAAGCCACGTGCTTGCAGTTCTGCCTTCAGCCTTTCCAAACCAACAACCTGGGTTATAATAAAGGGCAATAATATGAGAGCAGGCTTAAACTAATTAGAGTTTCCATCACTTTCTGTTCATGTTTTAACATGAACAAACAATCATGATTAGTTACAAGTCCTTCGGGCTTCAAAACAACTTGGGGCGTATTAAGGAAAAGATTATAAGCAAGTATAATTCATGAGGAGGCTCAGCCCCGAAGGGGGGTGGACACGATAAAGGGGGTGGATTGGGGGACCTCGCATCAATTGGAGAAGGGAATGAGTGCCAGCGAGGATACTGGCCGAAGTGGGGTGAATTCTGAAATCCTACATCGGTTGGGTAGGAGAACGAAACATGCTTTACAAGAGTGTGAAAACCTCTCCCCAGTAGACGCGTTTTAAAAACCTTGCGGGAAAGTCCAAAGAGGACAATATTTGCTAGTAGTGGGCTTGGGCGGTTAATCGTGAACTGGTTAAGGTCTACTCGGTTAGAACACAAAATTTTGGCCTCTCATGAGATTTTCTGAATTTACCCATGTGTGACGGTAGTGTCGTGTCATACACAAGATTATATTAGCAACAAACAACGAGCAGAAGTTCAGAAATAAAACGATGCAACCTCCTAGAAGAAGAATAAACGAGAAAGAACTTTGATATTAAAGTCATTGTGAATTAAGAAAGATAATCATAGGACTTCTTGAGCGTACCTCCATTTCAGAAGCAGAATTAAAGTCACCAAAATTCAGAGGTGTTTCTGAACTGCTTGTAGTTGCATTTGTTTCCTCATGGTCGCTCAACTTAGACATTGGAGAGCCATTTGGTTCAGGAAGCGTGGAAAAATCTTCAATAATTTGACCATTTGGATGTGAAATATGTTGAGGAATAGCAGCTACATTTTCCGAGTTGGCGATTTCAACCTCATGAGCATCCTGTTTAACAACCTCGTCTTCTTGATGGGCAGAAACAGCAACAGCCTCTGAACAAGATACGATTGTGCCCCGAGTATTCTGATAATTCATTTCAACCACATCAACCTGTTCATGAAAAGCTTTCTCGGTAGAGCTTCCAACTAATTCCAGGGTTTCCTGCATTGCCAAGTCCTTTTCTTCCTCAGAACCACTTTCACATGAGGATCCACCAGAACAAACCCCACGTTTACCGAAGTTAACAGAGTCTGAGCTCCCTTCAGTGTCCTTATTTAAATCGGATTGACAACCAACGTTCAAGATGACAGATTTCTCGCTTTCCCCTTCATTTTCAGTGTCATCCTCGTCTGAATCATCGCTGTCACTTTCACCCATTTTCCTCTTCCCCATCCTAGCAAACAAATAATTATTTGCACAAAGCTAAAAAGAAAATGCTCAGTTAATATATAGGGAATAAATACATTTTAATCTCCAGGTCCTAAATAATTCTTCAATAGATGGCTAATAGAAGAAAGTGGTGATGAGTTAACTGTGAGATCCCTCGTCGGTTAAGAAGGAGAACAAAACAATCTTTGTAAGGGTGTGGAAACCTCTCCCTAGCATAAGGGTTTTAAAAACCTTAAGGGAAAGCCAGGAGGGAAAACCCAAAGAGGACAATATCTACTAGCGGTGGGCTTGGGCCGTTACATGTAGATTCAATAAACGTTTACATGCTCTCAATGTTAAACGACTGAGATCCCCGAACAAAATTTTTCTAGGGAAACGTTTTAAAGATCACACGATTGGGTGGTTACTCAATGGAGGCCGTTTATTCGGGTAAGTTTCAAGGGTCCATATGAGAATTTGATTCCATCTTCTTTAGAGTTCCTAGTGGAGTTTGCAGCCAGATTTTCCCTTGGTGGCTTAATTGGTGTGTTTGAGGTTTGAATATTCTTTTAATGCTGATTGTTGAAAGATCTCACTAAGGATTAAACAGAAAAACTCATAAACTTCATAAAAACAAACTTAACATCAAAATACTTCCACATCTCAAAGCTGTAAAATTCTCTCCTATGGGTTCATCAACATACAAAGCTATCTTTCTAATATAATAAGGTTTCTAGTATCTATGGAATGGTCTCATGGATTGATCATCTGAAGAAGGCACTCCAACACAGATCATTTGATCAGAAACATTACTTTTGAAGGTGAAACAGCTCATTTGTAATGCTAATAAACACATAATTTAACACATCAAAGAAGAGGAAAAGGTTAAGAAACTAACCAGATCTTCAGCTTTTTGGCATCCCCACCATTGGCCATCAAACCACTCTTCCTTTTGCCCTTCATCACCGCATCTCTCACGGATTCCACAACCTCAGCCACACAACGAGCAGATTCCTCCCGATACTTCTCAACGTACTTTTGCGCCGCGGAATCACCCACCCCCTTCTTCCCGACCTTCCCTTTCTTCTTCAGAAACTCCTCAGCCACCGTCTCCAACCTCCTCTCCTCCTCCTCCGCCTTCCACTCCTCCAATCGCTTCTCCGCATTCACATGCCTCAACCTTCTTCCTCTCATGTCCCTACACGCATCGAAATTATTCGTCTTCTTCTGCCCTGCTTTCGTCGCCGCCCCACGCAGCAACGATCCGAACCCTCCCTTGCCTCCCACGAGTCGAAGCAGAAGATGAATAGTCGGAAATTTTCCCGAAGGCTCACCGGAACATGATACAACCGAATCATCCTCGATCGGACGGACTCCGGTGACAAGACGCTGGTGATATGGGGGAATTCCAGTGCTCTCGTAGAGACTGTGCTTGAGGGCATGGCCGTATACAGAAGGGGACTTCAATTTCAAAGCTAGGGTTTTCCCATCTAACAGCCTCACGGAGAGATTGAAAATCTCGACATTTTGACGCCTGGATATGTCGGTACCCGTCGCCTCCATTGACGTAGAGCTTCGAATTTCAGTTTTCCATTTAACCCGTCGCCTCCATCGATGGTTTAAATGGAGATTAAATACAAATCTGTTTCAATCCTTATCATTATCTCTCATCCATAATAAGACAACATTTTATTTATTTATTTATTTATTATTTTTCTACTACAAAATCATGCTAATTTATTTTTTATTACATGCAACTTTTTCTTTTACAAGATTGAAATTTATTATTTAAATTTAATTAGTAATTATTTATTATTTAATTTCTTAAAATAAAATATTTTATTAAATAACTATACAAATAAATTCTATTTATAGTTTTCTAAGACAAATTTATTTTAATTTTGTTAGTTGATGTAATTTATCTTAATTATTTATTATTTCTAATATTAACTAAATCATGCATTAATAAAACATCATAACTCCATTTTGTATTTAAATATCTTTTGATAATAAGACATATCTCATTTATTTATTTATCATTATCTCTCATCCATAATAAGACATATAAATTTCTTCACATGTTTCTTAAAGTTTCATATAAATTTTTCTCATATTTTAGGTTGAAATATAATTCTTAATAAAATTAAATAAAGATGTAATGTTTCTGCTATGTAAATGAACAATTCATTTACTTCGTGAAGACTATTGCCACACATCAACGTGGGTCCCTCCAACATGCTTTGTTCATGATCATATGCTTCCTAGAAAAATTCTCTAAAACACGTCTCTTCTCCTTCCTTAGATAAATAATTCAGTAGACCCACCATTTTCATCATCCCAACTCATCTCTCTCTTTACATATCCATCCCCCCATCATTCTCCCATCAATTAGGAGAATAGGAAGAAGAAATAAAGGAGAAGGAGAGAAAGAGATTCAAATCACTAACTGTCAACTTCAGAACCAAACTTCGACGAGTAGGATTAAACCAATATCAACTTAGAAATTTTAGTGACTTATGCTTAGGCTAACTAAGTAAGTAGTTTTGTTGTTGGAATGTTTTCGAGCTTAATTGGAGGACTTGTGTGATGTATGAATGACATGTACCTTGTGGTCCACTTACATGTCATTTCCTATTGTTATGATATGTTATGCTATGACTACGTGATGTTTACTATGAGTATCTGATGATACGAACATAATGTGATTAATGTATTTTCAGTATGTTATAATATCATATTCATGTAATGCCTATAAGATATCATGGAGTCATGTATGATAATAGTGAAAATGATGCCATGTATGTCTCAGATGAAAGTTATGTTATGAAAAGAATGAAAGTATGATATGCATCATAATCATGTACTATATTTTTTAACTATGGGACTTTATGCATGTTGTATGTCACGAGCATGAGATATTTTTCTAGTATGTTTTGTACGGACGCATACACCATGGTATGATACACGCTTGATTTCCGACAACGTGGGCGTGCGTTAGTCCTAGTCAGGCCTAGGGGGTACGCGAGCCCACCTAGTGGGTTCATGTGTGCGTGTGTGAACCGTGTGTAGAGAACTACGATATATCCAACCTTCTCCAAAAGAGAAAATAGAGTTTAAGGAACAGTCACGAAACAAAAGAGAAAATAGAGCTTAAGGAACAGTCATGAAAAAGATAGGTCTCACCATAAATACATCTTATTGCATTTTCTAATCTCAGTAGTGGGACTACTTCCGAGTATTTTTAAATACTAATTTTCCACGTAAATATAAGACATCCATGTAAGGAAGTGGACGTTACACTATCTATTTGTTACTATTTTTCAAATTTTACATAAATTTTGTGAGCGTGTAAGTCCATTATACTCTTTATAGTAAATTGTTTTAAATGATTTTCCACACTGAGTAGTTAGGACATGCATGTTGTGACGACTGTATTTTTTAATAGAAAAGTAGGATCGTTACATATGGTTTTGGTTCGTCCGCGTAACCCTCTCCCAAGCAGCAGGCACATGATTCCCTAAAACCTGCCTTGACTAACTTTATGACACAAACCCCCAAAAAATTATATTAACAAAAGCTAAAAAGGTAACACAATCAACAACTTGGACGCTTTGGATTCCCATAAAGTCCAAAACAAACCAACTGATACTCCCTTTCCTTCTTGACCAATTCACTGTTAACGAGCGTGGCATAGGATGCTCTCCACTTCCCAGGCACGATCGTCTCATTGCAATCCGAACGAAAGACGGGAACCCAAAGCCTTCTTTCGGTTCCCCGTCTTTCATCGAATACATGAATCAATCAAATTCTTCACCTAATTCTAACAAACTACTTACAGACTCCAAACATATATAATGTTGTTAGACATGGATATGATGTTACTGATGCAACTTTGTACCGTCTCTGGAACGCTTGTTACCAAGTTAAACAGACGACTCGACCGTGCTGGAACATGAACGTTGTTTTCCCATCCTTCTTATCGAATCACACAACTTACAAACTTGCCATTGTTCTTGAGTGTTCCCTCGACGTGTTTTTCAAGCTTTGTCTATGCGGTTAACTCGAAGACTTCGGTTCAGAAGCTATTGCAAAAGAAGCTTGTGAAGGTCCAGATCCGACCGCCCATGTCGGTGTTGCTGTTGTACCTGTTACAATTTGCACATAAATCTCCAGACCACTTTCAAAACCAACATATCCCAAACAAGTGACATTCTTTAGATAACAATTCCCAACATCAATGACACAATAATGGATTAGATTACAAGCATTTGTAGTTCATTTAGCACCTGTTCTTGTTGCGTTCGAGCCAGGAAGCAATAGGATATCGGTCAAACCGTGCTGCTGATGAAGATACGGGTACTGCATTACGTGTGGATACTGAATTCCAAACGCATACCCCTGGCTACTTTGAGCATAATATGGATAGAGATTTTGAAACATTCTAGCCTGTTCTGAAATCCCATTTGCAGAGTAATAAGGTGAAAATTGTTGGCCCCTGTAAGCACCATAATAGTTCTGCATTGAAAACACAACGCCCAGACCAAAATCAATGCCAACAAGATCACAAACACAAACATATAAACATAGATTCCTACCAATGGATGGATTATGTCTTGTGAATATCCAGCAAACCTGAAATGACAGTTTTAATCAAGAACAGGAAAATGGTAAAATTGGGTTTTGTTGATATCATTTATAGTTCTTGTTTCAACCCTTACCCATATCCTGAAAGAGGGTATGAGTATTGAGTAGTGGGCTGATGGATATAAGATGATGAAGGGATATGATAAGCATGGGGGGTCACAATCCCAGATGAACCTCTAAATCTTCCAGCAACACCTGCAAATTTGTTCAACATTTTTGGATTTGACATGATTCTCGGCAAAAGAAATGGAGATTCAGATTGCATGTGGGAATTTTTATGATCCATTGGAAAGATCAAAGCATTTTCTGAAAAAGAAGGTGAAGATCAAAGAAATGAGAACGAACCATGTTGAGAAGCGAGATTGCAATTAGCCGTTCTACCATCGATAACAGGGGAAGGGTTTTGAGAAGCTCTAATGGCAGAATCAGGATTCTTAAATGTGACCTAAAAACAAAATCAATGAAATCAAATCAAATCAAATCAAATCAAATCTGCATTATTACAAGAACAAGAAGGGGGAATGGGGAAGGGGGAATGGGGAAGGGGGACTTACAAAGCCATAACCCTTGGATCTGCCAGTGGTTTTATCAGTAATAATAACAGCTTCCAAAATTTCCCCAAATTGTTCAAAATACCTTTTCAAGGTATGTCTCTGAGTGTCCCAAGCCAACCCTCCAACGAAGATTTTGGTGAAAGTGGTGTCATTATAGTGGCCCCAAAGGCCAACGCTGCTGCCGCCGCCGCCATTGTTAAGAAATTGCCAGTGTTGTTGAGACATAAGGCACAGAAATATGCCCTTCCCAATAAGCACCAAAGTAAACGAAGAGAAATCTACGCCCCTTTGTGTTTGTTCTGTGTGAGATGGAATGTATTTATACAGACGAATTGGACGTTATAACAATCTGAAGACAATATGATATCGATGAAGAACAGAGAGAGGCATGCTAGTGGGCTTCCACACTCGACGACAGAGTCTCTACGGAGATTTTTGCTAATACCCAAAATGGAATATTTAACTCTTTCACTGTTATATTTGCTGGATTGGTCTCCCATGGCCTTTGCTTCCTTGTATTCAAAACTAATCTCTTTTTCTATCCTCCCAAGTTTGTTGAGTTGGTAATCAATAGTTTACACTCTTTATCTAACCTATTCCTAATATAACGTCTCATTCAACCGTCATTTTGGTTTTCAATTAATGTAAGAGGACATTGGCAGCTATTGTAGCTTACTCGGTCATGCCATCGAGAATGGGTGTATGTGTCGTTCATAATCTTAAAACATCCCAAACGTCCATCCTTCCAGGTTCAATTGAGACATTGGCCCTCCTGTATCTATGTCACGTCATTTATAGATACTATATTGGATAGCGGGTGCAAAATTCAACCTTTGACACTTGGGCTAGGGTGCAATACCGGCCCACCTGTGTTGTCCGGTAATATCCTTGAAAGACATATTTTAAAGGAAGACACCTGAAAAACTCGTCCTAGAACGCTCGCCTCACTATGACATATACATGTGACACATGGTAGCTTGCTTAGGTCACATGGGTCAGGGGTTGAGAGTTGACACCATGTTTCCCCCTATAGTACACTATGAGACATTTTCAATGTTGCTCGAATAAACATGATTTTGGCGATCGTTCATATGATGTCATGGTGTAAGACCCACGTTTTGGGCCCATGCCCCAATACCAATTAATAATTATAAAAATAAGTGTTCGGCCATTGGGGCCAAACCCTTAAGCCAGCCGCCGTTCTTCCTCCTTTTTGTCATTTTCTTCCTTAGACCGCTGCCACCCAACGCTCACGTCGTCCCGCAACTGAATATTTCCCACACCACACCACCCCTCGCCCTTCGCACATCAAAAAAACCGCCACCCAACACCCACATCGCCGCCACGAGGGAACACCATCGTTGTCGCCGTCGCCAGAACCTACAATAAGAGGAGTAAACACAGCAAAGATTCAACGCGGTTTCCTCTCGAGATAGTAGGATTAGAATCAACCCCTACGTAGGAAGAAGGCTCAGTTTGAGTGGAGTCGAACCGTTGTGGATTAGGAAAGGCTAAGAAAGCAGCTAACCGCAGGTAAGGGGCACTCCTATTGAAACTAAATGTTTTGTTTTTGAAAAATGGGTTGAACAGATTTGTCATGTGGCTTTGTGGCTATGTGCTATGTAATCTAATTCTTGTGTGCCTTTCCTAATCCACAACGGTCCAATAAATACCACGCGGTTTCCGTTGTGGATTAGCAAAGATTCAACGCGGTTTCCTCTCGTGTAATTTGAACAGATTTTTCGGGTCGTTACGCGTGTAACTATTACCACAAGCCTCTTAACCGTTGCTACCTACAAGCATAATATGCAGGTAATAGGCCCGCGTATGTTGTGTCATACATCTCGCATCGAACCCAATCACCAAATACACTGACCACAGCACACAACCTAAACTAGATTACACACAGCACACAACCTAAACCGGATTACACATAACACACACAACCTAACCTAATCAGATTACACAACAACACACACAACCTAACCTAATCAGATTACACAACAACACACACAACCTAACCTAATCAGATTACACAACCTAATCAAATTACACAACAAACATCAATCAGACTACACGGCACAGAGCAATCAGATTACACGGCACACTACAATCAGATTACACGACACATAGCTCATATGACAAATCTGTTCGACCAATTTTTCAAAAACAAAATGTTTAGTTTCAAAAAGGCATGTCCTTTACTCGGGTAGCTGCTTTCTTAGCCTTTCCTAATCCACAAGGGTTCAACTCCACTCAAACTGAGCCTTCTTCCTACGTAGGAGTTGATTTTAATCCTACTATCCCGAGAGGAAACCGCATTGAATCTTTGCTGCGTTTACTCCTCTTCTTGTCAGTTCTGACGATAACGATGACGTTCCCTCGCGGCGGCGATGTGAGTGTTGGGCGGCGGTTTTTCTGATGTGCGAAGGGCGGGGGGGGGGGGGGTGTGGGAAAAATTTGGCTACCTGGACGACGTGAGCTTTAGGTGGCAACAGTCTAAGGAAGAAAATGACAAAAAGGAGAAAGAACGGCAGCTGGCTTAAGGGTTTGGCCTGGGCCTTACACATGGAGTGTCCATCTTGTGTCTGATTGACACCAAATTTGACTAGCATTCATATTTCATATCGGACGGACTTGACTCCAAAACTGCCTGTCCAAGTTTCCTTCGAAACCCTGACTTTGGAAGTTAAGGCCTCGCTTTACCCGACCCTTCAACAAGTCTATCTTTGACACTCGTGACGCTTGTCTTGTTTATGCCTCGACTTTTCTTCAAAATTGTAGAGAGAAATAAACTTGTTCAAAGTACGCTAAAAATTCATTTTTACAATTTTTGATGTTCGCTCGAACTCTGACTTCTGGTCGGATTCAACTCCGGCTTCCTGCATGGAAGTTGTGCAAGGTCCCTCCAAAATCAACATATTAAAATTCATAATTTAATTCTAAAAAAATCTCTTCAATCTAGAGGTAAACCGAAACTAAAAACTTGAAACTTTAAACACTCGATTTTCCTTGATTTTGGATGGATTTGGACGATTCAAGAGACCTAATTTGATATCCTTAACCTTCTAAATAACTTTTATGAAGGAACCATGTCTGGATAATGACTCTTCATAGCTCGATCAGAGTATGCACAATAGTTCCTAATTATTTTTGTATTAGGATATTTACCTACTCCCTAATTTGCACCCTAATTTGCATGTAGACCGACATGACTATTTTACCCCTCATATTTTCTTTTATATTTTTGTTGAGCTCTTATGACTTTTTCCTATTCTAAGTGAAGTTAAGTTTTTACTTCTAAAGCCTCAATAAAATCTCAAAAGTTGGAACTCTTAAGTAAAAATTGAGAAACTAATCCTCGGTGAGGTTTGAGTCTCATGAAATCTCCCTTAAAAACTTTAGTCCTAAAAGTTGCTTATTCCAGAATCTCTGGGTATGACATCCTCATGTCTATCTTCTTTTCTCAGCTTGCTACGTCGTCATGATGTAGCTTGTATCAAACTAGTGTGGCGTACCCAATGCCCTTCAAAGACCTTATAAATTCTGAGTACACTTTAAGAGCTTGGCTTCCAGTTCTATTAGCCAAATGTGAAAACTTAGAACGAGGTGGAAATACTTCTCGATCTTAAACCTCATTTTCGAGTCGTTGAAGAGATCTTGTCTTTTGGCAGTGACAGCTTAATTTTGATTAATCCTGTACCTCAGGCATCATGTGATCAACCTCTGGGGTCCAAGATGGAGCTTCCCAATAGGACCCTCAAGGGAGAGCTCGTCCCTAGCCCGTCCTTTACCTTTGCAAGAGTCTCTTGGCAACATTTGGTTCTCTAAGCCAACAATTTTAGCCATGCACCACCAACCATCCTACCTTTCTTTCCAACCTTGTCGCCTTGTTTGCAGATGGTAGGGTTCAAAGGGACCAGGTTGCTCATTCAAGTAGCTCATCTACTTGCCCCTTGCTCTCCACGTGGGGGTCATTGGTTCGACACCTCTTTCTATTTCTCCCGTAGTTGGACATGCATGTATCATTCCTCATTCATATTGAATATGAAGTGTGGCTGAATCAGCTAAGATAATGACTTCTACTAAAAACTCGCATTAGTGACCATATTTCAATGGTCGAATTAAGAATTAGAACGAGATGTAGTCTATTTAGAAAAAAAAAAAAAAAAAAAGTTCGCAACTATCTATGACTAGATTCCACTATTTATACGGAATCTCTTGACTCACACTTTCATCGAGTCTCGTGGCAAGTTAGACTTGTAGTGGTGACTCTTTTTACTCCTCGCTAAACACATGCACGAGGACCGAGTGAAATGCTTTTTCCCACCCATGAAACCAATTGTATTTTTTAACAAATTAATAATTAAAATTATACCCAAAAAAATATAAATTTAGATATTTTCTTAACCAATGATCCATAAATATTATTTATAGATTTCAATGTTTCAAAAAAGGAAAAAAAAAAAAAAAAAAAAAAAAAATACACGAGCGCAATTTAATAGTTTACTCTTTTTTTTTTTTTTTTTTTTTTTTTTTTTTTTATATAATTCGTATTTTTATTAATTTAGTGTAGATTTAGAATTAATAATCCGGTGAATTATTGGAGTCATAATTGTAAGTGTACACGTGTTGTTAGGTAGATGAGGTTGTTAATTTTTAAGATTCAAATCTAATTTTTAAAAATTAAAATTTGAATAATTATTATTAAATTATATGATAATATCACGAGAAAATTCTACTCATATTTACATGAGAAAATTGTTTGATATTACAGAAAAAAAAAAAAAATCTTGTTCATTTCAATGGCGCAAAAAAATGGATGGCGCCGTAGATGCACAAGCGCAGCCGACAGCAGGGGAAACTTCTCTCGTTTAGGTATATTCTCTCCGGCTTCCCTTTCTATTTCTACCATTTTCTTTTCCGCCATTTTCCCGGAAAATATTCCAAGCTATAAATGCAACACCTTCTCCTTCTCCCACTCCCATTTCCCCAAGATTTTCCCTGTTCTCTTCACTCTCCAGCACCTTTTTCACTGCCCAATACTCCCATTTTCGACTTATTCCTCGATTGTGAACATTTTCTGTTCTATTTGACGGCTGAGTTGCTTTTGAATCTAGATTTTTGAAGCGGTTTTAATTAGATCTTCTTTGTTAGATATTTGAGAATTTTGGCTTCTTGGAGAAGTTTCGTTGTTGTTTTTGAGTTCCAGAATCTTGGTGTTAGGTAATACTGCTAGATCCTTCCTACCTTTCCCTTTTGCTATTTGGTTTCTTCGTTAATTGGTCTCTGTTAAACTAGTGTAAAATGTGAATGATTTGAGATTGATTTAGATCTGGGAATCTGATTATTATTTTGGTCATTTGTTGCTTTGGAAAACAATTATTTTATTCTGAGATTAAAGCCTTTTCATACTCGAAATGCGTGCCTTTGACGATCAATTCTTTATTAGGGAAAAAGGGTGGAAAAGTGGCGCTTAGATCCTTATTTTAATTGTCATTACAAAATCTAAAAGGGTTCAAAATAGTTCTGTGCAGAAGATCCTTTACCCTTTATTGTCTTTTTTTTTTTTTATTCTTTTTGGAAAGTCTTTTAAGTATTCAATCAGCACATGTTTTGGTATTTGGTTATTCTCTCTCTTATTTTTCATTATGATCCGAAACCATGGAAATCAATCAAATGTTGACAAGATGATAAGAAACAAAATGATGTTTCCTTACTCGAATGGATACTGTTCTAACAGTTGACAAATAACATAATGTAAGTAGAGAAAGGAAATACCATTTGTGTATTGATTGAAGTACAAAGTCATTTGCTTTCGTTTATATGCTCATTAATCAGTTTCAGGGGGATTAAAGAAAATCTTCTATTATCAGGTTGAAACTCCGCCAACAATTGCATAAAGAAGAAGGATGTGGTTATCCTGCATTTTGATAATATGAAGACCACACAGGTTCTTCTCTATCTCTTTATTATTGTCCATCTTTTTACAGGATTATTTTAATTTGTTCACTTCATTTTATAGACCTCGTTCGATTTATGATATGAATTAGCTTTCTAAAAGGTACTCATAAAATATTTGCCTGTACAAGCTTGAAGATATTTGTAAAGTGAATAAATAGGCGATTTTCCACAGGCCTCACAAGTACTGTAGGAGGATACTATCCACATCTCTGTTATCTAAACCTTATAGGGAAAAAATGCATAGCTAATGCATAAACTTCTAATCATTTTCATTACATTTATTCAGTTTAGTAATACTGCTATTGTGAGATCCCACATCAGTTGGGGAGGATAACGAAGCGTTTTTTATAAGGGTGTGGAAACCTCTCCTTAGTAGATACATTTTAAAAACCTTGAGAGGAAGTTCGAAAGGGAAAGCCCAAAGAGAACAATATTTGCTAGCGATGGGTTTGGGATGTTACAAATGGTATCAGAGCCAGACACTGGACAATGTGCCAGCAAGGAGGCTAAGCCCCGAAGGGGGGTGGATTGGGGGGTCCTACATTGATTGGAGAAGGGAACGAAGTGCCAGCGAGGACGAAACATTCTTTATAAGGGTGTGGAAACCTCTCCCTAGCAGAGGTGTTTTAAAAATCTTGAGAGGAAGCCCAAAAAAGACAATACCTGCTAGTGGTGGGGTTGGGCCGTTACAGCCATCTATATGTAGTTTGTGGCATTATCATAAACATGTCTATGAACACTCTTTCCTGACTCTTTTTTAAGTGCTTCTTTCATCTAGCACAAACCTACAAATGAGAGGTTTTTCTTTCATATATTGCCTACAGCTATATTCTAAAAGACCTCTTTGGAGTTCACAGGGCTCTAAAGAATCAGCTCAAGCTTCTCGTGATTCAACAAATGAGAAAGCAAATGAGAAAGAAAATGACAAATTGAATACAACTGAGGCACCTATTACAGATTCAAGTTCTGTATCTGCAACGAGCAATGACAGCAAGAGAGTCTCACCTCAAGATATTGAATTTGTAAGATAAGATATTCTTAGTTTAGAAGCAATGTTCTTTTTATCCTCTCGTGATTCCAGTTATCCATATTTGTGAAGTTTTGATGTGTTGATAGGTTCTTTAAATTTGGTGTTTTAGGTCCAGAATTTAATTGAGCGGTGCTTACAATTATACATGAACAGAGACGAGGCGGTTAAAACGCTCCTGACTCGTGCAAGAATAGATCCTGGATTTACAACTCTCGGTATATTGGAACTTACTTCAATAGTTTCTTGATTATTTTTGCTTTTCTCATTTGAATATAATACCTTGTTCTTTATCACTTTTACATAGGCGACAACAATATGTATAGTTTAGCCTATATATAAATGATCATGTACGATGCAGGTTTTAGAAAACCCTTATTGAAAGTCTACTTATCTGTTGTTTGCATCAATGCTTCATGGCTTTTGTTAAACTACATAATTTTATATCCTATTAATTCAGTATGGCAGAAATTGGAAGAAGAAAATGCCGACTTTTTCCGAGCATATTATATAAGGTTGAAATTGAAAAAACAAATCCTCTTATTCAACCATTTGCTTGAGCATCAATATCACCTCATGAAGTATCCTATGCCTCCCAAGGTTTCATTGACACCTATACAGAATGGGATTCACCCTATGCCTGGTACGGTGGTTCCATTCCTACAAAATGCTTATTCATACTTGTACTTTCATTTTTGGCAATTTTTATATCCTCAATATTTTACTTAAAGTGATCAAATTATTTTAGTTTATAAACTCGAACTTTTTGCAGTGCAGTTAATAATAATAACTTACCTATGGGGTATCCAGTCCTTCAGCAATCTATGGCTCCAGTCCCAGGTCAACCCCTTGTTGATACTATGAGTAATGGAATATCAAGTTGTCATATAGTCAATGGAGTCCCTGCACCAAGTAACTATCATCCTATTCGGATGAATTCTGGAAACGAGTAAGTTTTTAGGATCTCTTTGGCCCTTCTTCCTATCATCTGACATGATATGCCCACTGCGGTCGGAAATGTTCCTTCTAAAATTTAATTCTGCTACGGTTCAAATATTTTTCTTGTGCTAATGTATGTCTGAGATCCCACGTCGGTTGGAGAGGAAAACGAAACATTCTTTATAAGGGTGTGAAACCTCTACTTAGTAAACGTGTTTTAAAAACCTTGAGGGAAGCTCAAAAGGGGAAACCCAGAGAAGACAATATCTGTTAGCGGTGGGTTTAAGGTTTAGAGTAACCTCTTCTTAGTAGACTCCATCTAGCTTTTGTCAATTCCTTGTATCTGTTGTTTGGTAGCTCCGATAATGAATCATAGTTTCAATTGTTAAATTATGGCAAACTACAATACTGCTGATGAGGCTTCTGTTCTTCCACCAAACAGAGCATTGTCATCAATGTCAGAGATTCCTGTGAGTCCTACATCTGTGGCATCCAGTGGTCATTTCCCATTCTCAGCATCAGAAATCTCCGGAATTGGAGCAGAGACTTCAAATCTTGAAGCTGTCTTCACATCGGACGTTGCGAATTCTGTAGGTTTGCAACTTCCACCGGATGGTACAGATGGAAATTCTCGGGATCCTTTCCGATCATTGGATCAAATTCAATGGAACTTCAGTCTGTCAGATCTTACAGCAGATTTGTCGAATTTGGGAGGTAATACCTTGCTTAAACTATACCATTTATTTTTCATATTAGCTTCCGTTGTAAATAACTTATTGTCATTATTTTCAACTACTGCAGATTTAGGAGCTTTGGGAAATTATCCTGGTTCTCCATTTCTGCCTTCTGATTCGGATATTTTGCTCAATTCTCCAGAAAATGAGGATTTAGGTACCAAATCTACACTTTCTCTTTAATGCCTTCTTTCAACTGTTTCATATCATCTCTGTTTAGTTCTCAGAAGCTTTCTGCTTTTTTCTTTAAAGCTAAATAAATAATGAAGAAGATGAAAAAGAAACAAAAGGAAAGAAAGGAAAGTAGTCCTATTACTATTGCCAACGGCTTAGTTCATTCAAATCTGGTTACAATATGCATGTTGTATAATCAAATCTCAGCTTATAGTCTTGAAGACATTTAAACTCATACATGTAGGCAACATCTTCTTTCTCAATGCCCTTCCATACCGATATTATTCCGGTGTCCAAATACTCCCTAAAAATGTGATAAACTTCACTAAGTCAACACGAAAGTTGAAGAGATACGAGCCTCATGATAATTCAAGGATGTTCGTCTCTTCCAACTCTCAACTTTTGAATCGAAAAGTGTCGCTCGCCTCTACTTTAGCTTTCCCTAAATGCTTCTCAAACTCCCATTTCCTACCCTGCCGTGTAAGTTTGTCATAAATTACATTTCTATAACTCATCGACTCACTCGCCCACAACTCTCATCTTGCTATACATGTCGACTGTTGGGGTCTATCGGAATGGCATTGTTAAATTCTGCAGTTGAAGGTGTATGTCATTGTGTACTGCTTGACACTTGATATCTGTTTTATCCTACAGTTGAGGAGTTTTTCGTTGATTCTGTACCTGAGCAACCATGCTCGCAATCGGATGAGGAGAAAACTTAGACGCAAGGTTAGGCAGTTAATGTTTCCTTTCACTTTGATTAGTTTGGGTAAGATAAAAAATGGTCAATAACTAATAAGCTTTCGCTTCGCTAGAAATTTTGTGGGCTGTTGCCTTCAGATTGGAACATCTTGAAATCAAATGCGGTTAGGTTGTATGCTTTTTGTACGATTTCTGAGTAGAAAAGTAAAGATGCCAAGTGAGGAATTTCTGTTCATTGTTCTTTTACAAACCTCTTTAACTGTTTGAAAGTTGAGGCTATGATTTTCTTTCATATTTCTTTTTGTTCAAATTCATTTCCATTGTTTCTAATCTTTTAATTTGTATATCAATTGGTATATTATGGATATCGGATAAAGATGGCTCGTTTGACGTATCAACGTGCTGTCTTCAATTACATTGTCCATTGGATTAAAGGGACTGCAATAGTATGTTACTGAGGTTGGGTTACCCTACTCAACTTTAGTATGTAACAAGTTTGTCTTTATATTTTTAAATTTGACTCTGAATATTTGAGACAATCGGGTCTCTACTGTGAAAAATCTTGTCCAATGAGGCTTATGTTTTTTTTTCAATAATAATAATAATTTTCAACTCTTTTTTTTTTTTTTTTTTTTTTTTTTTTTTTTTTTTTTTTTTTTTTTTTTTTTTTTTTTTTTTAAAGAAATTTATATTAATGAAATTATTGAAATTATAATTAGGAAATTGGAGTAAATTTGCCCAAAAATGATTATTCAACATTTTAAGCCTTTAAGCATTGAATAAGATAAAATAATAATAATAATGTGGCAATATATATAAATTTATTATTATTATTATAACTGCATAACGGTCATAGCACCTATTATCATTATAAAAAAAATGGCTTTTTATAATCAATTGACTTACTGAATTAATGCACATCTTTTAAATAAACCAAAATATTAATTAATAATAAAATGGTGTAATCTTGACAGGCTCACGATAAGTTTTAAGGTGAACTCACCCTCATTCACATTTTTTGCCACAATTTATGCCTTCTTAGGCGCCAACTGAACACTATTTGTGCAGAATCTAATTGTTTGGTCACACACACTGTCCATGTGTGCATGTTCAATAGTATGTGACTCTAAGCCGACTTGCCTCTACTCAAGTTCAAGTCACCCGGCTCGACCTTGCCTCTACTCTAGGCAAAGGTCTTTCATAAACAACGTTGCATCTCATCGTCATCTCGATTCCCAACTATACAACCCATGCATCGTGACACCATCCATGTCTCAGGAAATCTCGACCATCTTGGCTTGCTTGGACACATCCGTTGGAAACTAATCCATGTGTCGATCATCACATGGAGACATCTCGAACATCCATCCAACCAGGTTCTTATTGAGCATTGGACTTTCATTGGCCTATTCTAAACCATTTACGACATCCATTTTGGATACCAAGTGAATAATCACCACATTAATATTTTAATATCTAATATAATAAAATATATATCTTATTTAACATATGTGGTAGCCTCCACATGCTTGGGTTCATAGCTCAGTGGTAGAGCATTTGACTGCAAATTTTAAGTTCATATGATTGGCGTATGTAGTAATTTTTAATTCTTATAGGCCTTTTTTAACATTCCCATCCTCAAATCACTCTCATCTTGACGAGGTCTTAGTTTATTTATGTATCCCTCTTTTACTCAGGTATCACATACGGTAATGACCCAACATTTCACACATGTATCAGAGACGTCATTTAAAACTAGAAGTTTGTAATTTAAAATACATGAAAAGATGCTAAAAGACACTTAAAGTAAAATCGGTTCTAAAGGAACTTTAAAAGAGTTGCAATTTAACCAAGCACTTCAACAACAAGAAAGTTAAGGAAAAAAATGCTTTCCATCCAAAATTTTCTAGTTCCCATGAATAAGGAGTGTTATAACAAGATTCAAACAAGTAATTAAACAAGTAATTAAACTTGATGCAAAAATATTTTAAATAGAGAAAACATTGAGTTGCTCCATGACCTGCTTCTCTACCTTGTCCGTCACTACTGTACCACGACTTTGCCCTTATATGAAATTCATTCTCAAAACTGGGTGAGTATTAAAAAAAATTTGTGAGACACTCTCCTCCTGTTAACTTGACAAAAACACTTGATAGTGTTTTACTTTCTTATAGGGTTTCATGTTCATCTCTATTGGATTGGCCACTGACAATACACTACCTAATGACTCTAAGTCTATCCGGGTGTGTTTAACAAAATTGGAAGAAATAAAACAATGGGTAGAACAAAAATCAAATAACATTTATGTCAAGTGTCAAAGTATAGACAACATACCTATGACTACAGTGTTTGAGGCCTCAGCCTCCTATCGAGTATTGGCATAAATTTGACCCTATTGTTAGGCCAACTTCTGGGGTGGGGCTTGTGGGGCTTGATCACCATTTACTGGTTGACTAGTAGCCACCATCATCCTTTTGCTACAATGTCATCCATATAGCAGTCGAAGCACACTTTACTCTTAAAAAACTTATATGATCTGAGGTGGTGTTAGTCATAGTTAGAATTTTATCAACTGTAGGGAGCTCAAAGTCATCAATCGCCTCTTTTAGTCAAAGTGTCATGGCGTAGTTAGGTGGCTCATGAGGATATAGATCTCCAAACCATAAATCTCTAATCAATGATGAAACATTCTACTCTCCTTTCCTTAGTGTCGACCATGCAAGAAGGAATTAAGACAATCGAGTAAACTCGTGATCAATTCTTCTACTAACGTGTCTCCCTACTCCGTACTAATAAATTCTCACCTCTCCTTCTATCACACCATTGGCTTGAAATATTCCTTGAGAAAAGCCTCCTTAAACTGTGTCCATGTGACCAGGTCAACATTTGCAGCCAGAGTCCTCAAGGTAGACTACCACCATAATCGAGCATCTTTTTGGAGCTGAAACGCAACAATCCTCATGAACAAATTATTAGGGTTATAGATTGAATCTAAAGCCCAAATCAATTTAAGCTCCAATAGCAAATGCATATCGTTCAATGATTGCAACTCATTTGCACTCACATCTCATATATTCGAGTTTTGTGCAATTTTAGCATAATGCAATTAAAATATTCCCGTGGGTCAAGTTCAACACCTATTCAAACATATTTTAAATTATTTTAATAGCCTAAGTAATTAAATACATGTCTACCAATAAAATTTTGTAGATAATTTTTTTTTAAAAAAAATTTAAGATTGGAACGAAGAACGGTTACAGTTGAGTTTTTGGTCGGTTTTTGTTTTCAAACTTGTTAAAACTTTTTGAAAGCAATAAGGGTATGAAGAGAGAACAAAGTTAGGTGATTGGAAGAAGAAAATAAATTAAATTATTTTTACATTTAATACAAGCCTAACTTATTTTTACACTTATTTAATTAGTTTTTACAAATCATGTAACTTGTTTTTTACAATTATGACAACAAAAAGTTGGTTTTAAACAATAAATTTGATTTTTAAAGGTAATTAACTCTCATAAATCACCGTTAGTAATATCCCATAAGTTTTGTTGCAATAACTTTACGTGAGAAGTAAAAAAAAAGGTAACTAAATCCTAATACTAAATACCCGTTATGGTAAATCGGAATAAACCATGAATCTAAATAAATCACGTCAATGACTTCGTATTTCACAAATATAAGTGTAATGGTTCGACACTTTAGCTCAAGCTAATAATAGATATCATTCATTATTAGTTTGGATGCTAACTGAAGTTGTGAAGAGTGAGAGCATATAACTTATGCACACTATCTACTTGGAGTACTTCCCGAGGCAGTACTTGTCTTTCTCGTGCTTACTTCTCTTGGATCACTTCCACGTGTGTTGTCTCGCCTCTCTCGTGCTCACTCTTGTTGCATCACTTCCATGGGTGTTGCTGGCCTCTCTCATGCTCATTCCTATCGGAGCACTTCCACAAGTGTTGCTTACCTCTCTCATGTTCAGTCTTCAAGAAGAGTCAATTTATGTTTAGAAGAACACTTTCACTTGCAATTGTGACTTCTTGAAGCAATTTTTCAAACTCCTTCTCTAAAAACTGTTAAATAAGTGTAATTTGAAGGAACCGGGACATAATTGTCGTATTAGGAGTGATTTTCGTGAGAAAATGAGTTAGCGATACAAGTATGTAGCATATCAAAACTCCTATGCATATTTTAACTTGTTATTGATGCTAAGTATGTACATCATATGATTAGGAGATTAGTTACGATGAATGCACGCTATAGCATGACCTAATTTGTAGAAATCATGATTGCATGTGTAAGAGTATGAGCATATTAGGATTGATGATTAGTATGTATAATGTATGACTCTAGCTTATGCTTATAAGTCTATCCTGGTATATGATATATATGATTGTACTTAGTCTACTAAACCCTATAGAACTTGTGACCCGTGCTAAGTTAAAGACATGAATATTCTTAGCTGTCGGATTATGTGCTATTTCACGACCACCAAATTTTCAAACTGAAGTTTTCCTTAAACTTTGCAACAAAAGGTAAATTAATGCAAATGTAAACATTTACGAGGGAAAAGGGATTCAAACCAGTTTCAACTTGAAACGACAAATACATCTCATTCAACGAGTGCCACCCATTTGTGGTCGCATCTCATACAAGTAAAATTAATTTTAAACTCGCTAAATTTGATTTAAAAAATGTCATTTGTTTGAAAAATTAGAGTAAATTGGTAGAAGAGAGAAAGTTGTTTGAAATTTGAGTGAGTGAGGTTAGATTAAACATGTGTCTTATATACATTAATAATAAATTAAATTCATTATATGATATTATTCAAGTAGCAGATGCCATGATATCAGTAGCAGGAAAAAAAGGAGAAAAAAATGAAATAAAGGGCCCAACCGGGTTCGAACCGGTGACCTCTTGATCTGCAGTCAAATGCTCTACCACTGAGCTATGGACCCACGGTTGAGAACAATTCAACATTTTAAATATAAATTCAACTAAAAATTTTAATTTTATTCTTGTTGCAACTTTGGGTGGTGATAAGTGGATCCCACCGTGGTTCATAAATTATATCCCTATCCATAATATACATATTTTTTTTATTAAAAATATAAATTTAAGAAATATTTCATGTTATAAGGTTTTTTTTTTTCTTTTTTTTTTTATTACAACCAAAAAAAATAGCATTAACATCATACGTAATAAATTATATGATATTTGTAAAATCAAATATGTTCAAGTTAATTTATAATATTTGAAATTCAACCAAATATTTAATTGATATTAAAACTATTTTTTATGGTTTATAATTAAAAAAAAATATATATGTTCACAAAAGGACGTAAGTTCAAGTCATTAGACCAATAAAATTTAAGAGTTGTATTGACGGTTGTTTCTATATACAGTTGAAGCATAATTGAATCGTTACATATCATTGATATACTTTATATTGAAATTTATATCTTAAAGTATCGTAATTAATTATTTAAATTTTAATAATGATTTTAATTATTTTATTTACAATTTAATATTATTTATGGTATAAAAAATTCAGATTATTAATGTAATTTTAAACCGTCCGTACGTAGTTAACATACATGTTTGATCATATTCAAGTTATAACTTAAAGGGTTGTAATATATTGATAAAGTTGAGTGTCTTAGCTTGGTAAGACTATTAATACAACTTACTTTCGGGTGGAGACTTGTAAGTGGTGGTATCATATTCAATGAGTTTGTGTAAGTTTAGATCACAAAATATTTTACCTCAATTTATAAATATATTACAGAATAATCACATGTGACTCGATCTTAATCTTAAATAAATTATGAGCCTACTAGAGATTGTTTTTTATTTGCATGGGTTAGAATGACTTTTATAGTCAATTCATGCCTACCATTTTTTAGACTTTACCAAAAAGGGAGTAGGAATTAGCATGATTTGACCATAAACAAATTATTCAATAGAGAAACAGTGGTATTTAGAGTGAAAGATGTATGTAAGAGGGCAGACTTTTAATCTACCTATAATTACAAACATCTTATGAATGATCGACATTTTTGTAATGATTATATCAACATAACTTGTCCCACAGTACATAAAGGGTGCAACTCTAGATTTATGGCAGTGCTCCTTTAGTTAAATGAATAAAAATTGATTAATTAAAGAATTTAAGTGATTAATTTTATATTGGTCCAATTCACGGGATCACAAATTTTTTTAAAAAATTTGAAATATTTAAATTAATATTTAATAAATATATACAAAAAAGAACAACAAAATTGGAGCATAAATTTGAAAGGAGGAGGATAACAACAAAATATGATTCATAGGCTATGTGTTTAGATTTGTTGGTATAAACTAATAAAACATTTCCACCACAGAATTTAACGACAACAGCTTACAATGGTTATATATTTTGAAACAAATTTTAAAAGGTGTTAGAGAAGATGGAATATGAACTAAAAAAGAGTTAATTTAGGCAATTTTTTTTTTTTAAATTTTTTTTTTTTTTTTTTTTGTTGTTGTTGCAGTAGAAAGTGGTTGGTTTTAGTTGAGTGTGGGGTGTGTTCTTCTCCACTCCATTTCATCCTTTCCAGTTTGCAGTGAAAACGCAACACCAAAATCCTCACGCCTCACAAAAGGCGGCGATTCCCAAGCTCCCTCTCCTCGTTTCCTCCGCCCCCCCCTTCTCCTCTTCTTCCCCTTTTATAGATCTTCTCCTATTTCTCTTCTTTTCCATTCCATTTCCCCCATTCTCCTCCGCTCACTACCCTACTTCACAATGTCCCTCTCTGCATCTCCCAAAATCCTCCAACCCCTTCTTCTCAACTCCCCCAGATCTAACCAAAAACCCCTCTTCTTTGATCCCTTTAGATCCACCTCCAACTTTCTTGGATCTCGATTTCGCTTCCCATCTATCTCCAAATCCACCACTCGCTCTCGATCCTCCCCTGTCGTTGCTGTTTCCGATGTTGTCAAGGAGAAGAAGCTCAAATCCGGTTCCAATCTGGTACGTTCCGGATTCTTCTTTTCTTATTGGGTTGCTAATGCCCTGCAATTTTTGGGGGAATGGGGTAGTTTAGCATGGAATTTCACTTTCTATGCCTGCATGGATTCATCGATTGATTTTTAATTTGTTAATTTTCGTCTCCCTGTTTTACTGTTTGAGATTGTCATTATCGATTATTGTTAATTTGCTCCACCGCATGGATTCATCTTGGTTTAAAAGTTCTTCCACTTTTTTGGTTCCCTTTGTTGTATTTACACAGCTGATTACAAAAGAAGAGGGTTTGGTACTCTATGAGGACATGATCTTAGGCAGAGTTTTTGAGGACATGTGTGCACAGATGTATTACAGAGGCAAAATGTTTGGTTTTGTTCATCTTTACAATGGCCAAGAAGCTGTTTCCACTGGCTTTATCAAGCTGCTTACAAAGAGGGATACCGTAGTAAGCACTTATCGTGATCATGTTCATGCTCTTAGCAAGGGAGTTCCAGCCCGCGAGGTCATGAGTGAGCTCTTTGGAAAGACCACTGGGTGCTGCCGTGGCCAAGGTGGCTCAATGCATATGTTCTCGAAAGAACATAATGTGATCGGCGGATTCGCCTTCATCGGGGAAGGCATACCAGTGGCCACCGGTGCGGCATTTACCTCGAAATACAAGAGAGAAGTTTTAAAAGAGGCAGATTGTGAAGATGTCACACTGGCGTTTTTTGGAGATGGAACTTGCAACAATGGTCAGTTCTTTGAGTGTTTGAACATGGCAGCTCTGTGGAAATTGCCAATTGTATTTGTTGTGGAGAATAATCTTTGGGCAATCGGAATGTCGCATTTAAGGGCAACATCAGACCCTGAAATTTGGAAGAAGGGTCCTGCATTTGGAATGCCTGGTGTTCATGTTGATGGTATGGATGTTTTGAAGGTGAGGGAGGTTGCAAAGGAGGCAATTGGAAGAGCCAGGAGAGGAGAAGGACCGACTCTCGTGGAATGTGAAACCTATAGGTTTAGAGGACACTCACTGGCCGATCCAGATGAACTCCGTGACCCTGGTTAGTTCTCTTCAATTCACACCTACATTTGATTCTGTCAATTCTAAATATGCATTTGCTTGTTGACATTTATTATTACGGATCATCGAAAAGTTCCTGAATTCATTTCTCATGAATACTGATAGCTAATCTCTTAATCCTTACTCCACACAGCATTAGAGGATAATTCATTCATTAGTTCATCTTTTACTGAACAAAGAGGGAAATGTTGTTATAGCTGATTTAGTCCTGAGTGCGTTGTCTGAGGCCATTATTGGAGTCATCTTGCAATGTTTACTGAATAGATTCTTAGTGAACCAAACATGATAGAAGTGGCAGTGAATAAGGAAGAAACCAGGCAAGCTTTATGGACATAACTACTCCATTATGTGACCTTTGCATGATTGATTGCTCACCAGGAAGAACAATTGGAACTCATTGGATACATTTAGCAAATTGGAATGATAATGCATATGTAGATTTCTAATATTCATCAGTTAAATATGTGGTCACTCTTTAGAGTTCATAGACCGACTCGACTAGATGACACAAGTGTAGTAGTTTCTTTTCGAAACATGATAACTCTGTAAAGTACAAAGGATTAAGAATTACTGATTCAACCATGGCAGCCGAGAAGGCCCGTTATGCTGCTAGAGATCCCATCGCAGCGTTGAAGAAGTACTTGGTGGAGAAGAATCTAGCGAGTGAACAGGAGTTAAAGGCGATAGAGAAGAGGATAGACGAGGTGGTTGAAGAAGCAGTAGAGTTCGCTGATGAAAGCCCCCATCCAGCCAGAAGTCAGTTACTAGAGAATGTGTTTGCTGATCCGAAAGGGTTCGGAATAGGGCCTGATGGGAAGTACAGATGTGAGGATCCCAAGTTCACAGAAGGCACTGCACACGTCTGATCTTCTCACAAACTTTGTGTGTTCTTATTTTTATTTTAATTGGGTTTTGTTCACTGTTTCTGTTGGGCTATTTCTGGTTATTTTTGTAATTGTTGAATGTTAAAGTAGCTTTTGGTGAATGTAGCAGGAATTCCCCTCTCCTTTCTTCAGGTCGTCCTCTAGTTTTTTTTTTTTTTTTTTTTTTTTAATTCCCAATTTTGATTTACTGCAATCATAAAATAGTAAATTACCTTAGGGGCATTATGGTCATTTTGCACCATTACTTACCTACTTGAACCACCAAATTTCATATATAATCTTACCATATAATCTTAACATGTCATTTAACTAGGCATTATGGTCACATACATAATCAGTCGAGTTCATTTAGTGAGTTATTTTAACGTAATCTTGAGCGAGCATTTGATAAAGTTCTTTGTATTTTTCTTTTTTCATATTTCTTTGATTCATATTTTGTTTAAGGTTCATACTTAAATCCAAGCAATTTCTACAATATGCTTAAGAAAAGTCTAAGATGGCTACTTACTTCGTCATCGTCGTTCGGAACCTCTGTTCTCAAGCTTTCGGTATCCGAATTACTTATTAAATTTTTTTTTTCACAAATTCCTTATTGTGTCTAGTTTATGGAACCATGAAAATTTCTAGAGAACTGGTCTGAAAGAGGGTTAAAATTGAGAAGAACTAAGGAAAGGTCATAGTTTGGTTTGACATGGCCGGTTTAGTTGAACTGGCCATGTCATCATCTTCTTTCTCTAGATAAGAAAAAGACACACGCGTTTATGTGCGCCATAGTCTAAAAACCTGCTTTGCCAGCTTTGATCATGATGTTGCTCCTCTCGGTTTCTTCATGAAACTTAAAGATGGTCTTACAAGGAAGAGCTGGTGATTAATTTCGTACCTTCTTGTGGATCGTGGACCTATGATATTTGCTTCCAAAGTTCGTCGAAAATATGATTTCGCTGGAATTCAAAACAAGGAATTTCTATTGGGTTAGCCAATTCTAGGAGTTTTTAGGGCCCGACTTCTGAATGGAACCTTTTCCTTATTCCTAGCTCAAGCCAAAAGAATTGGTTTGGAGGAATGTTTTTGTGTGGGGCCTTAATTTTAAAAAATCGTCCTCGGTTTGCAACTCACCCGAAAACACATAACTTCCTTTTCTTAGGTAGCTCATTCTAGGATGTTTCAGCTCTCGATTTCTTCATCAAATGACTCAACTCAATCCTCTGAAGCTAATGCTTAATTTGAAGAGAAATGAACCGTAGATTGGAATTCGATATTTAACCCCAAATTGTACCCGAAACTGATTTCCTTCAATTGGGCACGTTCTTAAAGTTTCTCTTTGTAATCTTCTATAGAATTACTCCTTGAAGGTGCAGAAACCGAATGAGATCATCCTTGATCGATGAATTATCGTGTAGGCTCGGATTGATATTTTGAGCTCACCTTTGAAGTTCTTTAATGGCTGCCACTATTGGGGGAATAAGTTCGAGGCTCTTTTAGTGCTCGATTCCTTCATAGAACTTGTGAGTAATCTAATTTAGAAGTTGTAATAACAAGTATGAAGGAAAATGGTGGACAATTGCTCTCGAATTTGGAAGAAATTAGAGAGTAGGAGACCTAAAATCTAAATGCTTATCACTTTCGATTAGGAGCTTGACTTAACTCGATTCTTAATCTATATGAATGCTCCAACTTCAGACTTTATAGAGGAAGCTTAAACTAACGTTGAAACCTCCAAAATCATCTTGATTTGGAGAATGAGTTTTTTGGATTATATGTCAGAAATATCCTCTCTAATCAGTGAACTTCCAATTTGAATTCTAGCAGTTGGATATGGTGAGTTGTGTGTCCTCTAGCACTTAAATTAGTTTTCTGATCCGTGGCATTTTCGTAAATATCCCGAAGTTTAGGGGTATTTTAGCATTTGTTATTTTATTATTATTTTTCTTAAAAAATCCAAATTTTTTATAAACATTCTCCATCCTAGCTAGTCATTCTTCCCCTCTTTTTTTTTATTTTTTATTTATTTATTATTATTATTATTTATTAATCCTTCTGGATAAGGAATTAAAAATCTAGAAAGTTCCGTTCCCTAAAATTGGAAAAATTACCTTTTTGTCATTGTCGCTTACCTTTCCTTTCCCATGACTTAAATCCCTTAGTTCATTTCCTTATATTATTTAGGTCTTAAATAGACGGCTTAATCTTAGTTTGGGTGTTACAATTTTTGTCCAAAAAAGTTTGATTCCATGGAAGAGTAACCAATGTAGTCTCTCGATCAAGTATTGATTAGAATAGAGAGATAACGTGAAATAATATAGGTACATCAACTCTTGATCAAATTAGGTTTGAAGATTACAGTTTCGACCAAGTTGTGATGTAAAGATTATACCATATGTACAATACTGCTCTGTTTAGGTTTCAAGTTGGTAAACAGATTCAAGAAGATTGAACCATGCAGGTTTAAGCCTATTGACATTGGAGAGTTGGACTCGTTTCAACAACTATTCTGCTCCTTTTAAACATCCGTTTCCAATCATCAAACCAAACCTTGAATCACCCTCGCATTCAAAATGTAACACTCATAAACCAGATTCTCAAGTATCAAAATTCATAATTCTTTTCACAGGAAAAACAAGAAAGTGTTCTGTTGAACGTCCAAAAGTATATCTGCTTGGCTGCGCTATCAGTATTTAAAGTTGAAAGTAACAAAAAGTTAAGAAGCAAGATGAAGGCAAGAGAGGTAGGTATTTCTTAAAGGGAAAGAACCAAAGAATATATGAGGTAAATAATACTAAAATAAGTTTACAATTTAAGAGCAGCAATAGCTTCAGGTTTAAAGTCAACTCTGAGACCCAACACACGCCTTACCTCTGCTGGTGTAAGTCTCCATGTCATAGGTCCTGAGTTCTCACCCCAGAAGTCTAGAATCTCTGAAACCTTCTCCAAGTTGAGAATTGTGGCCATTTGAGTGAGTCGAGCGAACTTATCTCTAACAGTTCTCTGAGTCATGCTGGAAAAGTGGCTCACCAACGCCCTTGCATCTCTGTCAAGTTGAAGCCCTCCAAGCTGACTGAATCTCTTCTGCACCATAATCACTTCAAGTCTCTTTACGATGAAATCGATCACCAAATGCACAAACGAGTCGTAGTTGTTGGCAGTCATTAGAGGCTGAAACCATGCCACATTCGTCTCCACTGCATGGAGAAGTCTTTGGACCCATGGGTCATTCACCTCGTTATCAGCATACTCAACCTCGGACAGTTCGTAGCTAAATGTTGCAACAGTGTCTAAGACTGGGCGAATCCGAGGTGTTATAGTTCCAGCTAGTTGTTCCAGCCCAGCATTCAAAGCTTGCTTGAAAGTGCTGCTCATATCACCCAATTCAGATAAACAAGATTTCACTTTTTCTCTGTCTGCAGGCGCAGGAAATACCTACCAAAATGGTTCCACACGATTTGTGTTACATATATTGGAAACAACACTACAAAATAATCAGAACAAATTACGGCACTGGGGAGTTCACATGGAACAAAATAACAGTAAGTGAAGTATCCCAGCTCATGTAATTAATTTCAGGGAGACATGAGACATGATAGAATAAGAATTAGTACACAACTGTCATTCCTTCATCGTCAAACTAATCAACCCAGAGCTACTAATAAGCTGCAACACTAGATTTTACAAATGTATAAGGTTAAAAGTAGCTCTTAATTAATACATTATATATCATTACCCAATAACAACAGTCCAGAACGAACAAAGAGGCTAAAAAATTAGCGAGGACCCAACAATTTCAGTCCATCTTCTGAAGGTAAAACATGATAAGAATCCCTTAGCTCCCTATCCTCCCCAAAATAATCCATCTCCTATCTAACTGTTATACATTGATGAATCTCTTCAAGAGATCTGAACTCTGCTCCCAGGATTCTCTACACCAAAAATTCAAGACTAATACAAAATCCCCTTAGATCTCTATCCTCCCCGAAATATTCGACATCTTCCTGTAACAGAACTAACTTGTATGTCACTACAAGATTGGGCCTCACATTAGGGGAGGACTGGACTATGGCATGGTAATTCTTCCCCTTAGGTGTCCGGTGATCAAAAGAGTTTTGTACTTATCTATTGTCTATTAGCTCAAAGGGTGAAATAAAAGGGTCTTATTGGGCTCCCAACACCAAAAGGTGAATTAATAATGCTCGTCAATGGGAAAACAAAGAAGAAAAACTATAATCTTCGACAAGGTTTTTAATTTGAACCCCCCCCCCCCCCCCCCCCCCCCCCCCCCCCCTTTTAATGGTTTCTTTCTTTTTTGGATTTTGTCATTGCTAATATTGTTACAACTCCATTTTGTAATGAGTTGTTCTTTGGTATTGCTGTAAATTTTTTCATTTGTTCTACGAATGTATGACTTTTCATTTAAAGGGGAAAAAGGCCTCACATGTATTAGCACAAAAGGGCCAACAAAGTGGAAGTGCATTTGTTAATGATCTCAAAACATAAATTTGAAAACGAGAGATTTCATGAATAACAAAATTGTATTTCATGTTTTCAGTGTTTTTGAATATGTATTTGGTAGAAAATTTGGAAACCGGAACATAATTTGAAGTATTTAAAATGTGTTTGATAAAATATTTATAAACTAAAAAAATAATTATAGTTACCAACTATAATTATTTTATTTATAAAAATGTTTTTATTAATAAACTATGTATAATTATTGTTTTACAGTATCATATAACTTATAATATATGTAGTATTATACATATGTTAATTTAACCAACATGAAGTACTATATTTATCAAAGCTTTAGTTTTAAATAGATATGTTAAAATTTCAAATTCAAAACTAGATAAATAGAAAACAAAAAAATGTTGTTCTGAATTTCAACTATTTTGATCACAAAATCCAAAAATAGTTTTAATAAATTCTGCCAAATGGATATGCACCGAATCCATCTTACTCCAGAAACCAGAAAACATAAAACAAAATTCATATTGCATAGCTAACCACCCATAACTTTATGGTTGGGTTTAGCCGCCTTTCTCCTTAGAAATAAACAAAATTTTGGTTCGTACATTCCTATCAACGTATCTCTCGATTATCCTTCAATAGAAGTAAGGACTACCAAAATATAAGAGGAAAAGAAAAGAAAATCATGCACCAAAACATCAAAGAATTGTGCCAGGCTAAAAAAGATGTAAAATTAACTTCAACTTTGGAAGAGAATACACAATAGCAAGAAGTATATCGAGTTTAATTTCCAGATCAATTTGATACTGATGATTCTCAAATAATACAATATAGAGTATATTGTAATTTAACAGAATGCAGCACATGGAAGATGCAAAATATAAGTTACTTACTCTCAAAGATAAGATAGAACTTCTACATACTGAATTCTATATCCCTAGATGGGGCTGAGAAAGCGCAAAAATTGTCAACGAGCATTTTCCAGTACACTGTTGGTTCATTGCAACCTCAAAACAGATTGTATAATTTCTTAGACAGAAACTTGCCAAAGAGTTCCGGTGGTCTTGGCATTGAAAAGTTTTATTATTAAATAGTGATTAGATCTCAGTCCCATAGTTCCGGAATCAAGTGTCTGTCATTTCCATTTTATGTTCACTAAATTTATGCTTTGCAGGTTTTCCAAATGTGAAACACGTGAAAATAGCACCAAAGAGCACAGAGGCAAGGGGGGACTACGTGTTTAAATAACAACGTAGAATTTCAGGTTGCAAGAAGGATGCTGAATCACAAGGCCATCTTTTGGTTGAAGTGAGTTTGGTGTGAAATTTATTCTTCACTCCATTGGATGGATTAGAGCCTTACCAAATAACCCTCAACAGATGCTGCACTTTACAATAGGGGGCCATCCTTTCAAGAAAAGGAAAAAAGCCCTATGGAGAATTTTATTCGAGCTTACTGCTGGATCATATGGCAAGAGAGAAACAAGAGGGATTTTTCAAGATAAGGAACTTCCCTATCACAGATTGTTTGAATCTGTTATTAATGTGGTTGTTTCTTGGTGTAAATGTTTCCCCCTCTTCACTACTATAGCTTTTCCTCCCTCCTCTCCAATTAGAGAGTTCTTTCGTAATTCACCAGACGGGGTTTCTCCCCCTTTTGAAATTTCATACTATCAATGAAATTATTTCTTATCGTGTTAGTAGAGGGTGATAGTTCCTTTAGGCTTAGAGACAAGAACCAGATTCAAGGAGTTACACTTAGTAGCTCAACTACTTTTAGACAAGAATGGAGGATATATTTGATACAAATAGTGAAACTAAAACAGAGCATCCGATGGGGAAACCCAGCTTTATATGCTATCAAACGTATGACAATGAACTATGCAATTTCAAAAGCAATACTCATCTGCCAAGGGTATTAATTCACACAACAGATTACAAAGTTAACAAAATAGGTTTTCAATCTCAACCAGCCTTTTAACCACTAAACAAAGAGGCCACAAAACGTGAAAAATGAAAACTATAAGTGCAAAAAGAAATCTAGTGTAATATAGCACAACAATATCAGTTATGTTTGAAGTAAATGTCAAGGTGAAGTATGATACCTCAGTACATTGCTCCTCAATCTCATGTTTGAGTTTCAAAACATATTCACTGCTCACGTCCATGTTATTCAAGGCTGTTGCAATCTCGGTCCCTGTTTTTTGTACACCGACACCACCTAAGAATAGTTTTGCACCTAAATTTGGTTCTCGCATTTTCTGTTGTAATGCCTCTTGGTACTCATTGCTCAACAGACTACTAGCACCACTCAGAACTGCAATCAATGAACTAATATTCGAAGTGGAAATCGCACGTCTTAAGCAACTCTGTAGGATGTAGAACACATCGTCCACCATAGAAGTTGTAAGACTATCAGGCACCTGCTCATCTATCTTGATAGCTTTCCTCACATTTTCAACCATGAAAAATCCCTCCAGAATCACATAAAATCCTGTGATATCTTGAACTGCTTTGCTAAAACTTCCACTTCTGAAAGCCTTTGTAGCTCGGGGAACCAACTCTGGATCTATAGAACTCAATCCCTTGATTTTGGAGACCATGAATTCAGTATAGTCCTCACCTAACTGCATTAACGTCAACAATTCTTCCAAGTATAACTCGACTTCCCTTGGGTCAGGTCCTTCTGGACCACCAACAGCTAGTAAATTCTTGTTTTGAGCATTAATTTCAGACGACAACTGAGCCAATTTCCTATATTCCACATACTTCTTTAAGATTAAAGATCCACGCGAATCACACTCCTCCTGAAGTTCACATATAGCGTATACAATCCCATCCTCACCACATAGACTCCTTAAGATCTCATCATTTTCTTCTATAGCCAAAACAATATCCTTGAACAAATTTGTCAAGCCGCCAACAAAATTAATTTGGCCTTGATTACTGCCCACATTATGATTTTGGTATTGCTGCTCCATCAGCTCCACCAAATTCTCAAATTCAAGCCTAGACCTCATTCCAATCACCTTCTTCAAGTACCCAACATAAACCTGCAACCCTTCCTCCTCCAAACCTAAAGGAGAATAAAGCCGTATGAATCGCAAGATCATGGGATGATCCCGCTGATCCACAGCCGCCGAGAGCTTCTTCCTGACAATTCCCTCCAACTGGTTTTTCGATTCCAACAATTGTTCCCTCTGATCCGACCCGGAATCCTGGTACTTAGCATCGATTTGCAGAAACGTCTGCACATACTTGGCTGCAGATTCGTAATCCTCGGAATCAAGAGCTTTCTTGACGCCTTCAATACAATTCCCTCTCTCAACAATGGCGTCGATACGAAGCAGGGTGGAATTGACCCGCGACTGGGCCAGATCAAGATCGCGGACCTTGGCGCTAACCTGGTCGGCGAGGCCGCTGGTGGATGTGACGTTAGAGAGCATGTAATCGGCATCCGCTTCAACAATGCCGATGACTTCAGCGGAGCGCTGAAGCTGCACGAGCTGCTTGTCAAGGTCGGAGCGTTGGGAGAGAAGATTGTCGAGATTGAGGTCTAGGGCTCGCTGGTACGCAATGCACTCGTGAAGGAGACGGGTCATGGCTCCGACATCGGTGAGGGTTCGAATGTGTTCGAGTGCCTCCGTAGAGCCGAATTTGATGGAGTCTTGGTGATCGAGGTGACGATCATCTTCGACGGTAGTGATGGAGCCGGTGGGAGTGGAAGCCATATCCTGGAGATCTGGCTTGCAGGTGGAAAGCCTCCTTCTACAGAGGAAGTGAAGCTTGTGTATCTATTCTACTTCCATTTGCAAACAAACACACAGAAACGAACTTTCATCTTACCCGGGAGTTGGATGAGAATGGGTAATATGTAAAATAACTCAAAAAGTAAAAAGTTAAGATGAAAGTTTAATAAATTTATAGCTCCCAACTAAATAGCCATTCAGACTTCTTTGAGCATTACTTTCGGTGGTTAGAATATACATGATCGAATTTATTAATGTTGTAAGTAGTCTCTACTTACAAGTTTTGTGTCAAAAGAACTTTAGGTATTATTGAGATATGGTAATTTTCAAATCGTTAGGAATTAAGAAACTCAACAATAACAAGTACAACATGTGAACAACAATGCATGATGTCATATTTACAAAGACAGGACCTATGGGAGGTCGCTGAGAGGAGTGAAACTACACTGCATGAGAAGGATTCTAATGGCGCCTTGCGCAAATGGAGAATCAAAGCACCAAATATGTTTGTCTTGAAGACAACAATCAAAGAAGAGATGTTAAAACACATTTGGATGAAAAGACACCGAAAGAAGCATGAGACATGTTCGTGATATTGTTCTCAAAGAAGAACGATACAAGGCTACAACTCATAGAGAATGAGTTGTTATCGATTTTACAACGTGACATGACGATTGCTCAGCACTTCCACAAGATCAAGTCAATTTGCTGGGAGATTACTGTACTAGACCCAAAGTCCGTCATTAGAGAAGCTCGAATGAAGAGGATTATTATTCACGGATTACGACCAGAATATAGAAGTTTTGCTATTGTTGTACAAGGATGACACACTCAACCATCACTTGTAGAGTTTGAAAATTTGCTAGCCGGTTAAGAAGCCATGGCTAAGCAAATGGGAGGCATCACATTAAAGGGTGAAGAAGAAGTACTCTACACAAGTGAAAGTCGGAGTAACAATAAGCCACCTACCAAATGTGGATACAAATATGGTGACAAAGAAAGAAGTCACCAAGGAATTGCACAACCAGAGAGAGGTCAAAAGAACGACAACAAAAACTCTCAAGTGAAGAGATTGGAAGGTACTTGCTACAATTGTGGGAAGAAGTGCTAGATGTACCGGAATGGTTGGTTCAAGAAAAAATTTGTAGAAAGCAATGTGTCATTCTCCAACATGGAGATGGAGGAGACATGAGATGCAGAAGCAATATGTGCCATAGAAGAAGACGATCTATCGCTCATGGAAACGATGGAAGAGTATATAGATTAAGTTTGTAACGCTAAAAAAAAATGGTCAAAGTTAGTTAGAGGGGCAAAAGGTGCATTTTGCTCCTCAACCCATTATAGGGGTCTTGAGGATTTTTTCCACGGACCAACTCCAAAGAGAAAAGTGTGAGAAAGAAAGTTGAGAGAAAAGAAACTTGAGAGGGGAAAGCAAACTGCCAGACTTCTCGTTGGAGAACCATCATCGAAGTTCATTCTCGACTGAGGCTTACACGCTGAAGTTCCTTCTTGAAGAAAAGGAGGACTCATGTTGTAGAGGTTTCATTTTTCGTCAAGATCCTAGAGAAATTCGCAAGGTAATATCTCAAACGTTCATCTTCAGATCTGAGATCTTCTTTTAGGAATAGAGTGCTAAAGTTTGTTACGGGTCATCTAGGGAAGATCCGCAGCTGATTTCGTGAGGAAAATCGAACGAAACGTTGAGGTCTGAGAATCTTTCCAAGAACAGTAAGGATGTTAACGGACCTCCTTCCGACACTCATAACTCGTCGTATGATCTAAAACTTTGTTGAAGAAGTCATTTCGATTTGGATTAAAAATCGAGAAACAGGAAAATGAGAAGAACGTCGGAAAACTAATTGGAAACCCACTTTTCTGCTAGGAGGAGAGAGAAGGCAACGACGCGCCACGTGTCAACCGACAAGAGGACCCCGTGTGCCGATAGCCACCGGACACGCGTCGAACGTCGCCTAGAGAGATGCGGCTCCAGCCTTCCAGTGACACGCGTCCGCTGCCATGCAACCCGACCCACGTTCCTCAACTGACCCGGTATCTGCGCGACGAAACGAACCCTGGCGACCCGCGGTCCACCCAAATTGAATCGATGACCCACGGCTGTAGAAAAACGTGCGCTCGTGACACTTGCGCATGGAACCTGCAAATGAACTTGTCCCGGTGCGTGTGGAAGCGCGTGTCCCGTTCGACTTCTGTTTTCCCTATTTTCCTCCTGAATCCAATCCTAACTCTATTTTATATGAAATAGGATCTAATTAAGGAAAAATCAGTACTTTTGGACACGCTAATTGTGTGAAAACGCTAACGTAAGGGCACGCATCATCCAGGTAAGTCACCACACGAAACTTTAGAAAGAAATATTTGTAGGAGTCGCTTGGTTATGCATGCATGCTAGTTTAATTACTTTAGGTGGTAGCTTTCCATGTTTGAAGGTAGGTAATTTGTTGTTAAGATTATGGATGTATTATGTGAAGTATCTTGAAAAGAGTGTTGCAATTATGATTTAAGCTTCTGCTTTATATGTATATGTTTGATTCATGCTTAAAGGAGGAAAAGAACTTGTGAAATCTGCGCTCCGGGAACTTGATGGTTATATCGCCCCGTTGAGCATATCTGTTTATAGTTGCATGAATGTTGTATGATGATGCTAGTTATAATGGGTACACTCTGTTAGCTTTCATGATTCAGTTTAACGATAAAACTAAGGTTTTGTGGTTAGAGTGACAAGTTCCTAAGCGAAAAACTAACCCTCCCCTAGGAGCATAAGAAACTACCACGGTAAACAAACTACCTGTAGAGTACCCTTAGGTTACTTGTGTGCGATTGGTGTTAAAGCTTCGTGGGAGACCAGGGGGTTCCTGATAAGGACTCGTCTGCTCTAAAACCATTTTAGCATGGGAAACGGGAGACTCACGTTGTAACGGACAATTTAGCTGGATGAGAATGGGGGAGGTAGCTCTCCCCAAACAAAGGGGGATTACCATGGGACTAGGGGGTTGCAGCTCACTTTCTAGATAAGACACCAGGTAGTTTCATAGTCATGCCGAGGTAGCTACTCGCAGGGAACCAATCAAACACAGGTTGGCATAAGGAAACTCTTAAGGTTTAAATGAAAGGACAAAGAACTAAAGAAGCCCCAAGGAGCTAAGACCTGAACTAGATGTTCGAGAGCCAAAGAAAAAGACCTTGGAAGTTTGTCAAGATTAGGATGCGATAAGAGCCTACAAGTAGGTGGCTTACTGAATATAATTTTATACTCATTCTTGCTATATCTTTCTTTTTCAGGTATGTGAGGCGTTGGGTCAAGAAAGGGCGTGTTGAAAGATGTGAATTGTCACAGAAGAAGCGTGTCCCGGGGCATCCGTCCGGTTTTACCAATTAGTACACTTTGTCCTTCATGTTTTCTTTCTTTGTCTAAAACTAGTCACCTATGTTCTCTTTGTATTGAAATCCTCTCCTTACGAAAATAATGGTTGATTTTTTTTTTTTTTAAATCATGTTTTCCTTTGAATTTCTTGCACACTCTACACTCATAGTCATGATAAGTCACGATTTGAAGATAAATTTTTAGGTCATGATATTATGAGAATGAATGGGTCATTGTTTTAGGATGTTCAAACCACGTGATTGACGATTACAGTGGTGCAATAGAAGCAGGTGGCCCTTAAAGAAGGAAGTATTATCAGGCTTGGACAACATTGAAGAAATTTTTTTCACTCAGAGAGCAAACGATATACATTTGCTTAAGTGATGGTATGCCTAAAGATCCAAGTGACACTGATTCTGGTGAGTAAGAAGTGACTCGACCAAGCGAACCTAGCGAAATACAAATGGCACCTCAACAAAGATTGTTAGAAAAAAATCCAATATCCAAATTCAAAGTATGTCAACACAACTATTATAGGAGACGAAGTTAAAGAGCCAGAGACATATGAAGAAGCATCACAAAATACGGCTTGGTAGCAGGCAATGGAGGAAGAAATTATAGTCTTGGAGAAAAATTAAACTTGGGAACTATTATAGAAGACGAAGTTAAAGAGCCACAGACATATGAACAAGCATCCCAAAATACGGCTTGGTAGCAGGCAATGGAGGAAGAAATTATAGTCTTGGAGAAAAATTAAACTTGGGAACTATTATAGAAGACGAAGTTAAAGAGCCACAGACATATATAGTAGCAGGCAATGGAGGAAGAAATTATAGTCTTGGAGAAAAATTAAACTTGGGAACTATTATAGAAGACGAAGTTAAAGAGCCACAGACATATGAACAAGCATCCCAAAATACGGCTTGGTAGCAGGCAATGGAGGAAGAAATTATAGTCTTGGAGAAAAATTAAACTTGGGAACTATTATAGAAGACGAAGTTAAAGAGCCAGAGACATATGAAGAAGCATCGCAAAATACAGCTTTGTAGCCGACAATAGAGGAAGAAGTTATAGCCTTGGAGCAAAATTAAACTTGAGAACTAGTGTCAAGATCAAGAGATATCAAACCCATCTCTTGCAAGTAGGTTTACAAAATAATGTGTCTCGTTGATGGATCAATTGAGACATACAAGGCTCGAATTATAGCTTCAAGGTCTCTCAACAATATGAACTAGACTATGATGAAATGTTTAGTCCAGTGGCGAAGATCACTATCGTACGGTTTTCTCTAGTACTTGCGGTAGATAAAGATTGGAAATTATGACGGATGGATATAAAAAATGTTTTATTGCATGGAGAGTTGGATCGAGAGAGCTACATGAACCAACCAAATGGATTTGAAAATGTAGTTGAAGTCATTAATAATTACATGCAAAGTCCAAAGAAGCCTAATCTGGATGCGGATCGACGAATCTTGAGATATGTAAAAGGTACAATTGATTATGATCTTTTGTACTAAAGAAGCGAAGATTTTAAGCTAGCTAGATACCGTGACGTTAACTATGCAGGATATCACAATACCCAAAAATCAAGCACTGGATATGTGTTCAAGCTCGGTCAAGAACAATTTCTTGGTGTAGCAAAAAACAGCCAACAATATCATTATCAACTACAGAAGCGTTGTACAAAGCAGTAGGAGCAGCTCAAGAAAGCACATGACTGAAAATCTTAACAAAAGATTTACAAAAGAAAATTAAGTATCCAATATCACTTCATTATGACAACCAATTTGCGATTCACCTTGCAGAAAATTTGAGAATTTGTGGCTATAAAAAAGCATGTGAATGTGCACTAATGTTTTATTAGAGAGAACATCTTCAAGGAAGAATACGGATGACCAAGTGACAAACTTGTTTACAAGAGGGTTGAATACCGACAAATATGAGGATTTTCGTTATCAACTCAATATGGTGTAGCGAATGAAGACTAGTGCTAACGGAAGTGTTATAGTCCTTTACAAGTTTCAACCACCTTTTTTGCCTAACGTTGAGCTCATAAAGTCAATGTTGTAGGTGACACCTTAAGTTGAAAGGTTGCCCACTCCTCAGCATTAATCATAGGATAAAAGAAGCTCCAAGAAGAAATGATTGGGGCCGACTTCGAGGTCTTCGTTAAACGCTTAACAGAAAAATTGGCATAACTAACGGTCCAACCTAGACTAAGAAGGCACAAATGTGATACTAAGGAAAAGGACCCTTACCTCAGCAAAGTCTTGCAACAACAAGAAGTTGACCATCCCGAAGGATTCTCCATGTACACCGATAAAGGCCTCTTGTGGAGAGGACGATTATACGTATTGAAGGATGAGAGACTAATAAAGGAATTACTCATAGAAGTCCACTACTAGTGGCTAAGGATGAAACTAGACATAGCAAAATATATAAGTCGATGCTTGACCTGCCAATAAATCAAGACACCAAGACAACACCCGCCAGCTAGAGCTCCTACAACCCTTAAGTATTCCTCAATAGAAGTGAGAGGAAGTCTCCATGGATTTCATCGCAGTATTACCTAAGATTAAGAAAGGTTTCACTGTCATAGGAAGACTACTTACTCGATAGATAACTGTACCCAATTTTACATGGAGTAAATAGTTTGACTATACGGAGTTCTAGTATTATATCAGGCTGAGATGCCAGGTTTACATCTCGCTTTTGAAAAAGTCTCCAAAAGGCCTTGGGTATGACAGAAAGGCTCATTCAAGTATTGAAAGACATGCTAAAGGCATGTGTGATGGACTTCGTAGGAAACTGGGATGAGTACCTGCATCACATAAAATTTTCTTATAATAATAGTTACCAAGCCACTATACAAATGGCCTCGTACGAGGCACTTTACTGACGAAGATGTTGATCCCCTATCTTTTGGGAAGATATGGGCAAACGACAACTATTGGGGCTAGAGTTGGTGCAAATCACCAATGTAGCAGTCGAGAAGATCAAAGATAGGATACAAACTGCACAAAGTCGATAGAAGAACTATGCAGACCTAAGGCGCAAGGACTTGAAATTCGAGGCGCGGGACCATGTGTTCCTAAAGGTAGCACCCATGAAAGGAGTGCTCAAGTTTGGTAAAAAGAGAAAGCTAAGCCCTAGGTTTATTGGTCCTTTCGAAATACTAGAAATGATAGGATCTGTGACCTATATAGACTAGCACTGCCACCAAACTTTTTTTTTTTTTTTTTTTTTTTTTTGCAGTACACAACATGTTTCATGTATCCATACTACAGAAGTATACTCTAAGACCCTACACACGTATTGACTCATGACACTTTCTCTCTGAGAGAAGACCTAACGTATAAAGAAGACTTAGTCCAAATATTAGATAGGGAAGCCAAGAGATTGAGAAAAAAAGGACATGGCTCACGTGAAGGTCTTATGGAAGAATCATAAGGCAGAGGAAGCAACTTGAGAACCGGAATGAGAATCTTGTACCCAATCTGTTAACAAACAAAAACAAAAACAAAAATAAAAAATAAAAAATAAAAAAATAAAAAAATAAAAAGTAAAAAAATAAAAAAAATAAAAAGTAATCCCTAATAAGTTTCAAGGTTTTGAAAGTAAATAACAAAGGAAAATTGGAAAAAAAAAAAAAAAAAAAAAAATAAATAAAAAATATATATATATATATATATATATATATATATATATATATAGAAAATGGATCTTTTTCAAATTATTACCAAGCTTCCCACATTTTTTATTTCAAGGTACACGACGGAAAAATGGTCCAGAAGAGGTAAAATTTTTTTATTAAAATTATAGATTTTTTGAAAAAATAATATTGAAATACTCAATGCGTCAATTACCAAATTGCCCCTTAAAATATAGATAATTACAAAAATGTCCCTGTTGTCCAAAATCAGATCTCCACGGTACCCTGCTGCACAGAATCCATCTTATCTCAAAATCTGGTTGTTGGATATCCTCCAAAGTTCGACACAATCTAGAACGTTCACAAATCATCCCATCCAATGCCTAGAATTCAAAACCAAAGTCGTCAAAGTTCTGATTAGAGAAGGCTTTTCGGTGGAAGATCCAAGAAGATCAAGAGTGAAATTATTGCAATTCTTGATGTTTCAATGGTCGTGGATCATCCCTCTATAAATTATGAACCCGAGAAAACTATTAGGAGTAAGAAGCAAGCATAATCGAGCCCTCAATCGAGAGTTATAAGCATTTCATTTTTGGGTATCGAATTCTCGGGTTTACCTAAAATTTGAGAGCTATAGTCCACCATTTATCTCCAAACTTGATTCTACACCTTCCAGCAAGATTGCCCATAAGTCTGTAAAAGAAGGAAGCTTTGAAAACGCCACTATCCTATTCTCCCGATCCTATCCTCCACTGAAGAAGGTTTGAAAGATAGCTTGTAATCGAATCTGAGGCCACAGATGGATTCACCACACGATCATTTTCTGTACATCCAACGATCATTTTCGAATAAGACTATGAAAAGAAAACACCTTGGAGCGTGTGTAATTGGAGAGATTCCTTATTGGGCAAGATTTGGGGGTAAAACTCGAATCCTGGTTTACAATCCATAATACTCAAAATTGATGATTCTATTTGCTTCAGGGACTAAATTGAGTATGTCTGATGGAGTCGAGGCATAATACGCTCTGAACCGAGCTCCCTAAGAAAAGAAAAAATCGCATTCTGAGTTGAGTTACAGACCAAGAGGGAAATCTTAAAATTAACCTCAACCATGCCAAGGAATCTCCTCAAGTTCATTCTTTTAGCTTAGGTGAAGTATAAGGAGGGAATTTTGGTGAAGGAAGCGTGGCCTAACAGTGCCTAGATAACCCTGTCCAATAACGATACATTCTGAATTTGCTCTAGTAAGAAATTGAGTTTTCTCTCAACTTTGAACCACCATAACTTATGTTGTAGTCCACGAATAGGTAAGATACCAATTCCAAACTCTTCCTTGACACTTTGTCTTTAATTTTCATAAAGGTTGGAGGAGCCCATTTACAATCGGTGGAGCTGTGGCATGTGAATCTTCTTCCCTTGCGGGAGGAAGAAGACGACATGGGCGGTTAAGTTGAATTGGCCACGTTAGCCCAAAATTCTATCCCTCCTTAGTTTTTCATCAAATTGGACCCTGTTTTGGCTGATTCTCTCAAAATTTTTAATGGTTCCAGAAACTAGACTCACTAATAAAACTATCAAAGAAAATTTGGAGGAAATTCAGTACAAAAGCTCAAGAAACAAGGCTCCAAACACCTGACAAAGGTAAGTAGCCATCTTGAACATTTTTTAAGAAATACTTTAGGAATCGTAGACTAGATATCTGTGTTTAAATTACTCTATTATATCCCTTTTTAGGAAATGTTCATGCACACTATGATTATGCTGTTATGAGAAGACTATTACAGGTCCACCAACTTACCCCTAATCTTAAACTCCGACTCAATTGTTTAAAAGTCCATACAATATTTTTTTTATAACTTATTTTGATTTACCATTACTATACAAGGACTAATAGAGGTTTGTTAACGAACCAACTCTTATCGGTAGGGGTTTGCAGTAGTACCTTTATGAGTTGACAAAACTAGGACTACATCCTGAATTTTCATAAACCTTATGAGAACCTATGAGTGCGTTGTGGGTCCGGTTAGGGAATCTCCAGCCACTCCCAAATCGGGAACTTGTTTAAATGATATCAAGGACCACATGCGTAGATGAGTATTTACTAGATTAAAGCTCGCAACCTCTTTTATTAAGTTTGCATTATGAGGCCCATTAGGGAGAGGTCATCTAAACTCCCTACTAAAGTCTTTGAGAACAAGCTTATATCGGTATGATGAGAACTATTGATTGGAATCGACGTCAAGGTCACACCTCGAGGACCTACAAGATATAGGTCTTTAATGATGAAGATAAATAAGACTAGTAGAATATCTAATCAAGACACATTAGAATTATAAGAACAAACTCTATTATAAAGATAGAACTCAAAAGAGTTAGATCTTGAGAACGGATTACCCACGAAACTTTCTTTATACATATCACAACATTTGGTAACCATGTTCCTCAGTAAGAAGTACGTCTACAGATGCATTATACTAAGCTCCAAAGGAACAGTAGGTACCACTAAAATATGAGTATCGAAGACCGTGACCAAATAGTCTACTCATCAAAACAACGAGATCAAATCAATCTATATTAAGAGGGTCCTCGTGTCCATCGATATATTCAAGATCAGATATACTTTTTAACCTATTTTTAATTTATCCAAGTTTTGATGGAAGGGAGAGAGAGAGAGAAAGAGAGAGAAAAAGTATTTAGTCAGCGTAGATAGACATTCATGGGCAGCCCTAAACCCTTTTATCCAATCAAACACCTTAAAATCCCTATCCAATTCAATCCTCTCTCATAACTCACTCACACAACATTATCCAAATTGATAACGAAATCAGTGGTTCTCCATCTTCAAGCTCAAACACCCACCTCCATCTCCACATTCCAATCTCTAAATTATCAAAAAAATTTAAAAAAACCCCAACAAAAACTTGAAAATTACCCCCAAAAACAAATAAACCAACAACAAATCTTCACTTTCCATTCTAGAGGAAGCTCTTAGCTTGTTCTTGTGACATTTTGAGTGGCAATGGCTTCTTCTTCTTCCTCTACATTCGCTCTCTCTTCCTCCTCCACCCTCCTCGACTCCAAGGCCCCTCGACAATCCGCTTCGCCGTCATCCACCGTGCCGCTCCCTACTCTCCCGTCACCGCCTCCTCCGTCGACCCAAATCCGCTCTTGGAAATCCACTGCCTATTGTGAGAATTATGATGCACATTCTTTAAGTTCATAGTAAATTTAATCTCTTACCCCAAGTCTTAACAATTTTCTTCTTTTTCAGGTCGGAAGATCGCTCGCAATGTGATGGCCATGGCGACCGGAGAAGTCCCGGCCGAAGTAGCCACCGCGGAGATGGCGGAGCTGCCGGAAATCATAAAAAAAGTTCAAGAAGCTGTATGCCAAAGAAAAAAAAATTTGAACTTTTAGTTTTTTTCTTACTATTTTTTCAATTTTCTTTACAATTGGGTTGACTTTTGTTTGTCAGTGGGATAAGGTTGACGATAAGTATGCAGTCAGCTCACTTGCAGTGTCTGGTTTTGTTGCCCTTTGGGCCTCCGCCGGCGTTGTCTCGGTGAGCCTCTTTTTCCCTTTTTTTTTTTCAAATCAATCCAAGAATTGAGCTAAATTTATTGTTTTTTATTTATTTATTTTTTTTTTGGCTTCAGGCAATTGATAGGCTTCCACTAATTCCTGGACTGCTTGAGCTTGTGGGCATTGGCTACACTGGGGTAAGTGAAATTAAGGGTATTTCGTATAATTTAGTTTCATGATTTCAAAATTTATATCTGGTAATGAAATTCTTCTGCAGTGGTTTGCATACAAGAATCTGATTTTCAGACCAGACAGGTGAGTTCTTACATACCATGATGTTTGGTTTTTTTGTTACTTTTATTATGGTGTTGTTTACATTTGATGGATTTTTGCAGGGAAGCTTTGTTGCAGAAACTAAGGGAAACTTACAATGAGGTAATAGGGAGCAGCTAAAGAAGATGTGTTGGAAGAGGGATTTAATGCTGTGTGGCTAATAAGAGTTCAAATTATGGTGTTCTTTTCAAGAAAAATGATCTTTATTGCAGCTTGATTGGCAAGTATATTTGCTGAAAATGTAACTTCTTTCCCTCCTTTTCCTATTTCTTTTGTAATTGTTAGCTAAATCAATCCCAATCTGTGTACTTTATGCTTTTGTTACTCTTAAAATACTGTTAACTTATTGCAATTCTAAACCATGTTAGGAAGCTATGCTTGGCTGCGTGTGTAATGACGAGTTTCTAGACTTAGATCGACCAAAATCATGATTAGAAATAGGTTTTGTAATGACCCTGTTTTTCTTTTGAAATAAGATCACTGCTACCGATTACTAAGGGTGGAAAATGATAATAGCACGATAGAAAGTAGAAAAATAACATCTTCTATCAAAATTTTGAGATAGAATACTCAGGTCCTACTCCAGGGAGTCTACAACTTAAATGCGAAAAAAGTATCTTATATACTCCATAGTGTCTCGGTCATGCATTTTCAATTGTGCGGCATCATGATCTTGATACTCATGACAAGTCTTAAGGGTAACCAAAGCCCCATCCAATTTTTTGCCCGTCTTCGTGGCTTCTTCAGACCTTATGCGAGGTTCTCTTTCGTCAATCGAATATAACTCTTGCGGTATTTAAGCTTGTTCGGCCATACATGTCGCCCGTGCATACATGTTCAATTGTATGAGACTCTAACCGACTTTCCTCTACATTAGACCAAGTTATCTGACTCAACCTTGCTTCTACTTTAGGCCAAGTCTCTTATAACACAACATTGCATCTCATCAACATCTTAGTTCCGAACAACATGGCCCATGTATCTGGTGTCATCCCATGTCTTAACACAGCTCGACCATCTTGACTTGCTTGGACATGTCTATTGAGAACTAACACATGTATTGATCATATCAGCGAGACATCTCGAACATCCATCCATGTGGGTTCTATTGAGACACAAACCCTCCCGTGTCCATGCCATGTCATTTACGAACATCGTACCAGATAACGGGTGTATATACCAACCTCCGATACTTGAGCTAGGACATAATGTCGGCACACTTGTGCTATCCAATATTGTCCTTGAAAAAATCCCTTTTCAAAGGAAGTTCCTTGAGACACTCATCTCGCAAAACTTACCCACATTATGACACACGTATGTACCACGTGGTGTTAAACACAACACACTTTGGGAAGCACTCACATTCTTTATTAGCACCAATCGAGAAGAGATTACAAGACACTTTGTAGAATACTACTATCTTGTATTTCTTAGGATGAAAATCTAGATAGAGTGGAGGGGTATTTATACTAAAGCCTACGCAACTTGATTTCTGCTACTTGGTCATCTGTCTTGATTTGTTGCATCTTGATTTCTTCCTTCACAACTTTCTTTCTAATGGAATCGTAGTGCACCTTCACATGCTTTGTTCTAGCATGAAACATCGAGTTTTCTGCTAGGCGAATCGTAGACTGGTTGTCGTAATGAAGTGGTATTGCATAGTCTGTCGTAATGAAGTGGTATTGGATAGTCAATTTTCTGGTGCCAACCTTCCATCAAGAGTTTCAGCCATGTACTGTCCTAAGCTGCTCTAGCTGCTGCTCTGTACTTTGCTTCTCTAGTTGACAATGATCCCATTGGTTGTCTTTTGTTACACCAAATAATTATTTTCGAACCGAGCTTGAACACATACCTGGTGCTTGATCTTCGGGTATCGTGATATCCTTTGACATATCTCAAGGTCCGTCGAGCCGCATCAAAATGAGGCTTCTTCGGACTTTGCATATACTGACTAATGACTCAAACTTTGTTTTCGAATGCATTTGGTTGGTTCATGTAGATCTCCTGGTCCAACTCTCCATGAAAGAATACATTCTTCATATTCATCTGCCAAAATTTTCAATCTTTATTTGCCACAATAACTGGAGGAACTTGTATGACAGTGATCTTCGCCACTAGACTAAATGTTTCATCATAGTCTAGTCCATATTCTTGAGAGAACCCTTGAGCTACATATTGAGTCTTGTATCTTTCGATTGATCCATCCGAGAGACACATTATTTCATAAGCCCACTTGCAATAGATGGATTCTTCTAGTCTTGGTACTTGATTTTGATCTAGGGCTATAATATCTTTCTCCATCGCTTTCTGTCAAGCTGAGTTTTGTGATGCTTCTTCATATGTCTCTAGTTCATAAACTTTGTCTTCTACAATAGTCGCGTTGACATACTCTGGATTTGACTTTTGGATTATTTCTGACTGGCTAAGTTGTCGTGGTGTAATTTCTTTTTCACTAGGTTCGCTTGGTTGAGTCACTTCTTGCTCACCAACATCAGTGTCATTTGGATATTCAGACACAACAACATTTGATTGAATGTGCGTAGTTTGCTCCCCCATCTTCTGTGGAAGAAGTTCTCCAGTGTTATCCAAGCCTAGTAATACTTCCTTCTCTGAGGGCCACCCCGCTTCCCTTGCACCACTATGATGGTCAATCATGTGGTTTAAGCATCTTGAATCAATGATCTAGTCATCCTCATAATCAATATGTTCTCTCATCATTGTTGTTAGCCCTAGCTCATCTTCTTCTATGACACATATTGCTTCTACATCCCATTCCTCCTCAATCTCTATGTTGGAAGATGCCACATTGCTTTCAACAGATTTTTTCTTGGACCAACAATCTCTAGACATGTGGCCCTTCTTCCCACAACTGTAGTAATTACCTTCAAATCTCTTTGCTTGAGAACTCTTGTTATCATTATTCTGAGCTCTCTCAAGTTGTGCAGTTCCTTGCTAGCTTCTTTTTTTGTCACCGTTTTTGTATCCATGTTTGGTAGACAACTTATTATTGCTCAGACTTTCACTCGTGTAGAGTGCGTCTTTTTCACCCTTTAATGTGATTCCTCCCATTTGTTTAGCCATTGCTCCTTGAATGACTAACAAATTTTCAAACTCTACAAGTGATGGTTGGCTAACAAATTTTCAAACTCTACAAGTGATAGTTGCCCATATTTTCCACACGAGTAACACTTGATCATACTCTTGTTCTTCAGAGGTTGGCATTGTCATGGGTTTATGAGGTGTTGTCACGGCCTCCTCTACCACCACGTCCGCGGCTACGACCGCGGTCACGCCTACGACTGTGCGCACACCTACCAACTCTACTACTTCCTTGTTGTGGCTGCCATGTCCATTTGTACCTGAAGAGGAAGAGTCAGCCGTATCTTTCCTTTTCGTTTATGTGAGTCATTCCTCATGTGTGAGTAAAAAGTGTTTCTCATCCTCTTTGTCTTCGTAGCTACGAAGTCTCTCTTCATGAACTTTAAGACGACCAACAACCTCCTCAACTGACATGTTCTTGACGTCTTCGAACTGCTCGATGGAGGTAACAATCTGCATGAATCTTGGGGGAACAGCTCGAAGAAACTTTTTGACGACGGAGATCTCCTCCACCATGTTGCCTAATGAACGGATGTCGTTGACAATCATCGTCAACTTCATGAAAAAGTAGTCTATTGACTCACTGTCCTTCATGCAAATAGCCTCAAACCCACCTGTTTCCTTAGCACATTCCACACCCACATGCATAGTTTGTAGTGTCTCCCAGGCTGCATTTGTTGAGTCATTTTCTGACAACATGAGAAGAAGTCCTCCAGGACTACTTGTAGATGTTGTTGACTCTGGCAATTGGGAGGAAAGCGTCGACGAAAAAACTGGCCGAAGGAAAATTTCTTCAAAGGAAAAATAATGGAAAGTAAAAGAAGAGAGATTTGCTGAAGACTCGATGATTTGATTTCCTACAGTTGAATACTTTAAATAACAACTCTAATCCTAAAAATGAAAAGTAGTGGGCAAAAACTTGTGCGCAAAGTTGGCCAAAATGGTCAGCAAAATTTATGCTCTTCCATTCAATGGGGAGTGTTAATTCAGATTTTTTGAAAAGTAAAAACAACTAACGAAATCTAAGGAAACCATAGCTTTTATTTAACAATCTCCTCCTAAAAGCTGTGGTATATCTACCTTATTATTTGAACTCCGATCTTTGAGCATAGTTCTTCAAATTTTATCCGCACCAGGGACTTGGTGAAAATGTCTCCAAGCTGTTCCTCTGTTTGGATGAAATCAATCTTGATAAGCCCTCGATATGCAATTCTTGGATGTAGTAGAATCTGATTTCTATGTGCTTGCTCCGATCGTGCAGAACTGGATTTTTTTATCAGGGAGATCGTAGCTTTGTTGTCCACATATAGCATTGGTGGATCGCTTTCTCTTTCGATGAGTTCTTCCATCAGTCGCGCAAGCCAGACCCCCTATGTTGCCGCCGTCGAAGCGGAGATGTATTCTACTTCGCAGGAAGACAAAACAACTACCTTTTGTTTTGTTGATTGCCAGCAGATCGCGCCGCCTGAGAGGAAGTTGATCATCCCCCTGGTGCTCTTACGATCATCAACGTCACCGGTCATGTCACTATCACGGTAGCCGACCAGCTCAAGCTTTGTCTTTCCTTTCCCTACGCTATATCTCACACCCCAGCCACTGGTTCCAGCCACATAGCGCAAGATGCGCTTGACAGCCACAAGATGCTCCTCCCGAGGTGCTTCCATAAATCTACTCACATATCCAACTAAGTAAGCAAGGTCAGGGCGTGTGTTTACTAGATAACGCAGGCTCCCGACAATGCTGCGGTAATTGGCTTCTTCGCATACGCACTTTGGCAGATGGTGATGCTGGTAGTACTCTATTGCACTTTGATGCCGAGGTAGTAGCTGAGTACGCCGAAATCGCTCATCTTGAAGTTTTTTGACATCTCCCTCTTGAACCTTCCGAGGACTTCCATGTCGCCTCCAGGATTATGAGGTCGTCGACGTCCACTCCCACAATCAGTTGCTGCTCGTTGTGCCCGTGCGTGTACATGCCATGCTCAGAGGCACAACGTTTGAACTTCAGTGACAATAGGGTACTGCTGAGCTTTACGTTCCAGGCTCGTGGTGCTTGCCGAAGCCCGTAGAGTTCCTTGTGCAGGCGCAGTATCTTACTCGAGTTGTCGTTGTCCAGAAAGTCAGGTGGTTGTCGGATGTAGATGGTCTCCTTCAGCTCTCCGTTAAGGAAAGCGGACTTCACGTCCATGTGGTGGACCTCCAAAGAGCAATGTGCTGCGATTGCCAGCAAAAGGTGGATGGATTCTAACCTTGTCGCCGGCGCAAATACCTCTTTGAAGTCCACTCCTTGCTTCTAGACGTAGCCCTTCACCACCGGTCAGGCCTTGTGCTTCACAACTTCTCCCTTTTCGTTGTGCTTTAGTTTGAAGACCCATTCGAGCCTTATGGCTCGGTGTCCTGGCGGCATATCCTCCAGACTCCACGTCTGGTTCTCGGTGATGGATGTCACTCCTGCATTGCCTTCAGCCAGCATGGGTTCCTTTCTGCTTCGACGAAGGTGTTCGGTTCATCTGCGCTGATGGCATGCAGTTCAGTCACTTCTTTGAGCTCGCGCGTCGCCAGTACAGGTGGCTCGCGCGTCGGAGTGGCCACCAGTTCATCATCGTGATCGACATTCAGCGTCGAATCCGCAGTCCGTGATGTTGCAAACTCCACTGGTTCAGGAGTTGCAACTACTGGCGACGGTGACAGTTCCCGATGTTGCGCTTCTCCTTCTCCTGGCTCGGTGATGAGGTACTCCACCGTGCATTGATTTGGGTTCTGTTCTACCTTGATCTCGTCGTCCCACTGCCAGATGAAGATGACCTTAAGCCCCCGAGGATCAAGCTTGGCGAGGTGGGGATGCGCTACCTTTATGTATGTGACGCAGCCAAATACTCGGAAATGATGTACCGCTGGCTTTTTGTTGTACTAGGCCTCATATGGCATCTTCCTGTCGAGGCTTCGGGTTGGCGACTGATTGAGGAGATAGACGGCCGTCATCAACAATGACCTTGCTGTCCCGACGATGGTCTGTTTTTGGGCATTCCACCACTCCGTTCTGCTAGGGGGAGTAGGGCGCCGTTAGGTGCTGCTGTATGCCAAGCTTGTCGCAGTACTTACCAAAGCTCGCCAAGGTGAATTCTTCGTCTCGGTTTGTGCGCAACACTCGCATCTTTTTCTCGCATTCGGCCCCTACTCGCGCTTGAATGTGCTTAATCGCCTCTGCCGCTTCACTTTTCGCTTATAGTAGGATCAACCACATGAAAGCGGCTTTTGCCATCAACCAGCAGGAGAAAGAGGGTCTTGCCGCCTGTAGGAGTTTCAACGTGCGGTAGAATGCCTGAAATGGAAAGAGGGTGCGCCTTTGCTTACCGGTGAGACACCCGTCACATAGCCTGTTCACGCCTTTGATTGCCGGCAAACCGTGCACCATCTCCTCCTTGTTTAATTTTTGTAGGGCACGATTGAAATGTGGCGCCGGCCTCATTGAGTTGACCTAGGCTCACAAGGTTAGCCTTAAGCCTCGAGATGAAGTAGACGCCGGTCAGCTTGTGGTGCTCGCCTCCCTTGCCGTTGAACAGGATGGTGTTGTGCCCCTTGCCGACGAACAGGATAGTGTTGTGCCCTTCATTCTCAATGACGGAGCTGTTGCTCTTGCTGCTCGTCTCTTTCACCGATTTGAGCGAACACTCGCTCCTCCTCAGGGTTGTGGCTCACCGGAGTAGTTACGCCATCGTCGACTACCTCTATGAACTTGGAATCGAAATTGGGGACGTCGGGTAGGACTGATGCACTCACCATGAAAAGAGTCGGCTCGTCCTCCTCGGATTGGCCACATGGACTTTTTCCTTGAGCTTGCTCCAACAATTCTTGCTCAGGTGGCCATTTTTCCCGCAGTTCAAGCACTGGGATCGACCCACCATCAGTCAACTCCTTTTGATCCCCTTCTTTCCCGCACGTGTGCTTCCTAGATTTCCTGTAGACGGCCCTCCTTGTCGACAGCTGAAGCGGCAGCATTCTTCTTCCGCTGCTCACTTACGCATTGAAAAGTCATCGACGAATTCGCCGTCCAGATGGACCCGACGATGTGTGTATTTTTGCGCTTTGCATTTTCTTCCACTTGAACCTGAAGACCTGTGTGTTATTAGGACGATGCTCTAACCACTTGAGCTATTCAACTTGACTTTTGATAAAGTCGACTCCTCTGCAATGATATACCACCGGTGGATTAAACCTAGCTCTAATACCACTTGTTGATTTCTGACAATCGCGAGGAAATCATCGACGGAATAAAAACGACTGAAGGAAATTTGTTAAAAGAAAAAAAATAACGGAAAAAATAACAGAGAGAGAAAGTATATGCTGAAGATCCGATGCTGTTTGTCATTCAATTAGCATATTTAAATAACAACATATCCCAAAATTAAAAAAGAAAATGACAACTTAATTAATGCTCTCCCTCTAGACGTGGACTATTCCACTCACTTAATTTGTGTGGCTCAATCTAAGAAATAAGGATCACTCTAACAACAAAATAAGAAAGATTTAACTAAACAATAGGGATTTATCTTACTTTTCTTCAACCACACCAATGCTGACTTGACATCCATTTGAAAAATCGGCCATTTGAATTGAGCTGCTTGGAAAATGAGCAATCGTATTGTCTCCATTCTAGCGATGGGAGCAAACACTTCGTCATAATCAATTCCCGCATTTTTCTTGTATCCCTTGCAACAAGTTGCACCTTATATCGCTCAATCTTGCCTTGAGCATTTATCTTTTTCTTGAATACCCACTTCACACCTATGGGCTGACTTCCTACCAGTAATTTTGTCACTTCCCATTTGTTGTTGCCATGAATCGCTTTAATCTCCACATCCATGGCAGTTTGCCACTTTGTGTCTCGCTCCGCCTCTTCAAAGCTGATATTTTCAGCATCTGCCAGAAGACATACAAGGTGTACCTCATTTGTTAAGTCATACAAATCTCTCAGACCAAAGTCTGTTGGTGCACTTGTTAATGCAGGGATTGATGATTCTCCAACTTCGATATTGACTTCTATCGAATTGTTCTAGTCCCATTCGCTTGCTTCATTTACTCGCACATCGCGACTCACTATCACCATCTTGCTAATCGGGTCGAATAATTTGTATCCTTTTGTCTTCTCATCATATCCAATAAATATATACCTTTTGCTTTTGTCTTTGAGCTTCGTTCTTCATTGATCTGGTACGTGAGCATAAGTCACACTACCGAACACTTTGAGATGAGAGATTGTAGGCTTTTGTCTGCTCCAAGCCTCTTGTGGTGTTTGATCATCTAACTTCGCATGTGGACATCGATTTTGTACGTAGATGGCACATTGCATGACTTCTGCCCAAAATTCCTTCGGCATCCTTTTGCTCTTGAGCATTGAGCGAACCAAGTCGAGAATGGTCCGGTTATTTCTCTCGGCCACACTATTTTTTTGAGGGGTGTACGGTGCGGTTAGAAATTGCCTTAGGCCTTGCTCCTCGCAGTACTCCATGAAAGCCGTTGAAGTATACTCGCCACCTCTATTGGATCGTACAACTTTGATGTGTCTACTAATTTCCTTCTCTGCCATTACTTTGAACTTTTTGAACACCTCAAATACCTCGGATTTTCCTTTCAGAAAGTAAGCCCAAGTTTTCCGCGAGTAATCGTCGATAAAGGAAATGAAATACCTCTTTCCGCTGAAGGACTCAGGGGTAATTGGTCCACATATATATGTATGGATCAACTCGAGAGATTGTTTAGCCCAAAATTCAGTCTTCTTTTGAATTGAGGTTCTCGCATGCTTGCTGAGCACGCGTTCTTCACAAAATTTTCCTTCAAAGTCCATGTTTGGTAGCCCATGTACCATATTCTTCTTCGCTAACTCCTTTAGGTCGCCATGATGTAGGTGACCAAAACGGAGAGGCCACAGTGATGTCTTGTCTTCTACATCAACTCGCAAACACTTTTCTCGTATGTTTCTTAAGTTCAATTTGTACATCCAATTTCTTCCTATCTCGACTCGAGCAACCAAACGCCCTTGCTTATCTTCAGGTGTAGCAGGCGATCCTTTAAGAATATCGAGTAACCTTTCTCTGTGAGTTGCCACATACTCAATATATTGGTCTTGAGGTCTGGTACGTAATAAACATCTTGGATTGACCCCATTACACCATCCTTTTGCAAGAAATGTCTCGTACCTCGGCCTTTGACCTCCACCTTTGACGCATCTCCAAATGACACGTGACCATCTTCAATCTTTTGCATCTCTTTGAATAGGTACTCGTGACCGCACATATGGTTGCTTGCCCCTGAGTCGAGGCACCACAGAGTGTCGTTGTTGATCTTCTTTCATCTTGAGCCATCAAGAGAATACCTTCATTTGTTACGTCTTCCAAGGATAGGTTAATTGCTCCCACCACCCTTTTTTCGGCTCGACAAGCTTTTGCAACGTGCCCCATTCTACCACAATTCTAACATTTTTTGGAGTTACAATTATTTGCATAGTGGCCATATTTTTTACATTTGTAACATTGGACGTTGGAATTATATCCTTGACCGCATCCTTTTCCACGCTAATTTGCTTGGCTGGACTGTCTCTTCTCCTTATAATTTTCTTCATTTCTGCTGTTTTGACCACCTCGACCATTCCCGCGACTTCCTCGACCTCTATCTTGAATATTTTGAGAGTAGAGTACTTTTTCATCCTTTATTGATGCTTTGGTTTGAAGCGCTTGATCGAGTGTCTCCTCCTTCTTCTTCTTACGTTGCTCATGTGCCTCGAGAGAATCGGCGATCTCATCGACTGTGAACGTCACTAGGTCCTTTGACTCTTCTATAGCACATACAATATTTTCGAAGTTGTCGGTTAACGACCTTAAGATCTTCTCCACAACTCGCGTCTTGGGTAACATTTCTCCGTTTCGATTTAGTTGATTTGTCACGGTCTGTACGCACGTAATGTAGTCAGATACATTTACTAACTCCTTCATCTTCATGCTCTCCAACTCGCCACGCAAAGTTTGGAGACGCACTTGCTTGACTCGGTCGGTTCCTTTGAACACTTTTTCTAAAGTGTCCCATGCTTCTTTTGAAGTAGTTGCCTGGCAATCTTCTCAAAGCCCGACTCATCAATAGCCCGGAACAGCATGTATAATACTACCTTATCCTTTGATCGTAATTCTTTTAACGCCTTGATTTGCACCGCCGTGTAACCAGTAGTATCCTTTGGTTCTTCGAAACCTTCTTCGACCACCTCCCATGCATCTTGAGAACCGAGAAGAGCTTTCATTTCGATGCTCCAATTCTCGTAGTTCGTCTTCGTTAATCGTGGTAGCGGCATTTGTCCCATCATATTCATCATTGGCTCTGATACTAATTTGTAGGAATAAAAGCTCGCTTTAATACCAATTTGTAGAAATAAAACTCGCTCTGATACTAATTTGTTAAAATAACACTCACGAAACTGTGAAGGAGATGTCGAGAGGGGAGAGACAAGGAGACAAAGAATTCTGAAAAACTTTTTTCTATTGATCTGTATTTTTTGTTCTCTACACTCTTTGGTTTGCTTTTTACCGTGGAAAACAAATTAATTTATAGGTTTTATAAAGGTTAAAAATGGCTATCCATAAACCCACATTTCCTAAAATAATTACTTGCTTTTCCTTTTTTTTCTTTTGTCCTCTTCCCGTTTAAGTTTATTCCAACAAGATGGCCGCAAGAGTCATCCTGTCCTTACGCTCCTCAACGTCACCATGCTCGATAGCGTCCCACACACCTTGTGCGTGTAAATTGACACGCATCTTTATGGACCATGCTGCATAGTTACTCTTCATGAGTAATGGGTACTGGAGTGTTACACTCCCCGCCTTTCCGCTCTTTATCTTCGTCATATGTTCTCTAACGTTTTGTATGATGACGAAATTTATTTCGGGATCCTAACTCTGATACCAAATGTTGGATATAACTTGAGGGGAGAGAGTTTTTGAATAGAGGAACCTTAAGCACTTATACTTTTCAATTCTTTTGTTGTTATTTAGAGAGCATACATCTAATGAATATTTATAATGGAGAAAGCAGTAACTAGTTTTCTAAATTTTCTCTTCAAGTTAAAGACCACTCCGTAGAAATAACTGAACCAGAAACACAACCAATTGGAGTTTGATAATATTGTTGAATACTTAACTTTGCTTTTAGGCCTTACAAATAACATAGAAATAGAAACTAACCACAAATTTTGTAAAGCAACTAAATACTTAAAAGTACTCTAACTATTCCAAAAGAAACCAAATTCTTCTAACACTAACAATCTTCTATTCACTAAACTTAGGTCCATAATTTGACAACGACTAATCATTCTCTTATAGTTGCTTATGATAGTTCTTCATAAGTTAGTAACTCATTCTATTAAGTCTACTAACAATTCTCGTGAAGTTGCTCCATAAGTTAGTAACTCGTTCTAGAGTCTACTTACAATTGTTACTAAATTATTCTACTCAAGTTTATTCGCTCAGAGCCAAATTAGCCCAGCTGACCTAAAATACTTTTAAATATTTTAAAAATGGCTTCAAAAGGGTCTAAAATGATAAGAAAATGTCCAAAATACCGAATAGAGTCAAATTAGCCAAGCCATCGGTCCAAGCACAAATTGACTGCAGGGATTGAGCCAAAGCGTGAGTTGTGACTGGGAGAGTGGCTGGACTGAGTCACGTGCGTTGGGAATACGCGGGTCGGTGTGTGAGTTAGTGTTAAGAATAGTTGACCATTCATTATAAGGGAAATATCTATATTTGACTTACATTACGGGTTACCATATTTGCCCTTTTATTAAAAGCAAATATATTGTATTCATTTATTATTCTTTCCTTTTATTGCTATTTCCATATTATTTGTAATTTACCATATTTCTGTATTAGGTAAATGATTATAAATAAGAGAACTCTCACCCCCATTTAGGTGTGGTGGATTCAGCAAACTTCATATGGTATTAGAGCCTTTTGGTTTAACAACCCCGATCCTTTCTTCTCTATGGCTTCCAAATCTTCTTATCATCTTCTTCCTTTCAATACTCTAATCCATATGATCACCATCAAACTTTCTTCCTCCAATTATCTTCTTTGGAAAAGCCAACTTCTCCCTCTCCTTGAGAGTCAAGACATGCTGGACTATGTCGATGGAACTATGATTCCACCACCTCGCTTTGAACCAGAAACCTCCTCAACACTCAACCCCAAATATTTGGCATGGAGAGCAGCCGATCAACGACTTCTCTGTCTCCTGCTCTCCTCTCTCACTGAGGAAGCCATGGTTGTTGTTGTTGGTCTCTCTACTGCACGTGATGTTTGGCTTGCGTTGGAAACTACGTTCAACCATCAGTTGAAAGCTCGTGAACTGAGACTCAAGGATGACTTGCAGTTGATGAAACGTGGCACCAAACCTGTTGCTGAGTATGCCCGTGCCTTCAAAAAAATTTGCGACCAACTTCATGCCATTGGCAGACCCGTCGAGGACATTAATAAAGTGCACTGGTTCCTTCGTGGACTCGGCACCTAATTTTTAGCTTTTTCTACTGCTCAGATGGCTCTCACCCCTATCCCCTGTTTTGCAGATTTAGTTTCTAAAGCTGAAAGTTTTGAGTTGTTCCAGCGCTCCCTTGAGTCCTCTGACTCCACTCCTACAGCATTCACAGCCACTAATTGTGGTCGCACCCATGGAAGCCACCCTGCTTCCTTTACCAACCAGCGAGGTCGTTCTTATTCTCACAAAAACAACTCTTCTAGTCGAGGACGAACCCACTCAAGTCAGGGTCGTCGACCACCTCACTGCCAAATATGCCGCAAAGAGGGCCATTATGCTGACCGCTGCAACCAACGGTATGTTCGACCTGATTCTTCTCATGCTCACCTTGCTGAAGCCTTTAACACGTCATGTTCTATTGTTGGACCCGATGCTGCTGATTGGTTTCTGAACACTAGAGCTTCGGCCCATATGACTGCCGACCCATCTATTGTGGATCAGTCTAAAAATTACACGGGTAAGGACTCTGTGATCGTAGGAAACGGTGCATCCCTACCCATTACCCACACCGGTACTCTTTCTCCTGTTCCAAATATTCACTTATTAGATGTCTTGGTTGTCCCTCACCTCATTAAAAATCTTCTTTCCATAAGTAAATTAACGTCTGACTTTCCTCTCTCCGTTACATTTACTAATAATCTTATTACTATCCAGAATCGTCAAACAGGAAGGGTGGTGGCAACCGGTAAAAGAGATGGAGGGCTATATGTGCTGGAGCGCGGCAACTCTGCTTTTATTTCAGCCCTTAGAAACAAATCTTTACGTGCTTCATATGATTTATGGCATGCTCGTCTAGGTCATGTGAATCATTCTGTTATCTCTTTTTTAAATAGAAAAGGTCATCTTTCTCTTACGTCTTTATTGCCTTCTTCATCATTATGTAATACTTGTCAGCTTGCGAAAAGTCATCGATTGCCTTATTCCCGCAATGAACATAGGTCGTCTCATGTGTTAGATCTTATTCATTGTGATCTTTGGGGTCCTTCTCCCGTCAAATCAAATTCGGGTTTTCTTTATTATGTTATTTTTATTGATGATTATTCTCGATTCACTTGGTTTTACCCTTTAAAATTTAAATCTGATTTTTTTTTTTTATATTTTTCTTCAATTTCAAAAATTTGTGGAAAATCAATATTCTTCTCGTATCAAGGTATTTCAAAGCGATGGTGGTACCGAATTTACTAGTACTTGTTTCAAAACTCATTTACGTAATTCTGGCATCCACCATCAACTCTCTTGTCCATATACACCTGCTCAAAATGGTCGTGCTAAGAGAAAACATCGTCATGTGACTGAGACTGGCTTGACCCTTCTCTTTCACTCTCATCTTTCTCCTCGTTTTTGGGTTGACGCCTTCAACATTGCGGCTTATATTATCAACCGGTTGCCTACTCCACTTCTTGGAGGTAAGTCACCCTTTGAACTCCTTTATGGCTACACTCCACATTATGATAATTTTCATCCCTTTGGTTGTCGTGTTTATCCTTATTTGCGTGATTATATGCCTAACAAGTTTTCTCCCCGCAGCATTCCTTGTATTTTTTTGGGTTATAGTCCTGCTCATAAAGGGTTCCGTTGTCTTGATCCCGCCACCATTAAGCTATATATCACCTGCCATGCTCAATTTGATGAAACTCACTTTCCTACTATCCCTAGCTCCCAGGCCCAACCTCTTTCCTCTATTCCTATTTCAAATTTCTTGGAACCACATCTTTATCATATTGATTCATCCCCCCCTACCACTTCATCACCGCACATTCCTCGATCCAGTTCATCCCCGTGTGATATTTGTTCTGACCTTGTAGATGAGTCTGTGCAGGTTGATACTTCTCTTGCAGGTTCCACTTTGCCACCCTCGACTTCTAATTCGACCTCTATTGAACCTCCTGTTGATTTCTCTTCTTTGGGCACTCATCCTATGATCACACGAGCCAAAGCTGGTATATTCAAGACTCGTCATCCAGCAAATCTTGGTATTTTGGGCTCATCTGGACTTCTTTCTGCTCTTCTTGCATCCACTGAGCCAAAAGGATTCAAATCTGCGGCTAAGAATCCTGCTTGGGTGGCTGCCATGGATGAAGAAATCGAGCGTTACAACAAAATGATACTTGGACTTTGGTTCCTCGCCCTGCCAACACCAACATCGTGGGCTCTACATGGGTGTTTCGTATTAAATATTTGCCTGATGGATCCGTCGAGCGTTTCAAGGCTCGTCTTGTTGCCAAAGGTTATACTCAGGTTCCTGGTCTTGACTACACTTGACACTTTCAGTCCGGTTGTCAAAGCTACCATTGTCCGTGTTGTGCTTTCTATTGCAGTCACAAATAAATGGCCTCTTCGACAACTTGATGTCAAGAATGCTTTTCTCAATGGAACTCTTATTGAACGTGTTCATATGGAACAACCTCTTGGGTATATTGATCCTCGATTTCCCACTCATGTTTGTCTATTAAAGAAAGCCCTCTATGGCTTAAAGCAAGCTCCTCGTGCTTGGTTTCAGCGTTTTAGCTCATTTCTTCTCACACTTGGGTTTTCTTGCAGTCGCGCTGACACGTCCCTTTTTGTCTTTTATCAGCAATCTAACCTTATCTATTTGCTTCTTTATGTTGATGACATTATTGTTACTGGCAACAACTCATCTCTTATTGACAGCTTTACTAGCAAGCTTCATTCTGAGTTTGCTACCAAAGATTTGGGTTCTCTCAGTTACTTTCTTGGTCTTGAAGCTTCACCCACTCCTGATAGTCTCTTTATTAGTCAGTTAAAATATGCTCGAGATATTCTTACTCGTGCTCAGTTTCTCAATAGCAAATCAGTTCACACTTCCATGGTTGTTTCTCAACACCTGATTGCTGATGGTCCTCCTTTCACTGATCCTACTCTCTACAGATCTCTTGTTGGCGCCCTTCAGTACTTGACTATTATGCGTCCAGATATTGCCTATGCTGTCAATTCTGTCAGTCAATTCTTGCATGCCCCTACTGCAGATCACTTTCTTGCTGTCAAACGTATTCTTTGCTATGTCAAAGGAACACTCCACTTTGGTCTTACCTTTCGTCCATCCACTATTCCTAGTACGCTAGTCGCTTATTCGGACTGGGCTGGTTGTCCCGATACTCGTCGTTCTACATCCAACTATTCTATTTATCTTGGTAACAATCTCGTTTCTTGGAGTGCCAAAAAGCAACCTACTGTCTCACGCTCCAGCTATGAATTTGAGTATCGTGCTCTTGCCACAACTGCTGCTGAACTTCTTTGGGTTACGCATCTTTTGCATGACCTCAAGGTCCCTATTTCACAGCAGTCCTTCTCTTATGTGACAATAAAAGTGCTATTTTTTTGAGCTCTAATCCCGTTTCTCACAAGTGGGCCAAACACGTTGAACTAGATTATCATTTCCTTCGAGAACTTGTTATCGCTGGCAAACTTCGCACACAATAGGTACCCTCTCATCTCCAAGTTGCTGATATCTTCACAAAGAGTATTTCTCGACCTCTCTTTGAATTTTTCAGATCCAAACTTCACGTTCGTTCAAACCCGACGCTCAGCTTGCGGGGGGGTGTTAATGATAGTTGACCGTTCATTATAAGGCAAATATCTATATTTGCCTTACATTTCGGGTTATCATATTTGCCCTTTTATTAAAGGCAAATATATTGTATTCATTTATTATTTTTTCTTTTTATTGCTATTTCCATATTATTTGTAATTTACCATATTTCTCTATTGATTATAAATAAGAAAACTCTCACCCCCATTTAAGTGGGGTGGATTCAGCAAACATTCACAGTTAGCCTACTGGGTTGGGTCGTGCAGGTTGGTGGAGGGGACAAGTGAGTGGACTGCAAGGCTTCAGTGTTCTAGGCCGCACGTGTTCGTGGCTGGAGTTCATGTGGATCTTCAACCACGTGTCTTGGCTGAGCAGGAATGTGCCTGAGGTCGAGAGCACAGAGGCTCTAAGTTGATGGCTGACGATGTGCATGGGCTGGGCTTGGTGTTTGGCTGAGGTTGCAAGTCTGGATCTGAGCCATAGCTACAGTTCAGAGGCTGTGGTTCATGTGGTGGTTAGATAGTGCTTCGATTATAGCTTCAAGTTTCAATCCCGAGGCCTGGGTTGGAACATGGTTAGAGAATTCACTGGAATTTTCTGGAGGGAGGAGCTGAGCAAAAGAAATAAAATTTTGTGAGCATTTATTAAGGGAAGGGTAGAATATCTTGGGTGTCCTTCTTGGGAATCTAGTTTCAAAACAAATCTAGTTTTCTAAGAACCTACGTGACCTGAATGAATCAAGACATCAATTATGTAATATAATTTCGTTCAAATTATTATAAAATATTATAATTCATGAATCAAGATTCGTTTATTCTTGATGGTAAAATAATTTGGGTGGATGATAATATAGAGTTATAATATTTTTTGTAATAAGTTTCATCTATATAGAGTTGATAATTATAGTCAAGAGGTATGAAATTTACCACTTTGAAATGTTGAAGTAGAGTTCTCATTTTGAGGCTACATAGAGTCATGTATGTTATCTTTGAAAACGGCTTGGAAAATGGAGTAAAAAGAGCATTTGTGCCTTCTTTTGACCACTTTAATCAATGACTACGCTTTTTGCAATTTTAGTACTTAGGTTGTTGGATAACTCGGGCAATTTCTACATCTATAATGATGTTTTAGGAAAGACATGGTTGTGTGTTCATGCAAAATGGAAAGTTTATAGCACATTCTTCCCATGAAATTAAAGAATACGAGCACAACTACCCAACTCATCACTTGAAATTTGCAACGGTAGTGTTCACTCTAAAGATATAATGAAGCCGTATGTAACATATAGGGAAATTTGAAATAAAACATTTGCAAATGAAGCCATGGACTTACGCATTTAATTTAAAACAAGAAAAATAGAAATAACATAGTTTTTTAACCAACAAAAAATAAATAAATAAATAAAAGAAATTAACCTCCTATCAACTATTAAATGAAAATCAATGCATACTACTGCCTTATCTTGACTTCCATGGCCATTCCAACATTTACGGTCATTAGGAGAACATTAACTTTATCTGAAAAATATAAGGGTAACACGGGCTTGACCATTTTAATAAATACTTAATAAGTCACTCCACTGTTGGGGTTAGTAATGCAATCACGCACATAACATGATTGAGACTTATCCTTTAAAACCGTAACATGACCTTAGACTCTTTCTAATTTCATGCAGGATTGGATGTGTAATACTTCCTCACACACGGTCCACGTACGCACACGTGGACCCATCAAGAAGGCTCGTATACATACCTCCTGAGCGTAACTTGGTTGGGCACAATGCAGTAACGTGTCACTGGACACCGCAGAAAAGAAAAGACCCACATGATATCATAGCGAATATAAATATTGAAGGTACACATCTGTACTAGCATAACATAGTAGAGCAGATGCACATGACATACATGCATACATGAAGCTCATGATTTTGATTCATAGCATAACATTAACACCCTTTCATCCATGTTGTACATATATAGGCATAACAGTCGTCATATGATCCATCACATAAATTTACATGGCAATACATGACATGACGTACATAGTAATTCATTTAATTTACAACATGGTGTAATGGATATCACATGGATACATAACTTAGAATCATATGTCATCACATAGAACACATGCACATAGCACAAACAATATGGTACACGCAGGGTCCATGGGGTATGCACCATTATACATAATTCAACTACCTAATTCCAACTATAAGATCGCTTACTTTAGTTCAAATGGTGTCACTAATTGATCTTAACTTCGATCTTGTCCTTTTAAATCCAAGTCAACCTATGTGTATCAATTACATCAATTTCAAAGTTTAAATTTATACTCTAAATTATTAGACTTATTAGAAACTTTGTACGGCATATTTTAGTATTGGAATGTTTATACATAGATTTATATATATATGAAAATATATACTTGTTAATACTATTTTCATAAGCAAAATTTCTGCTCCATCTCGTTTCTTCTCTCTGCAATTAAATTACTTAAATGCCATTTTTTTTAATTTTTTTTTAGACAACTTTCCCACGTAAATGTGCTTAGACGCCATTTTTATTTTGTTTTTTCTATTAAATATGTGTGGGCCCTTTTTTTATGGCATTTTTTTTTTTTTTTTTTTTTTTTTTTCTAGACATCTCGCCCTAGTAAATCTGCCTAAAAGAATTTTCTTTTTCTAATTAATTTTTATAGGCCTTTTTTTAAAAAAAAAAATTAAAAGAAAATCTAACATCTAGGTAACCGTCTAAATTATTACAAAAAAAAAAAAAAAAAAAAATTAAAATCTGGCCGAAAATCTTGCGATTTAGAGGGAGGTCTTGATTTCCATGGATAACCCCCACCACTCTCTTAAAAGTGTAACACACGAATAAATGAAATTAGATCCCATAAGAATAAGGGCTATAATAAGAGTAGGATGCCGGGAAGGAAATTAAGAGAATTAAGTCCGGAGGTCTTAACCAAGTCACTCCTACGAGAAGTAATTTTAAGGAGTTAAAGTTTTTTTTTGTAAAAGAAAAAGAAAAAATAAAGTAAAAACGTCATTTTTCCCTTACCAAAAATTTTTTTTGAAAAAAAATGACCACAAAAGGATGAAATAATTTTTAAAAATTTTAGATTTTTGAAAAAAATAATAAATATTAGGAAAGTGGAAATTACCAAATACCATGAAAATGAAATTAAAACCTCGGCAATAACCTCCTACACGAAATCGGTTGAATCTCAAAATGGAGCAATTGGATCTCTTCCAACATTTGACAATATCTAGCACGTTCACAAATCACCAAATTCAAGTTCAAATTGGAAGGAGTTAGCTGGCCTATGGGAGAGAATATTTTCCACTAATTATCCAGAAATTGGAGACATGGATTCCAGAAAATGTAATCTCTAAATGGGAGGTTTGTGAAAGATTCCCAGTATGAAACAAGAATAGAGTGGAGTCAAGCTCCCAATGGCAAGAAATAAGCTTTAGATTTTGGGTTTCCTATCGGAGTTCTTCCAAATTGGAGGGAAATTCTCCACAATTTCCCTTCACAATTGTTCCTACAATTTCTAAACAAGATTACCCACAAGTTCTATGAAGAAATGGAGTGCAAAAAGTGCCTAGAAAGCATTCCCCCAATCCAACCTGCCATTGAAGAGCTTCAAAGAAAACTTGAAAATCCAATTTGAGGATACACGATAATTCGTCGAGCAAGGACAATTTCAATCAACTTTTACACCTCCAAGGAATGTTTCCATAGAAGACCACGAAGAGAAATAACCTCAAGAACATGCCCAATTGAAGGAAATCTGTTTTAGGTAAAATTTAAGGAAATAAAGAGTTGAAACATCATAGAACAAGCTACACAAGACATCAATTTTTTGTATTTCACAAAAAAGATGAGAAAGTAGGTATTTCTTCACGCCTGCTTTCACTTATTGCTTTCTCCCTATCCTTTCAACCATCGATTCGTACCACTGACCTATATTTCATTCCTCCTCTTTTCTCATGTTTACATCCCTTAGATCCACCCACACATTGCCTGTTGTAAGGGTCTTTGTGAAAAAGAGACCTTCCATTCTCTTGTCTTACCTTTCCCAATTTAGCTTGGGTTTCCCCCTGCCAGTCCCTCTTCTTGTTCAAACCCCTGTGATACGAGGGTGATTTGCAAAGTGAGAATTTTTTTTCAAAATGAAGGTCCCACACTCAAATTTGTTCCTCCAAATCAATTCCTTTAGCTTGAGAGAAGAATAAGTAAGAGGTTCCATGAAGAAATCGGGCCTTCATAATCCCTAAAACCCCTAGAACGGCTGCCCAATAAAGAATCTTCTCTTTTTGCTCCAGCAAGAAAACTATCGAATACCGGAAGCCTTGAACCAATCAAATTGCTCGAGATTTAAGTAACGTTAAAATAACCCACTAAATGAACTCTTCTGCCTATAAAAATTTAGTAATGAGCATATTATAACATATTGATATTATATATGAAATTTGGTGGTCATTGGATAAGGTTAAAACCAAGAAATGGTGTAAAATGACCGTAATACCCTTAAGGTAATTTACCTTTGGTTAATGACCTAGATGAACTTCAAATGCTATGAAACTCTATATTATACCTTATTTTATGATGTTTGATAATGTTGCAAAATTTTAAAGCCATTAGAACACGTTAAGTAGCAAAACCAAGATTTATGAGTAAAATGACCGAAATGCCCCTAGGACTATTATGATATCTCAAGGTCGGTACGTGCTCGAATGTCCTACTACTTTATATAAGGTCTATTCTTAAGTACATGAAGATATGTTTGAGATGAAGTTGATTAGAGCAAGTTTAGAACCTAAACCAAGATAGAACCTAAGAGACGCCTAAAGGAAACACCTCAAAACTCAAGACCTTTCTAGAACCCTCTGAAAAATTCACTATGACTATATAGCTTTTTAGAATAACTCATGCTTTCTATTACGATGGGTTCATATGTTTATGAAGGCATGTTATAACTTATGCCTCAAGGAATTATGGACCTTAGAAACTTACAAGATTGAGAACGAAGAACAATACCACACAAGCTCTACAATTATCAAGATAAGAAGAATGCTAGGTATCACTCAAGGATAAGGGACCAAGGTCCTAAAACTCAGAAACTCAAGAAAACTCCTAAGACCTCCCATGATACAGTATGTTCATGTCTTAGACTACGTTGCTTGGAACGTATGAAACCTTGAGCATAGGTATTCAGACTATGCTGCTTGGAACATATGAAGCCTTGGGTATAGGTATTCTGGTTGTACAATAAGACAAGCCTTGGGTGCAGGATTTCAGACTACGCTGCATGGGAAGCATGGAGCCTTGAACGTAGGTATTTAGTCTAGGCCGCTTGGAACGTATGAAACCTTGGACATAAATATTCAGGTTGTATTATAGGGCAAGCCTTAGATGCAAAATTAGACTGCATCACTTGAAACGTAAGAAGCCTTGGATGTAGGTTTTTAGACTATGCTGCTTGGAACGCATGAAGTCTTGGGCATAGACTTTCAGACTGTATCGAAGGGCAAGCCCTAAGATGCGGGTTTAGAATCGTCGTTTGGAATGCATGAAGCCTTGGACGTAGGTTAAGATTGTATCGCTTGGAATGTGTGAAGCCTTAGAAACAGGTCGTCAAACTCATGAGTCGTACCATAAATCCTAGGGGGTGTCTAGGAGAATGAACGAAGAACAGAATAAGAACCTAGAAGGTACCAAGAAAAGGACAAAGATCAAAGATTAGAACATGGATCAAGATCCCAGTTCTAAGGATAAAAACCAAGAACCAAGAACCATAGTAGTAAAGCCCTTAGATTAGAACTAAGGTTTCAGGATACAAGGACCAAGATCCTTAGGATAGATTATGATAAGAACCCACAAGTCAAGAATAGGACTAAAGGGCCTAAGTACTCACAATAAGAACAAGAACAAGAAAAGAAAGAGTTCGGTACCCTAGCATATCAAGGACACGATTAAGAGCCTATAAGTTTTCTACGTACTGAGTCTTTGTACTCATTCTTTATTTTTCATGATTTTTTAGGTAAACAAGAAGCTGGTTGAGGTCGGGAGCGGACTTTGGAGTAGGTGCCACAAACAAGCCTTACCCATTGTTCTCAACACTTTTGTTTTAAAATGTTTTGTGTTCATTGCTTATTTTGTGTTTTAACCATTATGTCGTATTTTAAATTACTAACGCGTGAGCACTTATTTGATATAATATAAATTATGTCTAAATTTTAATTGTTTTACTTCGCAAAAAATTTACCCTTCTTTTCGTAGTCATCGAGTCAGCCCAGACTTTACAAAAAGAATGTACCCGCTCACGCCATTCATCATATCAACTAAAAAATCTTCCCATTCTGCAGTCTACCCTAATAATTCGAAGTTACAACAAATAGTTTTTGGGGTTTAAGAATAGAGTAGTACTATTGAGTCATATAAATTTTCAGAGGACGAACAGTAGTGGAAATGTGTGAAAACGGTGACGGAATCATCAGAGTTCCATTGACAAAAATAAAAGGAAGAGGCGAGGGTTTCAATTTTTGTTTCGGGTAAAGAAGACAGATTGTCGCCAACACTCTCGGATCCTGCACAACCCACGAATAAACCCTTCGGTTCATTTGCCCAGTGCCGCAATGACCCAATACGTACACCCTAGCCCAATCACGTCTCAGAGCAAATAATCAGTCTGCGTTTACTTGGCCCAGCTCAACCAATGGTGCACCAACCTGGCAACGACCCGTATACCCGTGCCTCAACCCGACTTCAACTAGCGCCTTCTTCAGCTGCGCACGTGTCCGCCGTGTGACCATTCCAGCTACGACTTAGCTATGGCTGTGTGATCGCTTGATCGGCTCGACTCACAGCTCTGTCGGCTCAATTTTGTGGCTTGCCTTAGGCAGTTCATAATACAATTATATATCCTATGTTTCGACCCTCCTAAAGCCATTTTTACCTTATTTAAGGCATTTGAGATCAATACGACTCCTATGTACCCAAGTTTAGTTAGTTTAGAACTTATGTCGGAAAGAATTCTAATGTTTAACTAAATTACAATATTAATATATGGAAGTGTTTGCCATTTATACATGATGCAGACTACTCCTTCTCTGGAGCATTCGAACAAAGTACATCCTTTGTTGGACACTTGAGTCACCTTTGACTACACCTTGAAGGCTCACAACTTATTTGTTTGACACTTTAGGATTCTACTGGCATGGCTAAGTTAAGGGCATGACTCTTGTATCATGTTAGAACCCATGACCCTCTAAATGTATGATATTATCCACTTTGAGCCTAAGTTTTCATGGCTTTACTTTTGATTTTTCCATAAAACCTCATACCAATGGAGACAGTGTTCCCTACTTATAAACCCTCAATCCTCCTCTTAATGAACACTACTTATAAACCCTCATCCTCCTCTTAATTAGCGAATGTCCTCAATAGTATAATAGATACACTAAAAGCAAACTTGTACGTCAACAAAGTCTTACAACAGCAAGAAGCAAATTGTCTGAAAGGATTTTCCATGCGAACAAACAACGGTCTGTTGTGGAAAGGTCAACTATGTATCTCCAATAATGAGGATTTACTAAAGGAGTTGCTCATGGAGGCCCACGACTCACCATATACTATCCACCATAGATGCACCTGGACTTAAAGTCCTACTTTTGGTTGCCATGAATGAATCGGGATATTGTTGAATATGTAAGTCGATGTTTGACCTGTTATTAGATTAAGGCACCGAGGCAGCATCCTTTAGGACTCTTGCAACCCCTAAATGTCCCCTAGTGGAAGTGGGAGGATGTTACTATGGACTTCATCTCGAGGTTTCCTAAACCAAGAAAGTGTCTACGATCGTATGGGTCACTGTCGACCGTCTAACAAAGTCCACCCACTTAATCTCAAGAAAGACGACATATTCAGTAGACAATTTGGCCCACTTACATGAAAGAGACTATCTAACTTTATGGAGTACCTGTATCTATAATATTAGACTCAGATGCAAGGTTTACCTCTCGTTTCTAGAAGAGTCTATAGAAGGCACTAGGGATGTAACTAAGGTTTAGTACAACCTTCCACCCTCAGACAAATGGTCAAATAGAAAGACTCAATCAAGTGTGTGTCATGGACTTCGAAGGTAGTTGGGATGAATGGCTACACTTCTTAGAATTCTTCTACAACTATAGTTATCAAGCAACCATTTAAATATTAGGTTAGGGAGCATGGTACGACCCACTTTTAAGTGCATTGAATCATGGATCATGGACCATTATGCTGACACAAGGGTGTGTCAAAATAAGATAAGTTTTTTCACTTTTGAAACAATGGACATAAAGGTATTTAAACTAAATACATTAAAACTAAAACAAGTTAAATATTCACGTATGCACGTGGGAGTTTAAACAAAATGTACATTTACACACAATGGGATTTTCAAAAGCCTATACAAAAAAGATACAAGGACACAGGTTGCCAAGTCCCCATCACAGTTGCATGGCTCAACATGATCCACCATGATCAGTCATCTATTACCCACCTAAAAAATAGAGTGGAGAGTTGTATTAAGCAACCTACTCATAAGCTCTTGCTACACTAGTATACCATATAACATATACTTAAACTTAGAACATATTTCTTGTTCCAGCTATATAAGGTTTATGCATACATAAATTCTATACAATCCTACTATACAGTCTATGCTAAATAGCCTCTTATGACAGAGCTCTGGTTTACCCGACCCTTGTGACAAGTTCCTAAATGCAATGCCCTTAGGTTGGGCTCTAAAATACGTTTCCTTAGGTCTGTTATCAACCTTGCGCTAATTTGCTTCGAGTCACTATGGCCCCGAAGAAAGGCCTAGGGTAAAGCTCATAAGTATGGAGGAGCTCTTCACTCTTACAATGGTAACCGTACTCCACACATGTCTGACTACGGGCTCTAACCATAAGGTCCACCCTAGTTTTCATGACCTAATTTTCACGAGCCGTAACTTGAGGTTGATTCAATGATGTAAAAAGAAGGGCAAAATTTTCGAAAAATAAGACAGAGAATTTAAAACATAATAACAATACATTTACATTATATCAAATAGAGTTTACACAATTACATTATATCCAATGGTGAGACTTGTCTATGACACCTGTTTCATAGTGAGCTTCTGTCCTCGACTAGCTTCTTATACCTAAAAAATAGGGAAAACATTGAACACAGAGTTAATACAAAAATTCAGTTAGTAGCCTACTTGTAGGCTCTTGATTATGTCATTAAGGTATGCTGTGTCACACTCACACTTTTCTTAACAACAGATTTGGTGATTGTGTGACACTCACTCTCAACACTGTGTGACCCAAGCCAACTTAGGGTGGCGACACCTACCGTAGCAAAAAAAAAAAAAAAAAAAAAAAAAAAAAGGAGAATCTATTCAAAGTCAACAGAGAGACAAATAGGTCATTTTTCCCCTCAGCCCATTAGTGGGGTCTTGAGTACCATGACAAATTTCCTGCAAAAGGGAAAAACAAAGAGAGAGGGTTGAGAGAACTTAAAGAGAGGAGGAAGAAAGAACCGTCGAATCTCACCAGACGACCACTGGAAGTTGCCTCGAGCCAAGTTCTTGAGGCAAGAACTCCTCAGCCAAGTTCTTGAGGCAAGAACTCCTCCTGAGAAGGAATAAAGAATTTGAGTGACTGAAGCTTCATTTTTCCTCCAGAACCCAGAAAATCTGCAAATAATATTTCATGATTTTTCCATAGATCTGAGCCATTTCTTATGAGTTAAGGCCTGATATTTTGATAAGTTCTTCTAGGAAGTATTCTTCATATATTTTGTGAAGGAACTTGGCTGAAATTGTGGTTAGAAATTGATGTTCCGAGAGTTTATTCCAAGAACAGTAAGAGTGAATGTACCTACTTTTGACGTCCTTAAATTGGTCAATGTTGAAGTAAAATTCCAAATATATATATATATATATATATATATATATATATATATATTAGGATGTAGCTTAATTTACTGTATACAACTTTGCTGAAGAAACTGAATCGAATTGAATTATAGATTAAAAGATAGGAAAATGAGAAAAGAGAAAAAAAATTAATCGAATTTTGCGTTGCGATTTCCAGGGAGAGGAGCGACGCATCTAGGAAGGTGGCGGAAACATGTTAGACGTCGAGTGAAGCGACTCGGCTTAAACCAAATTGCAACACGCGTCGTACGCAACCCTCGACCTGACTCGCTACCCTCGTGACGACCATTAATCTAGTGCCCAACTAACCCACAATCCAACTGAGTTGACCCGAACTGTGACTCGAACCGCTACCCAAACCAATCCAGTGACCTGCGACTACAGGAATGTTCTGCACGTGACACTCGCATGTGACAGCCATGAGTAGGGCCCCTCTAGTCTCGAGAGAGTGCCTGGGAGCGCATGTAAGTCCATTTTTTGGCCCAATTCTACTTCTGTTTGCCCGATTTTCATCCCAATTCCAATTTTAATCATATTTTATGTGAAATATGACCTAATTAAGGAAAACCAGTATTTTTGAACAGCTTATTCACATAAAAATGTTAAACAAAAGGGTATGCATCAATCATGTAAGTCACCACAAGATATTTAGGAAGAAATACTTGTGCATGCTAGTGAATTCCTCTTAGGTGATAGCTTTCCATGAATGAATTTGGGTAATTTGATTATTATGAGTATGAATGTAATATGTGAATCATTATGAGAATTATTTGAGTGTTGCAATTATGCTTTAAGCTTCCGCTATAAATGTATATGTTTACTTCATGCTGAAATGAAGATGAAAAATTATGAACTCTGTGCTCCGGGAGCTTGATCGATGTTATCGCCTCATTGAGCATGTATGTTTATTTTGCATGAATTATGTATGATGATGCTGGATGATAGTGTACACATTCTGTTAATTTTCATGACCCACTGTTATGATAAGTCTAGGGATTTGTGGTTAAAGTGATAAGTCACTAATATAGACCTAACATTTCCCCTTGGAGTGTAACAAACCACCACTAGATACGAACTACCTCAAGAGTACCCTTAGGATGCAAATTGTGTGAATGGTATCATAGCTTCATGGGGGACCATGAGGTTCCTGATCCGGACCTGAATGCTCCTAGCCATTTTAGCATGGAAAACGTGAGACTCACGTCGTACAAGCCATTTAACTGGATGGGATAAGGGAGGATAGCCCCTTCCCAATGAGGGGGCTATTGTGGACTTAGGTGGTTGCATCTCAACCCAGGTCAAATACCAAGTAATCTCAAGAGTCATATCGAGGTAGCTACTTGAAGGCCACCAGTCATACACAGTTTGGTATAAGGGAATTCTTAGGGTCTAAATGAAATAACGGAGAACCAACATAGCTCCAAGGGGATAAGACCAAAACTAGAAGTACTAGAGCCCATGAGAAACCTGTGGGAATCTATTAAGCCTGCGATGAGGGCTAACAAGTAGGTGGCTTACTGACTATAATTTTTATACTTATCCTTGTTTTCTTTCCTTTTTCAGGTGTTCACAGGCTGCTGGTCGAGGTGGGGAAGCGTTCGAGAGCTGTGCAGTCCACAGAAGGGGTCGTTCCGAAGTGTCAGTCTATTTTCAGTCGTTTTGTAATCTTTTGTGTTCCCTTTTATATTTGTACCTTTATAATATTTGAAACAAATACTTCTCTCTCTTTTGTTTTAAGTTTATTGGATTTTTATCTTTTATTCTACCTTTCTTTTAATTTCTTTTTAAATTGCTTTCGCTTCGTCTTTGTAGTCACAGTTCTAGTTTTGAAGCCTCGATAATCAGGTCGTGACACCTACAGACGGGTAATGTATGTTCAAACCTTTGGCCCTATTTTGAGAAAAGGTTTTAGAAAACGGGGTGAGAGAGATTTTGAAAGAGAGTTTGAAAGCACAATTGAGAGAGAAAGATTGAAAGCAATGTTATATGTCAACAAGGAAAAGGCAACCCAACGACTTAAATAGGATATAAATTTTTTGGTAGAGAGAATTCGACAACTAGTCTCATCCCCCTATTGTACATTTTGAGGCAATTTAGGTCTAGCAGACCTATACGTGATTTCGCTGAACGATCATACAAAATCTAGGTGAGAGGAGTTGACGACTAGTTGCATCCCCTTATAGTATATTCTGGGAAATTTCATGTCTACGAGGCATATACATGATTCTGTTGAACGATCATACACTTGGAAAACACAATAAGGAAACTATGCATCATAAAGGCAATAAAGGAAAGCGATAAAGTGATAGTAGGCAAGGGTTTTGGCATGCCACGGGGAGTCCTTTCCACTTAACCAAGTATTCTTGTACGTTTCGTCTTGGTTTGCCAATGCGAGTGTTCGCAACATAAATATCTTCTACTTCTTTTTTGTTCGTGTCTTTCATCGTAACTGGGAGTCGTGTCATTTCGTTGAGTTGATGGTTGTCATATTCTGGATGGTACCGTTTCAAGTTACTTACATGGATAACAAGATGAATCATCATCCATGTAGGTAGTTGAAAACGGTATGAGGTCCTACCAACTTTCTCGATGACTTTGATTGGCCCTTCATATTTTCGCATTAGTCTTTGATCCCTATTCCTACGAAATCTAAACTTTTCTGGTCTAAGCTTGATTAGAACTTGGTCATTAGCCTAAAATTCCAATGGTCTGCGTTTTTGGTCTGCCCACTCTTCATTCGTCGTGAAACTTTCTTAAGTACGCATGCGCCACTTCAGAGGTTTGCTTCCACTCCTTAGTGAAGTTATATGCTTACGGGCTTCTCCTAGCATATGGGTGGTCAATGACGTGGGCATGAGTGGTTGTCTGCCACATACTATCTCGAAGGGGGTCTTCTCTATCAACGAGCTTTGTTGACAGTTGAAGCTAAACTGAGCAACGTTAAGCATTCTGTACCCAATTTTTCTGTCATGCATCAATAAAGTGACTTAAGAACTCCCCAAGCATGCTATTAGGATTTAGGGTTTAGGGATGTTAGCTCGAGAAGATGTTTAGGCTCGACCCTAGTAGCCTAAATAGCTCAGCCCAAAGGTCCCTGTAAATCTCACATCGCTATCACTGATAATGCTTATGGGAATGTCCCATAGCTTGAAACACATGTTGAAAGAATAATTGGGCAGTTGCTTCGACAGAGCATAACTTTTTCATTGGGGTGAATGTGGCATACTTGGAAAACCTATCCACAATTACTAGAATGGACTCAATGTCTCCTACCTTCGAGAGGTGTATGATAAAGTCCAGAGACATGTTTTCCATGGCTGAGAGGGCACTGGTAAAGGTTCCAGCAGTTCCATGATTTTGGTCTGTTTGACTTTATCTTGTTAGTAAATAAGATGTCTTTGTGAATTATATCACATCGTCGCAAAGGTTCGGCCTGTGGTATCCCCATTTTAGAAGGGCGTAGGTTCTTTGATAGACCCATCAATACACTAAGTTTCATAATGTCTTTTATAAGTTTTGTTTGGTTCGGGTCTAATAAGAGGTTTCTATCCTATGAACTCGAACTGAATCGAATAAATTTGGGTCCAGGAAAAATAACCCAACCCAACCCCCGTAATTCAAGTTGGGTTGGTCCGGGTTGTCGAGTTGGATGTACACCCGTACTAATGGACAATATTTAAAAAAACAATTAAAGAAATTGTTGAAACACTCCTAATGTTGAGATACCTCAAAAGCTATCTATTCGTGAGTTTTGCATTTTTTTTGGGAAATTTAATAATTTCTTGAGAAGTCTCAAAAACCAAACCAGAGGCCCTCTATTTTTGGTTTTGCATCCTTCTTTTCTTCTAAATTCAATAATTTTTTTAAAGTCTAAAAAGCAAACCAATGTGTCCATATGTATCCAGATCATCGGCAAATACTTGTTTAACTTGACTGATATTTTCACTACTGGGAAGACAAAAGTGATAAGGCAACCCTAATTGATAAAATAAGGAATCAATTACAAGGGGAATAAGATTCGGATTACCTTGTTGATCGAATATCTCAAGCCAAGAACACTTTGCTTGAGATTCGAATCACTCCAGAAGCAAATATCGATCATGTCTAGCTTCAATGATTCTTGTTGATCAAATATCTCAACGCAAGAACACTTGTTTGAGATTCGAATCACTCCACAAGCAAGATTAATCATGTCGAGCTTGAATGATTCTACATGCAATCTAAACTACATAGAATTGCAAAGAAACTTAGCCATTGGCTAAAGAAGAGCACAAATGCTTCTTTTACTATATTTTCCAAGTCTCCCTTACAAATACAACATACATGGCTTTATATAACCTCAAAATGAAACTATTAAAGGCATTCCAAGAGTTGTAACATTCATACTTAATGACCATAATTAGCCATTATGTAAATGTAACCTAAAGTAAATAAAATGTCTTAAAAAAAATAATAACTCTAAATTACTCTAAATTGTAACCCATCTAAAATTTACAACAATCAAACTTTATTCTTCTTCAGTGTAGTATGAATTGAAACATCTTTTGATAATTTTGACAACCTTTTCTTCCCATCTTCATTGAAGTATATTGTATGATTGATGTCTCTTGGTTCATATCATTCTCCCCCTCTTGAGAAGGATTCGTCCTCGAATCCAAGCCATCACCTACATCAAAAGGACTCAAATCAACAACATTAAAAGTTGCACTAACACCGTACTTACCTGGTAAATCAATTTTATAAACATTGTCGTTGATGCGCTCAAGAACTTGAAAAGGTCCATCTCCTCGTGGTAAAAGCTTAGATTTTCTTTGAGTAGGAAATCTTTCTTTTCGGAAATGCACCCAAACCCAATCTCCTGGCTTGAAGATGACAATCATACGTCCTTTATTAATTCGGGTGGCAACCTTGGAATTTTGTTTCTCAATTTGTTCTTTTACTTGCTTGTGCAGTTTATGAACAAACTCAATCTTGGCATTTGCATCAAAATTCACAAATTCTTTTGACGGTATAGGTAACAAGTCAATGGGGGTTAAAGGATTAAAGCCATAAACAATTTCAAAAGGTGTGCATTTAGTAGTGCTATGAACAACCCTATTATATGCAAATTCTATAAATGACAAACAATCCTCCCAAGTCTTAAGATTCTTATCAATAATAGCCCTAAGCATAGTAGTCATGGTTCTGTTAACAACTTCAGTTTGTCCATCCGTTTGAGGATGACAAGTAGTTGAATATACGAGCTTAGTTCCTAACTTACCCCATAAAACACGCCAAAAGTGGCTTAAAAATTTGACATCACGATCACTAACGATGCTTTTAGGAATGCCATGCAATCGTACAACTTTCCTAAAGAACAGGTCTGCAATATGTTTTGCATCATCAATTTTGTGACAAGGAATAAAATGAGCCATTTTACTAAATCGATCAACCACAACAAAGATGCTATCATAACCTTTCCTAGTCCTAGGTAAACCTAAAACAAAATCCATTGATATATCAATCCAAAGACCATTAGGAACTGGTAATGGTGAGTGTAAACCATGTGGTTGAAGCCTAGACTTAGCTTGTTTACATGCTATGCAACGAGCACAAACTTTATGAACATCATGTCTCATTTTAGGCAAAAAAAAAAAAAAAAATGTTCAGAGAGCATATCATAAGTTTTAGAAACTCCATGGTGTGCCATTAAACCACCTCCATGAGCTTCCCTCACAAGTAGCTCACGTATGGAACAAGATGGTATGCAAAGTTTGCCTTTTCGGAACAAAAATCCATCTAACAACAAGTAATTATCCACAATGAGTCCTTTTTCACAAGATTCAACAAAAGGAGCAAAGAACATGTCATGTTGATACAAATCCTTTATGTGTTCAAAACCCAACAACCTAGCATTCAAAGTATTGAGGAGGACATACCTTCGTGATAAAGCATCTGCTACAATGTTCTCCTTTCCTTGTTTATATTTTATGACATATGGGAATGTTTCAATAAATTCTAACCACTTAGCATGTCGTGTGTTGAGTTTATTTTGTACTCTTAAATGCTTTAAACTTTCATGTTCCGTATGAATAATGAACTCCTTAGGCCAAAGATAATGTTTCCAGGTTTGCAATGCACAAACCAAAGCATAAAGCTCTTTGTCATAAGTTGGATACCCCAAAGATGCACCTGTCAACTTCTCACTAAAGAACATTAAAGGTCTTTGATTTTGCAGTAATACAGCACCTATCCCTACTCCACTAGCATCACATTCAATTTCAAAAGTAGACTCAAAATTAGGTAATGCAAGCAAGGGAGCATAACTCAATTTTTCTTTCAAAGTATTAAAAGCAAGTTCTTGATCTTTTTCCCATATAAATGATACATTTTTCTTAACAAGTTCATTCAAGGGTGAAGCAATTGTGCTAAAATTCTTAATGAACCTACGGTAGAAACTTGCAAGACCATGAAAACTTCTTACCTCACTTACATTTTTCGGTGTAGGCCAATCTTTTATAGCCTTCACTTTCTCCTCATCAACCTCAACACCATTAGATGAAACTACAAACCCAAGAAAGTTAACTTTTTCCATGCAAAAGCTACATTTCTTTAAATTTACATACAAACATTCATTTCTTAAAGTAGTCAAAACATTGCGTACATGGGTAATATGATCATCTAAAGATTTAGAGTAAACAAGGATGTCGTCAAAATAAACAACCACAAACTTACCTAAGTATTCTCGTAAGCCATGGTTCCTTAGTCTCATGAATGTACTAGGTGCATTAGTTAATCCAAAAGGCATAACCAACCATTCATAAAGACCATACTTGGTTTTAAAAGCTGTTTTCCACTCATCCCCAATATGCATGCGAATTTGATGATAACCCGATTTTAAATCAAGAGACATCATTCATACAATATACTTCAATGAAGATGTGAAGAAAATGTTGTCAAAATTATCAAAAGAGATTGCAATTCATGTCACATTGAAGCCGAATGAAGTTTGATGGTTATAAATTTTGGGTGGGTTAGAATTTAGAGTAATTTAGAGTTATTGTATTTTAAGACATTCTATTTACTTTAGGTTACATTTACATAATGACTAATTATGGTCATTAAAGTATGAATGTTACAACTTTTGGAATGCCTTTAATAGTTTCATTTTGAGGCTATATAAAGCCATCTATGTTGTATTTGTAAGGTAGACTTGGAAAATATAGTAAATAAGCATTTGTGCTTTTCTTTAGCCGATGGCTAAGTTTCTTTGCAATTTTATGTAATTTAGATTGCATGTAGAATCATTCAAGCTCGACATGATCAATCTTGCTTGTGGAGTGATTCGAATTCAAACAAATGTTCTTGCGTTGAGATATTTGATCAACAAGAATCATTGAAGCTAGACATGATCGATCTTTGCTTCTGGAGTGATTCGAATCTCAAACAAAGTGTTCTTGGCTTGAAATATTCGATCAACAAGGTAATCTGAATCTTATTCCCCTTGTATTGATTTATCTTATCACTAATCTTGAGTCCAACGATCCAAGTGTTGAAGTAAGAACCCTTGAATCAAAGTAACTAATACCTCCTTATACAAAATTCGGATCAACTAAGAGATAAGACTAATTAAATTACCTCTTACGATCAAAGATCTAGAAGCAAGATTTGGAAACTTTGTTCTAAATTGAGTTACTCCACAATCGAACTTGATCAAGGTTTAATTGAATGGCTCGGGTGCAATTCTACCACAAGAATTGTTTGAAACTTAAAAATGACAAATATAATGCTCAGATTTCAAAGGGAAACGTCTCCATTTGAAATCTGAATTACATTCATCCACGAATCTGATTTTTACCTAACATATTGTGTGGTATTTATAGTCTTGACAAAAATGTTTGTGGCCAAGATTTATTCTCAATCCCCTCTAATGTCCCCTAAAAGTCAAATTGACCATTTGACTCCGGCATATTTTATGAAATTAAAAATAATATTTTCCAACAAATGTTGATATGGCTCAACAGGTTTGAAATCGAGGTCTCCCGTAGGTTCGAATTCTGTTGTTGACATTTTTTAATCTTTTGAATCTTCTTATCAATATGTCCATTTGGAACACCAATATATTAGTTAAAGAATATATCTGAGATCATTCTCCAATTTGAGGGGATATTATAATATATTAGTTATAGAATATATGTTAAATATTTGTAATCCATTGATATTCTTTCCAATTTGAGGGATATATTATAATATATTAGTTATGGAATATATAGATGAGAATATACACCTTTCATCCCAATTATATTTCTCATTCTTAACCTTTTAACATTTATATTTTTAAAAAAAATAAAATATTAGGTATTTTTCTCATAAACTAATTTTTTTATTATTTGTTATTTTATTAAAACTACAAAGTTAAATAATATTATATTTAAAAAAAAAAAAAAAAAAAAAAAAACAATTTAGCTCTACTGGTTTCTCTCCACTTGTAAGAAAAAATAAACAAGGAAAAAAATAAACAAATGGTCGTTTCAGCACCGTACGCCCCAAGCTTAGGAGAAATACACGTTGGGGAAGCTCTCTCCCCTCATATACCACGGAAACTTGTCCTACGCCTCACCCCTTTCTAGAAAAACGCCACGTAGCGGTTTCATGAATCCACGTCAGGAAAAAAAAAGTCATACCACCAACTACAAACCCACACGTGACCGGCAACTTCCGGTTACAATAGTCGCCACGTGTACGCGGGCCCCACCAAAGACAGCTGGACGGGACGCTTTTAAGCACTCAGCCTCAGCTTAGAACTTGTGGACGAGATTGGAGGAGCAAATAACAAATTTCAAAATTAAAAAATAAAAAAATTAAAAAAAAAAAAAAAAAAAAAAAGAAAAAGAAAAAGAAAAGAAAGGAAAAAGCGCATCGGTGGGCTTTTATCATCCACAGCCACTAGTTTTGTGCCACTTGTCAAAATCCAATGCAACGACCTTTCTCTATTGCCTTCTTCCACTTGTTTGTAGCCTCAATAAAAACTAAAAACTGGCTGGTTTTTATTTTTTAAACGGCGCAAAATCCAGAAGAAATTGTAGTGGCTGAGATTGCTCCGACGCCCAAAACTGTAACTTCCGGTGCGTTAGGTCTCTCATACAGAAGAAAAAGGAAACAGACAACAAAAACAATACTCTCTGCTACTACTTCCACCCTCTCTGTTTATTCATTCCTCTTCTTCAGATTCTTCTTACTTTTTCCTTCAATTCACCTTCTTAATCTCTACAAACCATGGGTTTTCTGCTGAGTTTCTAGTGATTTCACTCTCATGCATGATCGGACTATCCACTGTTCCCTTCCGAATTACCTCCAACCATGGCTTTCTTCCAAGGTACTCTTCTTTTTCTCTATCCCCCTCTCTCTCTAGGGCTTCTTCTTAATCCTTATTCTCAGTTTGGTTGCCGAGAAAATTTTTAGAAACGGATGGAGTTCTTAATCTGTAGGCTTTTGTTTTTGCAGATTGAATTGCTTGGTGCTGCTTAAGTTAGTTGATTTTTCTTTTTTCTGTTTTTTTTTTTAATCATTCGCTTTCTAATGTTTTCTCGGCAGCTAAATGGATAGTTAACTTGACTTTACCAGATCGGTATTGTAGCGATGCATATCTGTGAGTTGGAGAAAGTAGTTTGTTGATTACTGATTAGAATTTTCTCTCTTTTCTACATTCTAAGGTTTTGGCGTCTTCCAGTTCGTTTTGGTGAGGATTCTGAATAAGGAATTTTCATTTTAAGTTCTTTTTCGGCGAAGTATCTCTATCTTGTTACGGTGGCTTCTGAAAATATTTTCTATGAAGTTTTATTTTGATGTTTCCTACTATATTAAAATTTTACATAATATAAGTCTACTGATGCAGTTAAATTCGAAACTCTTAATTTTGTTTACTTGAAAAAGAGACGGATCGCTTCCGATTGCTGTCGCTTTTTTTCTATTTTGCAGTAGCGTCAAGGAGCCCGGTGACAAAAGAAACAACGGCTTCACCATTTATAATTTTTTGTATCCCTAACAATGAAAGGAGGTTTTCTTTTTACCCCTTGCTCGTTAGAGAGGATTTGAAGCAGCGGTTGCTGCTCAGGTCCTTCGATGGAACCCAACTCCTCAGGAGAAGACTTGGTTTTTAAGGTAATAATCCATTCCCCCTTCTCACAGAAAAGGAAAAGATAATTAAGGAGAGAAGTTAAGAAAAGGGAAAGAAATGAAAAATGAAAACTGTTTATAATTGAGGTCTACATATGATAGACCAGGAAGCCATATACTATTACAAAGCAACGAGAGCGCTGGACGGAGGAGGAGCACAATCGATTTTTAGAGGCGCTGAAGCTCTATGGGCGAGCATGGCAGAGAATTGAAGGTTATATTTTGCTCAACTGTCAGCATTCCTTTTTGACTTTTGTTGATTTCTTAGTTTGTAACCTTGGTTGGATGAATTATATACTTCCTGATATTTGATGCAAAATTTAATTACCATCCAGGTCATTAATCAGAATTTGCTTCAATTAAAAATTTTATGATCTGTGATACTAATTTATGGTTATTGTTGAGCTAATTTGATCTGGATCCTTTAATATGAATGCTATCGAGTTTATGTTGTCCCTCAAAAAGGCTCCTGATTCTCCTTTGTATGCCTTTATATGCAGAGCATATTGGAACCAAAACTGCAGTCCAGATACGAAGTCATGCACAGAAGTTCTTTTCAAAGGTCAATGTGTACCCTTCTCTACTTATTCTTATTTTTTGGTTTTTCTTCTTCTTGGCTTGTTGTCCTTGATTTCAATGCTTTCATTTTTATGAAATATTGTATTATGGCGAACTTGTTTCCTTTTTGTTTTTTTTTTTGGTCCAGTTGTTTGGTTCATAATCTTGCTTGCTCATCAGTAGAACATCTACGTTTCTTTTCATAATCTTGCTTGCACATCAGTAGAATGTCTGAGCATTTCTTACGGGTATTTCCATTTTTTTAGGATAGCAGGTATTTCCATTGGCATTATGGCCTAGTTGCCTTATCCTGTATGCTTGTTATTATATATATTGATTATAGATGTTGCCATATCTGTAGAATGGGTACTAGACTAAAATTAGTTTGACAAGATTGATGCAAAATCCCATCTATGGAAAATCTCATCATGGCTTTCTTTTGGAATATGGGGAAACAAAGAAATAAAAAAGTATTCATGGAAAAGATACTTATACAAATCTCTTTAAAAATGTTATTTACCAAGCTATATCTTTTTGGAATATGGGGAAACAAAGAAATAAAAAAGTATTCATGGAAAAGATACTTATACAAATCTCTTTAAAAATGTTATTTACCAAGCTATATCTTAAGGTAAACTGTTTAATATTTTTGCTTCCTATAGTTATGTCATCCTCATTGTAAATTGGAAAAGTCTTTTGTAAACATTATGGATATCCTTTTTGTAAATTTCAAATATAAATGAAATTGTCTCTAATAATAATAATTAAAAAAAAAAAAAAAAAAAAAAAACATTGATGACACTGATCAAAATGATTTATGTCTCTTTGAGGCTTTGGCATATGGCCGTTGATTTTAAAAAACAAAAAAAAAGATGAACAAGAAGACCTTTTCTCCAAAACATGCAAACCTAAAGTTGACGCATGACTTCTCTTTCTCAAGATGATGGCTTCGTTTGACTAAATCCTCTGGCTTGGGATGCTAGAGTTCTGATGTTTTTTTTTCGATTGTTGGGTATTATCAAACGCTTACTGGAAGTTTCAAGTTAACGGTAAATAATGCACAATTTAGGACAACTTTTAGTTGCACAAAGGATGTGCTGACGACAGCATGAGATTAATAATTTCACAAACCGACAATACCTAGGTTCTCAATTTACAATGAGGCCGTGAGGAAAGGATACTGATGTTATCTACAAAATAACAAGATCATCACTTACATGTTTAAACTATTTATGTCTGGAGTTTACTTTCGGACAAAATGAGTTTAACTTGTTATCTAGGAAAAAAAATGTTGGGGGTAAGTAATGTTGTACATCAACAATGTGTAAATTGCAACTCACAAAAGTGAAGAGTTGTTTAAAGATCCAAAAGTATCAACTCTAGATTGCGTTAGGTTTTAGTATCTCATCTTGAAGATATGTGCTTATCTTGGAGGGAGCATCTTGATTTCGCCAAGATTAAAGCTTCTCTTGGATGTTCTTTGTCTTCTTTGTCTGCTAATTATTCTTTTAGCTTTCTCCAATTTGGATTTGTATCCATGAACTTTTTTTTTTCTTTTCATTAAAAATATAGTTTCTTCTTGAAAAAAAATATCCAATGGTACTTGGGTACTTCTTATCAGGATTTTATGAGTGAGTTAAACATATTAAAGTTGATTATCATTTTGTTTGTTCGCATGGGTCCACAAGTTGGTTGTTCTTTATTGTAATTATACCTTCTTTGGTTTAAGGACTCAAGTTTTATGCACACCAATGTATATATGACTCAAGTGAACGGAATATGATTGAATGTTTTTTTTCAAATCTTTGTTAGCGTATAAATGTTCCAAATTTGTTTTCTATTTGATATAGTTTTGTCTCCTTTTGAACCTGTAGTACACATGGTAAATTCAATAGCCATTTTCAGCGCCACCACATTAGTGATGAAATTGAATATATCTTCTTAACTCATTTATGGCCTTGATCTTGTTGTAACGTTGGGGCTTCCTGAGAATGTTTGATTAATCCACCACACCTAAATGGTGTGAAAGTTATCTTATTTATAATCAAATAAATTACAAGATTATGGAAATAGTAATAAATGGAAATAACAATAAATGGAAAGATACATATAGTAATAAGGCAAATATCTAATATTTGCCTTATAATAAAATATCAAATATAATATATATGGTAAACTATAATTTATTACTAAATATCCTTAACACCCCACCGCAAACTGAGCGTCGGATTTGAATGAACGTGAAGCTTGGATCTGAAAAATTCAAAGAGAGATTGAGAAACACTTTTCGTGAAAATGTCAACAACTTGGTTCAGAGGAGGCGTAGAGAAACACTTTCTTGGCCATCGAAAATTGCAGAGGGATCGTCGCTCAGCGGCGATGCGGCCTTGGCATCAGCGAGAATATGTCTAACCCATGAAGAGGGATTGTCGCTTAGCGACGATGCTGCCTTGGCTCTGGTGAGCATATGTCTAACCCTAAGAAGTAGAAGGGGAAACCTAGAGCAAGGGACAAAGACAATGTTGAAGCTGGAAGCGTCGCCACATTGGGCGAAGGAGCCAATTTTGGCGAGAAGGGCCGCCGGAAGAGTCGCCACATTGGGGCGAAGGAGCCAATTTTGGCGAGAAGGGCGGCGGCAACTTGGTTGGCGAAGATGACAGTGCGGCGCCCAGATTCCAAAGGTAAATCTCTGTAGAAGATCGATGGGCTTATTGAGATTCTGTATATTTCCGAAGAGAACGCTGATGAAGATCCTAAGATTAGGGTTTCTGTGAAGGATGAAGGGAAAATTGGGAAGAAAATGAAAGAGGCTATGTTTGGAAAAGGTGAGGTTGTATGTATAGAGTATGGCGAATGATGATTTGGAAGTCAAAAGGGTGGAGTCGAAGAGTAATTAATCGGCTCTGCATGTGGCAGCCATGACGATTGCCCCTGCGGCGTCAAAGCCAGTAGTGGTGGTGGAGAAGAACGGTAGAAGATTTCAAAAGCCATTGAAAAGAAAGGATCCGGTTGCTAAACCAAAATGGCTCTGATACCATGAGAATGTTTGATTAATCCACCACACCTAAATGGTGTGAAAGTTATCTTATTTATAATCAAATAAATTACAAGAATATGAAAATAGTAATAAATGGAAATAACAATAAATGGAAAGATACATATGGCAAATATCTAATATTTGCCTTATAATAAAATATCAAATATAATATATATGATAAACTATAATTTATTACTAAATATCCTTAACACTTCCCAACTGTGTCTTGTTTATTCAAATTTATTTATGTGATCGTAAAGATTTGTTTTGGTAGTTTTATTCTTTTGAAAAACAAAGCAAGAAAAGATTTCTTTAAAAAGTTTGGGGCTTGCTATATGCAACTATATTTTTATTAGCAGTTTAAGTAAAGGTTTTTTGTGCATGAAACTTGAGTTCAGCCAATCAAATTTTTAGTCAAATGATTTCCTTTTTATTTTTTTAATTATAATCTTTGCGTATTCCTATCCAATATATATACGCATAATCTTTACATGTTCCAGGACTTATTTTTGTGAAACTTTCCTGATGTACATGGTAAAGTCTGCTTCCTCACCGCTTCATTCTTATTGTCTTAAATTTTCACTTTACCATCTCTAATTCATACATGGGGAGATAATTGGCAAGTGCTTCAAGTTCTTACAAAATTGGATAAGGGCATCCTCATGACTGTTAAATTGGTGAAGGTATCTACAGATAGTGGCCAACCATCCTTGCTTGATGATCTTTATCAGCTTCTTCTTGCTACCGGATGAGTGGTAAGATTACGATGATTGCTAGGTCTGCTAAACTGGAGTAGTAGATGGCCCCTTAGGCCGATTGGACTAGACCGAAAGCCCGGAACATCCTTGATATCGTGAAGTGACCCTCATGCTTGGAATACTTGACTGAGACCTTAGCTGCCAATGCTGACAGAAAAAAAATGCCCATCCCCCGCTTTTTCAGACCGGTGAAGAGAATTTCTTAGACCGGGGGTTTTGAGATAGAGGTCCTTTAAGGTGAACTTATTCCTTACTAGTTAGAAACACTTTTTCATACGGTCTTTCCAACTGGCTATTCTTGGATTGGAAAGCTTGAACACGACGAATAGGGTGCGGACGAAGTGGCTTAGTGAGAAGAAGGGTACGTTGAAATGGTACGCATCTTTATTTGAGGAGGAGGCTTTGTCGTCCGGCTCCCCATAAATGATGTTAGGATGTACTTGTGCTCATATCGACCCAATATTAGATAGATAAACCATCTTGGGGCTATTTTCTATAATAGAAACCTTCATTCAGTGAGAAGGAGAACAATGCTGGTAAGCCTATCCCACATAAAATGGCCAGAGAGAGTTAACACAGTTGAATGATTCACCTAGGCTGACCTTGCCCTAAGTGTACTGGAGAGTTAACACTGTTTTCTCCCCCCCAACAATGCCTTTTTAGGTAAATCCAATTGCATAGAAAGTGGTCAAGAGTCAGTTGAGCCTGTGATGGCTTGCTTTCAACAGATCATTTGCTATTGATGGGTCTCCAATCCTTAACTTACTGAAACTCACTGTATATGCTTGTCCCTTATTATTTTAAGTTACCTTTATCTTTTTTAATTTTATTTTCCTTCCTCCTTTAGATGGGAGTATCTAGGCTAGCTTATGCACCTTATCTAACTCACGGGGACATGTGCCTAATCCTACAAGATTTGGATGACACATTCATGTTGATACTCATGAATGCCCTTCTCCTATATTGCCTTGATTTAACTAGTCTACCCGACTATGGGTTTGCTAATGATTCATCCTCTTTTGTTGAATTTAGGCCGTTTTCTTGGTCTAGGGGTGGCAGGCCAACTAGTATGGTCAATTTATGCCAAGGGTGGAGGAGAGTTGATCACCATGTCCCCTATTGCATTTTTAAGGTAAATCAACTCTACCACCCACTCACATAGAAAATGACAAGGATTCACTCCCTCCCTAGTGACTCCTTCTAGATTCCCCTAGAGAGAGTATTATCCAAAATAGCATTTAAGGTGAAGTACTGATTAAAAAAATACCTGCAAGTGAAGCACCTAGTTCCTCCAGGGACCATTTCATTATGTTTGGCATGCTGAGTTTGCCAAATATTATGAAGAATACTGGAGAAAGTAGCCGTTTCTTAGTTCTTAACACAGAACGATGTCTTCTAAACTTAAGATGGTTCTCTCTGGTACTCAGGCCAACAATTACTTGGGAAAAAAAAATGCTTTAGAGCGTGCCATCTAATACAGTCGAGTCAAAATAAAGTTAAATGACTAATTACCTATTCAGATATTTTTTCCAAACACGATCCTTTCTTCGTTGTCTAATCTGAAAAAAAAAAAAAAAGTCCACCTTTCAGTTTTCTGGTTACATTTGGAAATGTGCTTCCACAGGCTTTTGTTTTTTACAGTTGGTGCCTGCTTGATATTGTTCTCCTCACTTGCTCAATATTGTGTATGAGACAATATCTATATACGTGCCACAGTGCTTTGATCACATTCATGAATTTTCAACCCAGTTTAGATATTGGTAGTTAGGCTTCAATTGGGATAAACTAGCTGTTAGGTTAGTTGTGATTTGGCTGGCATAAACTAGCCTGTGACTTAGTTAGGATTTGATTGGCATAAACTAGCTGATGTGGGGTTAGTAGGGATATAGTTGGCGTAAACTAGTATAAGTACTAGTGTTCTATCTGCTGACATGTCAGATTTCATTTATAAAATTTCTCTCGTTTGGTTCACACCAAAATTGGTATCAAAGAAACCTTGTGAAAGGTTTGATGGCTAGAAAAAGAGCATAACACTTTGGAAGTTAAGTAGTCTTGACAGTAGGGTGTCTAAAATAGAATTTCTCCATAATTTGAAAACTATTTTCTCGCCAAGAACACCAACTCGTCATCTCTTTGGAGAAATTCATAAAAATATGACCAAAGTTCAACTTATGATTGGTACAATGGCCATACAGTGGAATGAACTTCTGAAACCCTTTAATTTGTACAGTCCCCGAGAGCAAACAGAAGGCAACAACATTAACCATTGAAACCAAAAACAGAGAGGCCACTCGCAGAAAATTCGAAGAGTTTTTTTTTCCACATGATAGGCCCCAATAACGCATAAATGGAAGGGTCTTAATCATCTTCTTTTTTTTTTTTTTTTTGTTCATTTGCGTTACTGGCTGAAGTGAGAACAGTCTTAGAGAAGGGTTACTATTTGTGTAGTCTGAAAGACATTGCTGAAAAAAGCCTCAAGTTAGTAGCTGTTGATAGCGTTGGAATCCTAGTTTATTTTACTACTATGGAGCTGATTTGCTTGGAAATGATTAGTTGAATGTGACAGTTGTTGAATGGACGTGCAAGCAAGCATGCCAGGTAATACATTTCATTTGCCCTGTCACAACCAGGATATAAGTTTCTTAAAAAGATTAGCTTGCACCTAGGAAGAACATAATTGGCAACCTGATTTTTGAGAGGGTCGTGTCTTCAGTCCACCTTATTCCTTCCCAGAGGTAGATTTCCTTATTAACTGAACATGGCTCACCCTTCAGCTAAGGATTGCACTCTGAAGAAACATCAACCACCGCATGTAGATGAAGGAAGGCATACTCTTGTTAATGACCGACCATACCCTACCCCATGTATAGAAAACAAAAATTCAAAGGCTCAGTAAGTGAAATGTTGACGGTTGAAATTGTATTCAAGCTTTGGTTGAAATTGTATTCAAGCTTTGGTTGAAATTGTATTCAAGCTTTGTTATCCTAGTGAAAAATTGGTGGGAGTTGGGGATTTGTGTAAACTATCAAGTGCTCAACAACATCAACTACCCCTGATAGGTTCCAATACCAATGGTTGAGGAGTTTTTGGATAAGCTTTATGGGTCTAAAATCTACTCTAAGATAGATCATAAGTTGGGTTATCATTGGATTTGAGTGATTAAAGGTATACCTAAGATAGTCTTCCAAATGACGAAAGAAGCTATGAATTTCTAGTGATGTTTTTTGTTAAATCACTATTGAACCCAAAAGCCTAAGTTGATGGATTAGCACTCCCTCCTCACTTGTGAGCTTGAAAATTTGTATAAGGCCCAATGGAAATAAATATTAATTCAAAAATAATTGGGGAGGAAATGACATTATAGGTGTTCGCTGATACATTGTTATCACCACTGAACCCAAATGCTTAGGCCGATGGATTACGTAAATTTAATTATATCAACCTTAACAGATCTCGTGAATGCACTCACAACTATCCTTTTTAGTCCCTTCTTACACAAGTACTTCCTAGTAATCTTTTCTGATATTCTAATTTACAACCTAGATTTATGTCCATATATCACCGATTATAGTTTTTAATCTACAAGGAGAACAATCCTTATGAGAACTTGAAGAATGTGTCGATTGGCAAGAGATCTCATAGACGATCTTGGTGAGTAGGTGTTAGCACAATGAATGGAGGTAGACCTAGAAAAGGTACGGTCGATGCTGCAATTTCAATGACCACTAATGTGAAAGAGCTTTTGGGATTCTGAAATCTCATGGGATACTATTGACAGTTTGTTTCAAATTATAATACTATTGTCGCTCCTTGCACCCAATTCCTGTAGAAAGACTCCCAGTGGGGTGGTAACTTGCTTATGTTGGCTCTTCTGCACTTCAGCTTGCCTTTCATGATTGAGATTGATGCAATCCAATACCGGATTAGAGATAGTTTTATCATAGGTGTAGCGCATAATCACAATTTCATTCAAAATTTGTTACACTACGCTCAATTGATGTGTGTTTACAAAAAGGAGCTGATGGCGATAGTCCTTTTAATTCAACAATGGAGAACATACTTCCCAGGCCGAAAGTTTATTCCAAGGACTGATCAACAGGTATTGAAGTACCTCCTAGAGTTTAGAGTTCTACAACTAGTCAATAATGCTAGGTTTCTGAACTGTTGGGAAATGGCTTCAAGACTCAATATGATTTGAGTTTGAAAACAATGCCACTTATGCTCGACCATGCCTTGCCCAGTCATTCACTTGGCAAGTTTCTCACCATTCTTGATATCAAAGTGTGTAATGGTGAGGTCTTAAATGACCCAAAACTTATTCAGATAACTAACAACCTTAAGAAGATTTGGCCAACATATCTAAATACACACTAAAAAGGGGACCTTAATCCATAAAGATTGCCTAGTCTTGTTGAAGACATCGACCTTACTTCTTGCAATACTACACATGTACCATGATTCTATATTGGGAGGGAGTAGCATCATACTTACACGAGGCTCACGAGAGTGTTATACTAGATTGATATTCAGACAAATATTAACATGTATGTGAAACATTGTACAATTTGGAAGCCTAACAACACCTTGTGTTGAGGTATTCATATCGTTAAATTTACAGTAACCGATCCGCTTAAAGTTTTGTATTCCAGCTCCTTTAAGTTATTTCCTTCCCATTTAATATTGATTTCCACTTGCTGAGGTTTTTACAAATTTCCAAGCCCACAAGTGAAGAGTGTTAAAATTTTGTTATAGTTAAATTTAGTGTAATCCGTTGGCTTAAGTTCTTGAGTTCAGTATTGATTTAACATGTTGGTTGAAAATATTTTGATAATTATTTTATTTTATTGTATTATTTCCTGATTCTATCCCTTCATATTTGAATTTTTCACCTATATTAGAAGAGTATGTATCTGATGATTGAATTATTGGAATACAAGTATTTGATTCCATTAAACCTTAGTCCTTGGCATGTGTGCACCCGGTCTTCTTCAACCACTTCCAATGTTGGCTAAAATCTAGGAAGATATTTTGATGGATTTCATGGATGGCCTTTCAAAATCTATGGAAATGATGCCATCTTCACAGTGGCTTATAGGTTGACAAAGTATGCACACTTCAGACCAGTGTGGCAACATTATTTAGTGAAATGATAGTAGCAACATTTGTTTGAGATGTGGTTCAGCTCCTTGGGTCTTTTGCATTCCATTGATTCCAACCATTGCTTACCACCCGCAATTTGATGGGCAAAGAAATTGTGAGCATGTGCTTTTGGAGACATACTTGAGGTTAGGGGTGCATATTGATTTTAGTCTAAACTAGAGTCTAGCCGAGTTTCTCAGTTATTTTGAATTTTGAACCAAACTGAAGTCCATCTACTTGAAAAACCGTTTGGTTTGGGTTTATTAGGCAGTTCGTAGTGATTTGGATCTTTTGGTTTAAGCCTCGGTGGTTACTTTTTTTTTTTTTTTTGGAGTTGCAATTTGGCCCAATTGTCGTCAATGCTCCAGAATAATTCTTACCACAAATTCACATCGCCACTCCTCAATGGAGCATGAACACTAGGAAAATTGAGAAGAAAAAGATGAATATAGCTAGTAATGGTATGAGTATCTAAAATCACCGAGTAAGTTTAAGTTAAAGAGAAGAAGAAAATATCAATGATGATAGAACCACCACCACATTTGACTATAGTTATTAGGAGTTATGTAGGAATAGTGAGTTTAAAAACGCATGGAGAGGGTCCAAGGTAGGGAGGGATGGGAGAGGAAAGAAGAGGTTTTGAGTCAAGGGAGTGTGAAGATCTGGTCATCGATGCCTTGGAGGGAGTGGCTCATGCTTGGGTCTTTCCCAGAGGATTGATGATGGAGCCGAAGCTAGAGACGATGACAAAGACATAGCTAATGCCAGAAATGCAGGCCCAACAAAGATGAGACTGACAGACTCAAGCCAGAGATGGGGAGTGATGACGGTATGAGAGATGAGGGATGGAGTGAGAAGAGATCTGATGTGATGTCAATAAGGGAATGAGATGTAATGGCCTGGAGCATTACGAAACTTGAATTTTCAGCTTTGGCACCGCAAATATTATGATGAAGAATACTTGAAGAATGGAAGTTCTATCTAAGTCACCTGTACATATTTACTTCAAACAGGGTTGCTATCTGTATAGTTCAGTCCACTTCTATATGATAGAACAAAACATGTTGCAATTGACAAGCATTTCATAAAATATAGGACCAAGCATAATAGACTGACAACCATTTGATAAAGGAGAAGATTAATGCCTGTGTTATGTGTATCATTTATTTTCTGGTAACGAAGCCAACAAGGATGTGCTTTCAAAGGGGTAGTTTGACAAATTGATATATAAGTTCGCTCAAGCTTGAGTGGGTGTTGGATTTCTTTTTCTGTAAATATTAGTGGTTCACAGTTTTGACAATAATTATGTTATCTTCCATCTTTTTCTTATTTGTAGATGGCATTTCTCGACATTTGACAACATGTTTTATTTGGATAGCTAAAATGAGGTGAACTGTTTTGAAAGTGTATTGAGTTTTTGATAGCTTCATTTTTTGTTTTGTAAATACTTTCTAATAATATAATTTATCTGCCAACTTCAAGGAAAAAGTTTGCACTCTTCACAGTAGAAGACAATTTCGACGGTTAAATTTACAAGGTCCCTTATCCTTGAAAGGACTGTGCATGTAAACTACCATTTTCATGTTCCTTCTGGAGCCTGAACTTCTATATGAACATATCAAATCGGGCCACTATCTGTTTCTTAGATTCTTGCGTCCTAGATCATGTACAAAGTTCCTAGTTCAATATAATTTTTCAGCAATTGTTCAACTCCCCACTGCAAGGATGGATATCTTTAAAAATGTTCTCTGCGTGGATATTGTGCGAAGATATGTTTTATTTTCTGAGATTCTGATTTTTTCTTTAATTTAATTTTCCCAGTTGGAAAAGGAAGCACTCATTAAGGGAATTCCTGTAGGACAAACTCTTGATATAGATATTCCACCACCTCGGCCGAAGAGGAAACCGAGTAATCCTTACCCAAGGAAAACTCCTATATCAAAGTTGGATGCAAATGACGGGAAGCTCTTGACTTTGGTGTCTTCTTCACAGAGCAAACAAATCTTAGATTTGGAGAAAGAGCCACTGAATGAGGTGTGATGCACTCTTCTATCTTCTTCCAATGCGTTAATATTTATTGATATTTCACTTTTGCTACTCATACTATTAGGCCACTAGTGGAGAAGAACAAGCAACTAGCGAAATGGATACTCATGACGATAATTGCTCAGAAGTATTTACCCTTTCACGAGAAGCTAACTTCTTTTCTTGGAAAAACAAAAATTCTGTACCTGCGCAAGTTAAACTGAACCTGAACGACTTATGTGCTTTCAGGGAGTTTGTGCCTTCATTTAAAGAGGTAATTGTGCAATGTGAAACAAATGAATCTTATATGTTCTTTTAACTTATATTGAACCGTAATGTCATACTACCTTAGCTTGATGCAAAACAGCCACTCCATGATAAAGGCAGGGGCAAGGTTTCAGAATTTGAGATTGCAAGTGCTTCACAAGAAAAAATTGTGTCTGCTGAAAAGAAAGAAGCTTTAAGCTGCGTACTGTCTGGAGATGAAATGCAAGGTGCTCATAACTATCCAAGGCATGTGCCTGTGCATGTGGTCGATGGAAGCTTGGGAGCAAATGTTCAAGAGTCTGTAACAGACACTCCGCTGCAGGAATCCTCTTTTAATCCAGCAATGGAGGTTCCAGGAGAGCATAACATACATCGGAATCCATCTGATTCTGTTTCCTTCGAACGTCAAAACAATGCACCTAGGTGCATTTATCAATCGTATCCAACTGTTCATCCCACTCCATTTACCTTACTTCCCCCTAACCAAGAAAATTATAAGTCACTTCTCCATATGTCCTCCTCATTTTCAAATCTCGTTGTGTCTACCCTTCAACAAAACCCTGCAGCCCATGCAATAGCAAGTTTGACAGCAACATGTTGGCCCTATGTGAATCCTGAAGCTTCTGTAGATTCTCCCATGTGTGATAAGGAAAGTTTTAGAACCAAGCAAATGAACTCCACCCCAAGTATGGAAGCCATTGCTACAGCAACTGTAGCAGCTGCAACTGCATGGTGGGCGGCCCATGGACTGCTACCTTTATGTGCCCCTTTTCATTCTGCCTTTACCAGTTCTGCTATATCTGCTCCTGTGGCACAACCATCAGATACCTGTCCAAATCCCGAGTTCAAGGACAAAGCAGAAAGTTCCATGCAAATTGATGCGGAACAATCAGAAGCTTTAACTGCTCAACATTCAGGTTCCAAGTCACCTACTCATTCATCATCTGATTCTGAGGGTAGTGGAGGTGCAAATGCAAATGCAAATGCTACGGTGAAACCTGCCCATGACGAGAAGACACCTGCTGAGGATGAGTTTCATGATTCAAACAAGGGAAAGAGGGGAAAACAAGTAGATCGCTCCTCATGTGGTTCCAATACACCATCTGGAAGTGATCAAGAGATAGATGCGACAGAAAATAATGATAAAGAAGAAAAGGAGGAAAAAGAGCTTGAGATGGCTTGTCCAGCTTCCGAGTCCAGTAATCGTCGCAGTAGATGCATCAGTAACATAAATGAATCTTGGAAGGAGGTTTCTGATGAGGTAAAAAGGGTATGTTAGTTTATTCAATGTATTTTGTTGCAGTTTTCTTCGTATAATGCTTACATTTTCTCGTAATTTATATCATACAGGGGCGGTTGGCTTTTCAAGCTCTCTTCACTCGTGACATATTGCCTCAAAGCTTTTCACCTTCATATGATGTAGAAAACGAGAATGAGAAGAATGAGAATGTTGAGAAAGATAGTAACATTATAGATAAAGATAGTTGTGCATCCGTTATGGACCTTAACAGCAAGATTTGTGGACCTTCTAGAGATGAAGTTATGGAGAGATACACATCAGCAACAGGTGACAACAATGGAGAGGGAAAAATTCTCACAATTGGACAAGGAAATGGAACCCCCAAGGGTTGTCGAACAGGATTCAAACCTTATAAAAGATGTTCAGTGGAGGCAAAGGAAAAGAGAATGACAACATCCAGCAACCACAGTGAGGAGGGAGATCAAAAAAGACTACGCCTGGAGCAGAAAGCCACAAATTGACAGTTGATTGGCATGCAAACGGGCAAAGGAAACCTTTGTTCTGCTGCATGTATATCTAACCTTCCTCGTCAATCTATCTTTCCCACTTTAATTCTTCGCGTGTGTACTATAAAATGCCTACATTATGTGATTGGTACATTCGAACTTATACATCTGAACTGAAGATTACCTAAATTAGCCTTTTTGTAAGAATTGTTCAGTACCCCAGTAGCCATTATCCTGTTACCTCTTCCAAGACTTTAGTTTCTTAATGAAGATGGTCTAAGTTTAGCATTCTAATGCATGTTCCAGTATCTAGGAACCCAAAGTGTCAGATTTATTAATCGTGTAGAAACTACTGAAGTAATGAAGACATTCCCTTGGCTGCTGATGATAATAATACCTTGCTATCATTCATTTCTCATGATGTGGCTTTCAGTTTATGTTTATGATCTTATTTTGATTACTGATTTACTGGCTGGATGTTTTCCAGTTGCAAGAACAGAACTCTATAGAAGGCTCTGTGATTTGATTTGAAGTTGATAATTTGAACAGACTCCCATCTCTGATCCATATCAGGAAGTGTTGTTGGGAACATGACTGACGGTAAGTTGTTACTGTAATCCTCTCATGCATGACCTATTCTTGGACTGTTTAGTTATTAGGGAGAAAATAGATGTTGTAGAGGATGAACCCGAATCCCGATTTCAGGTCGTTATGGCTGTTTAGCTGAGAAAATATGCATTTGATGATCTCCATATTCTGATATTCTTGGTTAAAGTCTTTGTTCTGCTCTTAATATCGATCTGGACTATTTTACAATACCCAGTTTACTTTTTAGGAGTTGGAAGAGGAATGAAATTAATGGGAGTAGAAGGGTGTTATTCTCTTGGTGGTGTTTACTAAAAATGTTTTGATACTATTTATTACTAAATCATCCCTTTCATATTTGTAGAGAAGTATATGCATGAACAGATATGGTAGTATAATTGTTATAAAAATAAAAGAAAGAAAATGTCATGTATCTTCATCATGGGCATCTAACAGTTAAATTGGGTCTTACTTGGATGGTTCAAGTTGAAATGAGATAAAAATATGGTCCATTAAATGATATTATTTAAGCTTAAACTCAACCAAGTTGGGATTCATTGGTTACTTTCTTCGGAACATTGCTCCACTCTAATAAGTGAACACTGAAAGACACAACTACCAAGTTGTAAGTGTTGGCAATCTTGTCATATGGGTGTTTCTATAGCGAGGAATATGGAGACAAATGTCATCATCCCACCCCCTTTCAAGGCAAGTGTTTTGATCTAAAACTAGTAGTATTTACCATTTGGAATCTTCTCATGTCATCATTATCTGAAGAACTTAAGAGATTGTTTATTGAATTCTTCACTCTTTGAATTGATCGTAATAGGAGTTTTTTTTTTGTTGTATTTTTTAATTTTATCTCACAAACTACTTGTTGTCACAACCCATGAGAGCAAGTGTTCATGACTAACATTTATAGCTTTTGTTAAACCCTCGGATTATAAATGAATTTTGATTCAAAAATTGTATGCGTATACATGTATATTTTAATGTAATTAGCATGGGTGTTTGTTTATCTTTTATTTTTAAAACCAAAAACATTTATCGAATTTTTATCTTTCTACCAATGTAATGGTTCGCTTTTCAAGATACGGAAAGATGGATTGTTACGCTACTTAGTATTTTTATGTTCACCCCTTCTACTTTTCTTTTTCGAATGTTCATTGGCTATAGGTCAAAGTGATGAGAGGGTTTGAGAGCTGCGTGATCATACAGAGAGTTGTCCAGGGCGTTAGTTCATCTACATACTTTAGGTCTTTTGTATTTTTATTTTATAGATGTATCTTAAACCCGTTTATTATTTGTAATAAACTTGAATAACACTGAATTGTAATTAAGTTGCTTTTTTAAAATTTATTTGTAGTATTATTGTCTCTTAATTCTCGTCTCGTCTTTTTAGTCGATATCCAAACCATTGAAATTCGGCCTTTATTGATTTAAGCCACAATCTCTCCCATGTGGTTCTTCAATAACTCATATCATTGAATAAATTACATAGAAAAAAACACTACAAAAGTCCAAAGTAACTGAAGAAATCCCATTAGACACCAAAAGCCCGAACATAAAACATTAACAATTAAGAGTTTTGAACTTCACCTGATCCAATCCAATCCAGCGGAGAGATCGTTGATGAATTCATCGGCATGGATGTCGACGCCGATGAAGCATATGTACTGCCCACAATTTGGCAGCTGAATCGAGGAAGATTCAGGACCGTCGGGAAGATCAAACCCATTTTTGTCGTCCATAATTTGATTCAAATGTGACATTGATTATCTTCAATATGTTCGGTCAAACATTTTAAATGATCAGTTTAAACTTAACGATAAATTGGACGAAATCAATATGATTTCAATGCTTTAAGTTTAATTTAAATTTTAGTTTATAATCTTTTCGAGTTTGAAAGGGGCTATTTTTTTGTTTCCATAAAAAGAAAATGAACTTATAACATGAAATATTTCTTAAATTTAAAATAGAAGTATGTATTATGGATAGGGTTTTAATTTATGAACCTCTGTGGGATCCACTTATCACCACCCAAATTTAGTAAACAATATTAATGTTAAATGTTAAATTGTCCTCAACCATGGGTCCATAGCTCAGTGGTAGAGCATTTGACTGCAGATCAAGAGGTCACCGGTTTGAACCCGGTTGGGCCCTTTTATTTCGTGTTTTTTCTTTTTTCCGCCATCTACTCTACTTTTATGAAACTTAGTGATTTTAACTGTAACATCTTCTTTAATATTTGATTTTCCAAACTATTACATGTGTATTAATAAAGCTCATTTACGTGAGTTATTTACTGGGCTAGAGTGATTTTGAGAATAGAATGACTAACAAAGTTTTACAATAATTTAAAGTTACTACAAATACCAACAAGGTGCATCTTCCTTTTTGTTGGCCTAGTCGTAGGAATTTCAAAGTAACGTCACAAAAGGATATATAAAATGTCGGGATCATTAAGTGTTGAATCTCAATTTCGAATTCTTATCTAAATCTTGGACATGGGTCATTACAAATGGTATTAGAGTGGTACCTCTTCCAATAAGATGTGGTTCGAGAATGAAGTAAGGCGGAAGCTAGTGAGCATGTGACACTCAAGTAAAAGAGAGATGCATAAATGAACTAAAACCGCATTCAAATAAAAGCGATCGTGAGAATAGGATGACTAAGAAATACTTAAAATAATTGAAAGTCATTACCTATACTAACAAGGTACACGTTTCTTTTTTTTATGGATCAATCATAAGACGTTCATAGTTAAGCGTGCTTTGCTTGAAGCAATTCTATGTTGGATAACTTTCGAAATTTTCCTAGGATGCATGCAAGTAAGGATAGAAACATGTTGGAATGACTCGTATTGAATTTTTAGGATAACTTTCACTCTTCGAAGTAAAAAGTAAGTAACGGGAACATGTCGTAGGAGATGTAAAGGAATACTGAGGCTATCCGATGTCGAAATTCAAATTATAATCCTAAGCATGAATCATTACAAAAGTGTTGTAACTTGTATAAGGAGTGAGCACTCAAATATATGTAATGGATTGAAAATCATATCAACAAGTCTTCTAGTTTGCAAATAAGGCATATCTTCTCTACGCAAAATTTTTGAAACAATACCTTTATTTCCATGTCTTCCTGCTACCTTATTGCCTACTTTGATTTCATGTTTCTGTGAAATATATACACGAATCATTTGTAGCTTATAACTCGAACCCCATTTTTTCTAGATCCATCTCACATCAATAACTCGACCCCTACCGTCTATAGGTAGTTTTAGACAGGTTTCTTTTGAAGTTGATACCTGAATGCCAAGTATGGCTCGTAATAATCTATCTTCAGGGGCTTACGATGATTCTTTCGCCATTTGAGGCGTTAATTTACCTACTAAATATCGCCCGTCTCCACCCCCACAATCACAGCATCACAATTCCATTTTTATCTAAATTCCAGTGTAAGTGAACTTCTAGATGTGAGATTTCGTGAGTGATTCTTTGAGCCTGTTGTCATTTATTTAGAATTTATCCTTTACTAAAATGAACAAAATGTTGTAAACCCTATATTTGCCACTTTTTATTTATTTATTTAAACCCTATATTTTGATTTTATTTATTTATTTATTTATTATTATTATTATTATTATTTTGGTACATAGCGTAGATGATGGGCTTTTTTCTAAGCATGAATGAGGTGTAGGTGAGTTGGACTCAAATCGACATTTAAGGCTCAAATCGCGGGTGCCAGGTGGACTCCTCCTATGCCTGACTTGGACACCCATATTGGATGACTCAACACGCCCACGCGGAAATTATATAATAATTATTATTAGACTTTTTAATTTCGTATCATTCTTTTTAAACTCTATAAATTATTACACCCCTCTCCAAATTTAATAATAATAATAATAATAATAAATAAATATTGATTTCATTCAAATGTAAATACTTTTAAATCATTATTTTTGTAATATCTTATATATTCTTAGTTTAGGTAATAAAATATCTACAACTACATCCTTATATTATGATAAAAACATATAATTTAATTTGATTTTCCCAAACTATATTATATCTAGAGCGCGTTACTTTTCTATGGCCTCGTAAGGTCCACCTTAAAATTGGATAGAAAATTGCTATTCATGAATTTAGTTGAGGTAGTTTTAGACTCAACGCAATTGTTGAGTTCATAAATTGTTTTCGAACCCTAATCCAACTTTAAATTTGTTTTTTTAGCGGTCATTTATTCAAATTTTTATTTTTGAAAAATTATAATGTAAATATTTAAATTATTTGAAAGAGTGGTTTAAAGAATAAATAAAAATAAAATAAATAAGTGGGCATATTGTGTATAGAAAAAGAAGATATTATTAAATAAAGGTGTTAGACATGCAGGCAAGTAGTGAAAGCAAAATCCCATGGCCATCCAAATGGCATCATCTAAAGGTACGTATTTAATTTATGAGTCAAATAAATGGTGGCCCCAAAGAACATATGCTTATGCCATCAAATCCATATATTATATTCAAACTAACCAAAAATATGTAATTTATTACACTAATATCGCCTATACTATATACTAAACAAAATCTGATTTAACCAATGTTCTTGCTTTCAATTATATCAGATTTTATTTTATCTTATTTTAATACACCACATTTTATTTCAACTATACTTTTTTATTGTTTAATGCCGTAACTCTATTTCTCTAAAGTTCTCTCTATTTAGGATTTTAACGTCTTTTTAAAATCTCTCTATTATAACGATCTCTTGTTTAATGTTGAGTTTATTTTGATTCTTAAATTTATAGTACAATTTTCTTCCAAATGCTAAATCTAATCAGTCTAGTTGTTGAATAGTGCTCCTTGACGCCAAGCAAATCTATACGTGAAGGAAGAATCGCTATTGGAAAAGGGTCGTCCCCATAAGTCTAAATTTTAAATTATCTTTTTGTCGAATTATTCTCATTTTGTTAGAGTTATCTCGGTTTGGGTTAGAAAAAAATAAATAAAAAAAAAAAAAAAGTAAGTTGGTAAATTGGTAGCTTCAAATCCATACCTCAAGTTTGGGATCCAAACCTCAGCAAGGAGAGTGTCCAAATTCCCACACCCAACCCGTGTAATAGTCTTTACATTTCCACGAACGGCTAAAATTGAGTTATGAACCCCACATGTAAGATAACACAAGTGGTGACTCTTAAGTGGTGTCCATTCGTCCACGAACGGCTAAAATTGAGAAGTGTCATGATGCGACTGAGGAGGACGATGCATCATCCAACACACTAAGGGTGTGGATTCAAACTAAATCGAGGCATGAACAAGGTTTGAGAGAATGAGGTAACACGAGTGCCTAAAACAAACTCGAGAGGGTCGGGTAGGGCCCTACGCTATAACCTCAGAAGTCGGAGATCCGATACAAGTTTTTGCATACAGCTTGGGAATAAGTCTATCTGTATGAAAGATAAAACCTCACCAAATTTGGTGTCAATCAAATACTCGACGGACTATGCAATGGTGGGTCTAATGTCCGCTCCCCAAATGACGTTTACTTGGGAAGGATTGAAAATGCCTCAACCACCCATGGGCTCTATGGTCTAAGCAAGCTACCCTGTGACATGTATGTGTGTCACAATGTAGGTAGCGTTGCAGGACGAGTGTCTCAGGCGTTTTCCTTCAAAAAAGGTCTTTTAAGGATGTACAAGAACGCCCTAGCCCATGTGTCGGAGGTTAGATTATGCATTCACTATTCGAACCAGATGTCATAAATGGGGTCTAGCATTGACACGAAAAGTCCAATGCCTAATGAGAACATGGATGAATGGATATTCGAGATGTCCCAATGAGACGGTCGACACATGGGTCAGTTTCTAACGGATGTGTTCGAGCAAACCAAGATGGTTGAGCTGTCCCAAGACATGGGATGACAACACGATGCATGAGTCTTGTTGTTGGGAACTGAGATGATGATAAGATGCGATGTTGCATTGAGAGACCTTGACCCCAAGTAGAGGCAAGGTGAAGCTGAATGACTTGGCATAGTGTAGAGGCAAGTCGATTGTGTTGCAAACGATTTAACATGCATGCGTAGGCGGCGTGTGTGGCCCAACAAGCTTGGATTCCACACAAGTGATATTCGGTCGACGAAGACAAACTTTGCCTTAGGCCTAACGAAGCTGCAAAGCAGGGTAAAAAATGTGAATAAGGCTTGAGTTCCCCCTTAAGACAAATAACATAACATAATACACGTCATACAATCATAAAACACAACATTTGTAGAGGTCACACGGGATGTGTTGTTCATACAACAAACAAGTCATCTAATCAAGGCAATAGTAAAGCCGATACTTGTTTGACTTAAGCCGAAGTCACAATGCTCCTTTGATACTAGCTTAAAGTTGTTCCTTGAAATCTAGTTATACCTAAAAAGTCTCACGATCATAATTTAGAATTCTACCGTAGAAATTGACTAATCTAATTTTATAAAATAATTTAAGCTTAACTCCAAATAACTTAAATTAGCTAAAAAGCAATTGTCGTATTACATTTATTTCATTAAAAAATCATGCCATGCACATATGTGGTCCCAAAAACAATTATTTTCATGATCAACATGCATAACAACACACAAAAACATCATGTAACAACTCATACGATGACATACACATCCAACTGTATTTTAGAAAACAAAACAGTATAGTTTCAATAGAAAAATGTCTTACCTCAAATCCTTCTCTTAATCGCTATTAGAAATATCGGTCCAACTCTGACCCGTACCAGACCTACACTTAGATCTACAAATCAATCTAAACGGCACAAAACATAACAATTCCAAAATTTATTGGACTTTATCACTCACCGTTATCTTATGGAATATGTGGTTTCAATTTCTACTTTCGCAACCTAGGTTGAGGTTGCTGCTTCAACTTTCCACTTTGGTACCTTAGTTACTATATTAATAGTTACAGATAATCATTAGTGGTACGTCGAATCCATAATCGAGATTAAGCTAAAATATCAAGCTTCAAACTAACCGTTCACTCTTTTCAGTGGCGGTCCCAGCGCTGGCTGTAGCAACGGGCACAGTGGCGATGATAGTGAGCTACTGATGCTCGTAGCGGTCGATGGGTAGTTGCAGTGCCCATGAAAAGGGAGACAAAATCAAAGAGAAAGAAGGAAGAAAAAAGAAAATGCAGAGAAAAGGAGGACGTCGACAGGTGAGCGGCGGTTCTCGAGCACGACGCTAACAACCCATATGGTGATCAATTGATTCTAGGATTTGCGGGGCTGAGCGATATGCTTGGTATAACGACACTACAACAACAAAGACACTATAATGGTCTCACATTGACAATATTTGCAATGGCTTTGCACAATGACATAAGGGTAGTGTGGGGTTTTATGTAGTGTCTTAAGGTTGATATTAATTGTTTTTACTCATCAAATTTCAAATTGTTCCATAAACTACCACTTCAAATGATAATGAAAATAGACATCATGTATAATGGCACGAAAGATCACATATGACCCAAAGTATATTACCTTTGCAATCAAGAGTAAAGCGTTTCTAAACTCGTGATTGCACAAGGTTTGACCATAAGGGTTCTAAACACAAGAATTTGTAGGCTAAAATAGAAATTCTATTCTTTCCAAAATTGATGTCTAATCAAAGAAAAGAAGCTTTATATAGCCTTTACAACTTTAACCTATCATAACTTTAAAAGTAAATTACCCATAACCTCCATATTTAAATAGTTAATGGTGGAATATAGTAAATTGGGATACCTTAACTTTTTTTTAGGTAAAGACTATAATTAAATAATGCAAATAATAAAAGTGCTTATTGGTCATCCTTGGACTAGATTGTCGTCCTGCAACTTTCATATCATCTCTTTCTTGAACCTTAACTTTGCACAATATATAAGGGAGGTCTCCAGCGACTTCTAGAATTTCCTTTGATGAGCTCACCATAGCTTGAATATAACTGTATAAAGTTTGTTGTAGCTTCTTGGCTCTCGTTCTTGTAATTGGACCTTGAGGTATGGAAATTCTTTGGTCGTGGTTCCGCGATAAATTTATTTTTTTTTAGGTGCAGTTATTGTCGTCCTAAATAAAGATTGGGTTTTGCTTCCGCGATATTATGTGCATTATAGAAATTAGATTGATTTATCAGGTTCATTTTAGGATAGAAAAATTGAGAAAATAAAACAAAAATATAATTAAATGTATATGTTTTAAATTAAATATTTTTATAATATTTTATATCTATAACTAATTTTTTTTAAAAATATTCATTACATTATATAATTAAATTTAGTTTTTAGTTATCCAGAAATAAATAATAAAAAAAAAAAAAAGTATATTTGATATAAAGATATGGTTGAGCTGGAAAATACAAAAAAAAAAAAAAAAAAAAAAAAGGGACTTATACGATTAATTTCCAGATAAGAAGGACACGTCTGATCCACTAGGAAGGGAATGTAATATTATTTTGGTATATTATTGGCATTTTTAAGCTGTTTTCAAATTCCAGCTGTCATTTCCTTTATAATCATTCTATTTTTCATTTTAAAAAATGGTGTCTATTTTCCACTTTCTTATATACACATTTAAATTTAAATACTGAGTTGAATTTCAAAAATAAAATAAGTATTCCAATTTTTCTTAATTTCTAAACTTTCGATTATATTTTAAAAATGTTTTTAAATAGAATCTGAAGTTAATGTTTATAAATAAATTTGGACCCTATTTTTTAAAATATTTATATCTGAGTCAAAATTGCAAAAATTGCAAAAAGACTTATTTTCAACTGGAATAAATGACAATGTTTGATGTTATTATTAAGGGAACTCAATTGAAATTGAATGAAGCAATTTAATTTTTGTTTCTTCTTTTGTCATTCCAACATCCAATTACGATTGAGCCACTGAAAAAGGAGGTGTATTTGGTTGGTATAAATAATAACTTTCAATTCTTTTAAACTTTTATTAGTCATTCTATCTTTAGAATCACTCTACTTCTGCCGCCAAAAACGGACGGGAGAAAAGAATAAAAAGATGGGAATCCAACAGGGGCAAAAGGGGAAAAAAGGAAAAAAAAAAACAAGAGATGCAAGACAATCTCTTCCCACGTGTGAAAAACCTATCAAATTTGAAGCGTCTAATAAGGGAACAGATGTAAGAGGCAGCTTCCTTCTCTCCCCCACGAATTGACTTCCTCTTCGTCCTCTTCTCTATATATTCAATCTTCCTTCTCCATTTTCATTCCAACTCTTTCGCATTCTTTCATCTCCTTTCCAATCTCCCTTTTTTCTCCTTCGATCTTTCAGGTACCTCCCTTTTTCTTTCCCTTCCTTGTTGTTTGCGCCTTCGATTGCTTTTGTTATTGTTCATTGTTTCGTTTTCTCGACCTTCAACTCCACGATTCTCTGCTCTACAATCGCCAGAGAAATCAATCGCCTATTGATATTGTTATATGATTGTGCGTACTGATTTTGTTTCATTTTATGTGTTTTGGTTAGATATGACTTCTAATGAGAATGCCGTCGGTGAGAAGAATCGAGTTCCGAAGCTGAATGAACGGATTCTTTCTTCGCTCTCTCGAAGATCGGTTGCTGCTCATCCTTGGCATGATCTTGAGATTGGTACTTGCATATCTGTTGTGACCTTACTCTGATTACGGTCATCATTGTTCTGATTTAATTTCGTTATTCCTTTTTTTTTACTGCAGGACCTGATGCTCCTAAGATCTTCAACTGTGTATGTTTTTTTCCTTCCTCATTTTATGTTCAAAGTTTTATTGAGATTATAGTTGTGTACGTGTGATGTCTTATCATTCTAGACAAGAGTTTTTGTCCTTTTCCATTTACTTTAGTTGGAGTTACCTTTCCATTTATGATGCTTTGGAAATAACATTTTTCCTTTCCATCCTTGGGATTTTTTTTGCCATCAAACCCAGTTTCAGTTTCTTTTTTTTTTTTTTTTTTTTTTTTTTTTTTTTTCTTTTTGCTTCAGAAAAATTTCAAATGTTTTCAATGTGTCTTGATTGATGGAACTACACAGGTTGTTGAGATTACAAAGGGAAGCAAAGTCAAATATGAACTTGATAAGAAGACTGGGCTGATCAAGGTATGGACGTGATATATCAGATACCATCCCTAATACGAGTTGGAACATCTTGTCTTGTGAAATTAATTGTGGTGTGTCCATGATGATTTTGGACAAGTCACTTAGATATTAAAAACAAAAAAGAAAAAAACATGAAACGTTTCAGATCTCAAAAAAGTGAGGAATTTGTTTTGATTTAAATTCTCCTATTTGAAGGTTCTGACTCAGTTCATAATGAGCAGGTTGATCGAATTCTGTATTCATCAGTGGTCTATCCACATAATTATGGCTTCATCCCCCGTACACTGTGCGAAGACAATGATCCTATGGATGTTCTAGTACTTATGCAGGTTATACTCTGAACAATGCTCATTCAGTTGATATTCTTCTCAAACTGATCTTATAACGTAATCAAATAAATTTTGGTATTGCATTACAATCTCTCTTGTAAGAGGCAAACTGAATATTTCTGAAAATCCTAGAATGCACGACATCACAATTTGGTTCCAACCTTTGGATTAGCCGAAAAGACATCCAAGAAATTTTGGACTCTGCCTTTGTGTTGCTGTTTTTTCTTACCTGCAGCAAGTTATAGCTTCATTCACTGTGGCAATTTACAAAAAGTCCATTGATTTGTTTGTATAGGAACCAGTTCTTCCTGGCTGTTTTCTCCGAGCCAAGGCCATTGGACTAATGCCCATGATTGACCAGGTACTTTTGAAGCAATGGAAAGAAACGAAGCCTACTTTGTTCTCTCATTGGAATGATTTAACAAAATTGTTGCTTTTGATCCAGGGAGAGAAGGATGATAAGATCATTGCAGTCTGTGCTGATGATCCAGAATACAAGCATTACAACGACATCAAAGAGCTTCCCCCTCACCGTCTCTCTGAGATTCGTCGCTTCTTCGAAGACTGTATCCTTTCAAATCTAATTACGAAATCTAGATTATTGTTCTTGGGCCCGACATACATGTCTGCAAATTTCTTAACATAAGTGAATCACAGATAAAAAGAATGAAAACAAGGAGGTAGCAGTTAATGACTTCTTACATTCAGGCGTTGCTCTTGAAGCTATCCAGTACTCAATGTAAGTGTTTCAATCAGATCCAATGCATTTTACATTCTGGTTTCGTTTCAATCTTTGTTCATACAAGATTTTAAATTTTGACTAAATTTGCAGGGATCTTTATGCTGAGTACATTCTGCACACCCTGAGGCGATAAACCAAAGCAATTTACCCCGCCGATCACCTTAATAAAAGGCGGTTGTAACGATTATATTTCAAACAAACATGTTTTGTTGTAACGTGGGACTAGGAAGTTTCCTTTTCTCTTTTCTTTTTGAATTCAAATTTTTGGTTATCTGATAGATGAATACCACGTCAAGGTTTGAGCTGTTTATTTTTTTGTTTTGGTTTATGAATCTGATCAACATATTGAATGAACACTCCATATTTCTCTTAACAATTTTTATTGAAAGTGGTTATTTATCCATTTCCCATTTTATCTGATTTAAATAAAGTTGGCCGTTAGGATGAAGATCCTCATTATTTTCCACGTATAAAACTGGTCAAATGGATAGGAGATATTGAAATATTCTGCAACATCTCACTTTTTCACCCAACCGAATATCTTTCACTAAACGTATCACCATTCATGTCCAAACACTGATTTAAGAATAATTTAATTAATTTTTAATTTCATACTCGAAATTTTTGAAGCTTTTTTTTTTATTTATTTTTTTATTTATTAATGTCCAAACACTGAAAAAGATGAATTTTTTAAGCTAAACTTTGATTTTTTTTTTTTTTTTTGAAGCAATTTAGTATGAGAAAAAAATAAGTTTGGTAAGATCTATGAATAAATTATTCTAATTATTAAGAGCTCAATTTAATCTCTAACCACTTGTTCATGTCTACCACTTAGTTCATCCAATTATTACAAAGATGAATCTAATCTAGAATATGAGACTACATCCCTATTATCCAAAGAGGAATCCTTGCAGTAGTCTCAGTCATTTGTCCTACTTCCCTCCCTATTTCATCAAGTGGTTAGAGACAGAAATAATCATACAAATAAAATAAAATAAATAATAATAAAATATGGTAAAATTTTGCAAATTACAATTTGGTACTTACAATTTGGTACTTTATTACAAATGAGGAATGAGATGAGGATACAGATTCAAATAAAACACGTATTCTAGGGAGAGATCTCACAATCCACCCCTCTTGGGGCCAACATCCTCGACACTCGTTCCTCTCTCTAATGGATGTGGGATCTCACAGAGATGACCCCCCTTAAATGTAAAATAGGGCGAATATAAAAATCCTCAGCACCTTACTTATAAACTCTCATGGCATCCAATGCTCAATGAATTTCCAGAGGCTTTAGGCTCTACAAAGTTCGAGCCTACTTCTGCATTTATCAAAGCTTTTGGAAAGGCCTCGAAGTTCTGATCGGATCTCATGACTATCACAAACTCACTTTGGGTCGGAAGGTGGTTCGCCCATTTCTAGCATCATACATCAACTAGACGAGAATCTTAGCTCGAGATGGAGTAACTTTATACTCTTCTGACTTAGTCAACTTGCACAATCACAATAGTGAATGATCGATATCTATGCAGGTGAACTACCTAATAAAATCCATATGACATCTAGATGGTTTGAACATCGCTAATTGATAAACCCTTCCACAGGATCATAGAATCACTATAAGTCGGGGAGTGTGACCCCGAGTAGGTTACTTATGTGATCCTACTCCCTCTCTTAGGACAGATTTACAGCACAGAGGCCTTATTCAAGAGACCTATGGCCATTTCCAAACATTTTATATTTATTAACCAAAGAATGCAAATTTCTTTCTTATGTTTAAATTTCAAATTTATCCAAACTAATTTATTCATTTTTGTGAACACAACAATTCCAGCTAAGCCTATATTTAATATTTAATTCAATAATTTTATTAAAGTGTTTTCTTCCCCTAGTTTAAAAGAATTTGATTCTTGAAATTAATTTATTAACCATTACATAACTTATATGAATTAGATGGGCCATTAACTTTCTATCCAAAGGTCTTGGTAAGGCATTTTTACCGAACTCACTATTCGAAGTTCTTGCTAATTCACACGAGATTCCACATGTCCCATGCTACTCGAGTTAGAGTGTAAGCTAGTGATGCTTTCGGCTACTGGACTCTCGTCATCTAGACTGCAGCACTCCACCACTTCGCCTAGCAGCACGACGCATGTATTACTCTCCTACAACCCCGTTTTTAAGCAACATATTCAACCGGTTCAAAGGAAATATGATAGGAAATAATTGAGGGTAAAAGAAAGAAAGGGGTGAGAAAAGAAGAAAGGGAAAAGGTTGTAGATTGTGTGTATGGGGATAAAAGGAAAGGATATAAAGAAGAGAGGATTAGGGTTTAGGGCAGCAATGAGAAGGCAGGCATGGGAGTGAGGGACCATATTACACAAATTAAAATATGGAGTGGTAAAGTGAGTTAAGAGATGAAAGGTCCTTGTCCAAACCTTTGCATGCGCTGCGTGGAACTGCCCCCTTCCTTTTCTGCACACATAACATAAATATAATTAAAATGAGAGGACTTTGATCATAGTGACCACTCCCGTTAGGGGTTTTGAGGCTTCCCACCTTCATAAATACTACTTTACAAAATTTTCAAAATAATGTGATGGATTACATTTTTCTCTGCTCATGATTTGATTTTAAAAAAATATGGAGTGAGTACACGACTCTGTTAATGGATATACATGATAGATGCTAGGGTACCATACTCTTTCTTGATCATGATACATATTTTGGTTCTTTTCTAAGAACGTTAGTCTTTAGGTTCTCATCATGAGTTTAGAGAATATGGTTCTATTATTAGGATCTTAGTCGGGGTTCTAAGTTTTAAGTTATGAACTCCATCGTCACGACCTTGGTTCTGAGATAGTGTGTTCGGTTTCGTGCATCTCCTGTGACAAATGTTGAGTTATGATACTTGTGCTTAGGGCTTCATGCATCCTTTTTGCGACACAATGTGCATGCCTATGCCTTGGGTTTTGTATTGTTCTCTATGATGTAGTATGAATACTTACATCCAAGGCTTCCTATTTCCTATGACACATTATGCATACCTATATTCAGTGCTTCATGTGTTCCTAAATACCTACACCTATGACAACATAGTATTATTCATACCTATATTTAGTGCTTCATGTGTTCCTAAATTCCTACACCTATGACAACATAGTCTGTGTCATAAGATCATGTTGCACCGCCCATCAAAATGTCTTAAGACATTAAGGAAGCGAATGGTACCTAGTTCTAAGAATTCTTTCTTAAGGCTTGAGGTACAACCAATGCATAATTCATAACCGGTAAGCCATGAACTAAAACATGTAAACTTTTGATGCATAAGTCCTTCGTTCTATCATAAGTAGGCCTCATGTTAGTTTGAAACCATAAAAACCTGGGTATTCTTATAAAAGAGATATTCGGGATAATCTTGTCATTTTTCTTCTAAGTTATGGTTTATGTCTCAAACAAGGCCTTTGAAATATTGCATGATAATCTCTGATAATCTCTAAAGTCATAAATGAGGTCATAATATTTTGAGTCTATTTAGTTCTTAAAAATATCATAAGATCTTGGTAGGAGCATTTTAGTCATTATTCACCTTATTCTTTGTTTAGGTCTTAAGTATACTCCAATTATCTTAAAACTTCACCAGTCCTGTGTATCATTGAAAATAAGTCTTTTATAAAATCTTAATACATTTGGGGTTGGTTTGGATCATGAAAAGCTTGAGGACATAGTAGGGATGTGTTTTGGTCATTTTACCTATCTCCTTGGTTTATACCTTAAACATGTTCATATGTCTACCAAAATTTACATATACCCTGAGAATATCATATAAGCCTTTTATTAAAATTTTATATGGAGCGGAGTTTATTTAATGGATTATTTCAAAGTATCATGATTTTTTTAGCAAAATGTTCGATTTTTTTAACGATTTTAAATTTCCCTATTTAACCTAAGGTCATTACTATACATTTAACATGTCATTTAATGTGGAATTACGACTCTTATTATAAATGCAACATTAACCTATACTCTTAAATGCAAATACAATTCAACTTATACTGACTTATACTATTAATGCAAATACAATTCAACTTATACTAACTTATACTATTAATGCAAATACAATTCAACCTATACTAACATATACTACTAAATTTGAAATACAAATCTATCCTATGCATGTGCCACGGTCACGGGATTTGCGATGCTTCTGTCAGTCTCACAGGTTCGAAATCCAAGATTCAATCTCAATGCTAAAGTGAAAGTCAAGAGGCCGGCCGATCGGAGATGATAAAAAGTTGAAGATTGAAACAAAAACTATAGGTTCCTTCCTCTTATGCAGTAGCACAAGGCTTGAATATTTTAAGAATACTCAGTAAGCGATTCCATATCAGGGTTATGTAACAAGAACATGCGAATGCAATGATGAGACCTATCATATCAGTCTATTTTCTTACGACACTATCCTAACGGACAACTTGGAAGTGTACCATATACTCTACACACAGCCCATACGTGCGAGTATGGACTCACCAGTCAGTTCCACACCGCTGGGCCTCTTTCCTTGTCAGGTGAGCATGCTCTAGTAGCTCTTTATGCCAAACACCTGTTAGAATTAGTAACCGTCATGACAACATTATGTAAAACATAACGATAGTTCTCCTACCTAATGGTGTATACCCTCGTTATGGAATAGGGGTATCCCCCAATGCATGAGCACACATAATGCATGAGGTCCCAATATTTTTCCATTTTCAACATTATTAAATATAACCCAACTATGATTTTTCATTCATATCATATCATTTTTCATTTTTCATTTGTCAGTTCTCATATTATGCATAATTGTAATGGGGTTATATTTCATGTCATTTATCGTGATTTCATGTCATTCATATCATGTTGTATATATACAATTTAGGAGATAACATAACATTCCATGCTTTTAACATAACACTTCATAACGTGCGATTTATACAGTAATTACCTCAACGGTCACATAAAACGATCTAAACATAACATATTACATCACATTATAATGCACATCAATTCGTTCCAAAACCACATACATTCACATTGCATACATTTACGTATTAAATCGTAACAATCTAAACATATAATTTATGACACGTGCAAAACCACGGGCACGTGCCAACGTACAACATTCAATTGCTATAACCTACAATGGTAGGGCCACTTACTTGGTAGATCTTAGCCGATGTACTCCCTAATAATTTATCACGTAAACTTTGAGCTCCTCCTACACGTCCTACGCTATCGTCGGTGGTTGGTTCTTATTGGATTGTACAAGATTTTTTGTTAGTATTTCACAAACATAAACATATTCCACCTTGAAATTGTGAAATACGACCTTAAAATGACCTAATTTACCTTCAACGAGGTCGAAATCAAGTCCGAGAGGGTCAAAATGGTGCCAAACGGGTCAAAAATGGGTTTTCGAGCTAAAAAATGCACGAGAGTCGAGAACCCTTAGCCAAGCCTTTTAAGCTGTCGGAGCCGAGGGGGTCTTCGCACCTGATGTCGATACGTGGTGCAACCAGGAGCGGTCGTGTGTGTAGGTTAAAGCCAGGTCGAGGCACGGGTTGTCAGCGGGTAGGGCATCGATCACGGGTTTGGCGCCGTGACGAGCTGTAGGATATGGGGCGCGGGTTTGGGCTATTGGAGTTAGACTGGGTCGCGGGGTTTTCAGATTTTTGGTTTGCGGGTTGGACACGGGTTCTCGAGTTTCGGTTCGTGAGCCCCCTGAAGATTCACACTCACATGTGTTGGTCGTGTGGAGGGAAGTTGTAAATGTTTGTTGAATCCACCACACCTAAATGGTGGTGAGAGTTCTCTTATTTATAATAATTTACAGAATACAGAAATACGGTAAATTACAAATAATATAGAAATAGCAATAAAAGAAAATAATAATAAATGAATACAATATATTTGCCTTTAATAAAATGGCAAATATGGTAAGCCGTAATGTAAGACAATGAACGGTCAACTATCCTTATAATGAACTGTCAACTATCCTTAACACCCCCCCCCTCCCCCGCAAGCTGAGCGTCAGATTTGAACGAACGTGAAGCTTGGATCTGAAAAATTCAAAGAGAGGTCGAGAAATACTTTTTGTGAAGATGTCAGCAACTTGAAGATGAGAGAGTACATATTGTGTGCGAAGTTTGCCAGCGATAACAAGTTCTCGAAGGAAATGATAATCTAGTTCAACATGTTTGGCCCGCTTGTGAGAAATGGGATTAGAGCTCAAGAAAATAGCACTTTTGTTGTCACATAAGAGTAAGGGCTGCTGTGAAATAGGGACCTTGAGGTCATGCAAAAGATGCGTAACCCAAAGGAGTTCAGCAGCAGTTGTGGCAAGAGCATGATACTCAGATTCACTGCTGGAGCGTGAGACAGTAGGTTGCTTTTTGGCACTCCAAGAAAATGAGATTGTTACCAAGATAAATAGAATCGCCGGATGTAGAACGATGAGTATCGGGACAACCAGCCCAGTTAGCATCCGAATAAGCGACTAGTGTACTAGGAACAGTGGATGGACGAAAGGTAAGACCAAAGTGGAGTGTTCCTTTGACATAGCGAAGAATACGTTTGACAGCAAGAAAGTGATCTGCAGTAGGGGTAGGCAAGAATTGACTGACAGAATTAACGACATAGGCAATATCTGGACGCGTAATAGTCAAGTACTGAGGGCGCCAACAAGAGATCTATAGAGAGTAGGATTAGAGAAAAAGAAGAACCATCAGTAGTCAGGTGTTGAGAAACAACCATGGGAGTGTGAACTGGTTTGCTATCGAGCAACTGAGAACGAGTAAGAATATCTCGAACATATTTTAACTGACTAATAAAGAGACCATCAGGAGTGGGTGAAGCTTCAAGACCAAGAAAGTAACTGAGAGAACCCAAATCTTTGGTAGCAAACTCAGAATGAAGCTTGCGAGTAAAGCTGTCAATAAGAGATGAGTTGTTGCCCGTAACAATAATGTCATCAACATAAAGAAGCAAATAGATAAGGTTAGATTGCTGATGAAAAACAAAAAGGGACGTGTCAGCGTGACTGCAAGAAAACCTAAGTGTGAGAAGAAATGAGCTAAAACGCTGAAACCAGGCACGAGGAGCTTGCTTTAAGCCATAGAGGGCTTTCTTTAATAGACAAACATGAGTGGGAAATTGAGGATCAATATTCCTAGGAGGTTGTTCCATATGAATATGTTCAATAAGAGTTCCATTGAGAAAAGCATTCTTGACATCAAGTTGTCGAAGAGACCATTTATTTGTGACTGCAATAGAAAGCACAACACGGACAGTGGTAGCTTTGACAACCGGACTGAAAGTGTCAGTGTAGTCAAGACCAGGAACTTGAGTATAACCTTTGGCAATAAGATGAGCCTTGAAACGCTCAACGGATCCATCAGACAAATATTTAATACGAAACACCCATTTAGAGCCTATGATGTTGGTGTTGGCAGGGCGAGGAACCAAAGTCCAAATATCATTTTGTTGTAACACTCGAATTTCTTCATCCATGGCAGCCACCCAAGCAGGATTCTTAGTCGCAGATTTGAATCTTTTTTGGCTCAGTGAATGCAAGAAGAGCAGAAAGAAGTCTAGATGAGCCCAAAATACCAAGATTTGCTGGATGACGAGTCTTGAATATACCAGCTTTGGCTCGTGTGATCATAGGATGAGTGCCCAAAGAAGAGAAATCAACAGTAGGTTCAATAGAGGTCAAATTAGAAGTCGAGGGTGGCAAAGTGGAACTTGCAAGAGAAGTATCAACCTGCACAGACTCATCCACAAGGTCAGAACAAATATCACACGGGGATGAACTGGATCGAGGAATGTGCGATGATGAAGTGGTAGGGGGGATGAATCAATATGATAAAGATGTGGTTCCAAGAAATTTGAAATAGGAATAGAAGAAAGAGGTTGGGCCTGGGAGCTAGGGATAACAGGAAAGTGAGTTTCATCAAATTGAGCATGGCGGGTGACATATAGCTCAGTGGTGGCGGGATCAAGACAGCGGAACCCTTTATGAGCAGGACTATAACCCAAAAAAATACAAGGAATGCTGCGGGGAGAAAGCTTGTTAGGCATATAATCACGCAAATAAGGATAAACACGACAACCAAAGGGATGAAAATTGTCATAATGTGGAGTGTAGCTATTAAGGAATTCAAAGGGTGACTTACCTCCAAGAAGTGAAGTAGGCAACCGGTTGATAATATAAGTTGCAGTGTTGAAGGCGTCAACCCAAAAATGAGGAGAAAGATGAGAGTGAAAGAGAAGGGCCAAGCTAGTCTCAGTCACATGATAATGTTTTCTCTCAGCACGACCATTTTGAGCAGGTGTATATGGACAAGAGAGTTGATGGTGCATGCCAGAATTACGTAAATGAGTTTTGAAACAAGTACTAGTAAATTCGGTACCACCATCACTTTGAAATACCTTGATATGAGAAGAATATTGATTTTCCACAAATTTTTGAAATTGAAGAAAAATATAAAAAAAAAAATCAGATTTAAATTTTAAAGGGTAAAGCCAAGTGAATCGAGAATAATCATAATAAAAATAACATAATAAAGAAAACCCGAATTTGATTTGATGGGAGAAGGACCCCAAAGATCACAATGAATAAGATCTAACACATGAGACGACCTACGTTTATGGCGGGAATAAGACAATCGATGACTTTTCGCAAGGTGACAAATATTACATAATGATGGAGAAGGCAATAAAGACGTAAGAGAATGATGACCTTTTCTATTTAAAAAAGAAATAACAGAATGATTCATATGACCAAGACGAGCATGCCATAAATCATATGAAGCACGTAAAGATTTGTTTCTAAGGGTTGAAATAAAAGCAGAGTTGCCGCGCTCCAGTACATATAGCCCTCCATCTCTTTTACCAATTGTCACCACCCTTCCTGTTTGACGATTCTGGATAGTAATAAGATTATTAGTAAATGTAACGGAGAGAGGAAAATCAGACGTTAATTTACTTATGGAAAGAAGATTTTTAGTGAGGTGAGGGACAACCAAACATTAATAAGTGAATATTTGGAACAGGAGAAAGAGTACCGGTGTGGGTAATGGATAGGGATGCACCGTTTCCTACGATCACAGAGTCCTTACCCGTGTAATTTTAGACTGATCCAGAATAGATGGGTTGGCAGTCATATGGCCAAAGCCCAGTGTCTAGAAACCAATTAACAGCATCAGGTCCAGCAATAGAACATGACGTGTTAAAGGCTTTAGCAAGGTGAGCATGAGAAGAATCAGGTCGAACATACCGTTGGTTGCAGTTGTCAGCATAATGGTCCTCTTTGCGGAATATTTGGCAGTGAGGTGGTCGACAACCCTGACCTGAGTGGGTTCGTCCTCGATTAGAAGAGTTGTTTTTGTGAGAATAAGAACGACCTCGCTGGTTGCTAAAGGAAGCAGGGTGGCTTCCATGGGTGCGACCACGATTAGTGGCTGTGGATGCTGTAGGAGTGGAGTCAGAGGACTCAAGGGAGCGCTGGAACAACTCAAAACTTTCCGCTTTAGGGACTAAATCTGCAAAAGAGGGGATAGGGGTGAGAGCCATCTAAGCAGTAGAAAAAGCTGAAAATTTGGTGCCGAGTCCACGAAGGAACCAATGCACTTTATCAATGTCCTCGACGGGTCTGCCAATGGCATGAAGTTGGTCACAAATTTTTTTGAAGGCACGGGCATACTCAACAACAGGTTTGGTGCCACGTTTCATCAACTGCAAGTCATCCTTGAGTCTCAGTTCACGAGCTTTTGACTGATGGCTGAACGTAGTTTCCAACACAAGCCAAACATCACGTGCAGTAGAGAGACCAACAACAACATCCATGACTTCCTCAGTGAGAGAGGTGAGCAGGAGACAGAGAAGTCATTGATCGGCTGCTCTCCATGCCAAATATTTGGGGTTGAATGTTGAGGAGGTTTCTGGTTCAAAGCGAGGTGGTGGAACCATAGTTCCATCAACATAGCCCAGTATGTCTTGACTCTCAAGGAGAGGGAGAAGTTGACTTTTCCAAAGAAGATGATTGGAGGAAGAAAGTTTGATGGTGATCATATGGATTAGAATATTGAAAGGAAGAAGATGATAAGAAAATTTGGAAGCCATAGAGAAGAAAGGATCAGGGTTGTTAAACCAAAAGGGCTCTAATACCATGTAAATGTTTGCTGAATCCACCACACCTAAATAGTGGTGAGAGTTCTCTTATTTATAATAATTTATCGAATACAGAAATAGGGTAAATTACAAATAATATGAAAATAGCAATAAAAAGAAAAAATAATAAATGAATACAATATATTTGACCTTTAATAAAATGGCAAATATAGTTAGCCGTAATGTAAGGCAAATATCTAGATATTTGACTTATAATGAACGGTCAACTATCCTTAACAGTAGTACTACACATCCATAGTAGTCCGAGACTAGAGGTCACTCCTAAAGATAGAGATAGGTCCCAAGAGCATGATTGCATGTGTTTGCATTAACATAGATCTTATAGTGGGGTCACTTACAGGGTATTCTTCGAAATACTCTGGTTATGTGTCATATCATTTGTCAGGTAAAGGCAAGACACCCATGTACGAATGATAACGGTATTGCGAATAGAGACGGTGACATGTGCATAGGATAGTCGCATATTTAAATTCCTAGTCTAAGATTAGAATAGGATGTTTGCATTTCATCATTTAAATTTATTTTATTTTGTAATTGCTTTTATTCTTTTGAATTCCAATGTTTTCATTTGCAACACTTAAGACCGACAATGTTTTCCAGAGTTAGAAGATGTTTTAAATGTTTTCCAACATTTATAGTAAAGATAATGTCCTTGTTGGGTTTTATATCCTAAAACTCATAGTTTGTAAACAAAAACATATTCTATTTTCAATAAAGTTATTAGTGATGTTTATTTAGTAAAAATTGTTATTGAATAAAGTGAATTTTACTATCATTAATCTAAATCCAATAAACTAAGAACACTCTGACTATAGTATGATTACTTGAACTATATGTAGAGACATAAGAGTGAATAAAGTTCAAGTATATAGTCAAAATGATATATAGTACAGGGATAAGACTGAGTACCTTATTCTCAGGACACTATGGATGTGGCCCACTTTTGTATATGATATAAAAAATGTGATCACTAAATTGTACATGTCGAGATATGTGAGTGGGGGCGTCCTATGCAATGAGTATTGCATAAGATTGAACCATGAAGAAAACCACTCTCACTTTATGTTAGGATATGGAGCCTGCTGCTTATTTATAGCTTGGTGAACGGTTATATCCGGTAAAGCTATATTTGGTAAAGTTATATTTGGTAAAGTTATATCCGGTAAATAGCTATATATAGTAGATGGTTAAATCGGGTAAAGCTATATATAGTAAATAGATATATATAGTAGATGGTTAAATCTGGTAAAGCTATATATAGTAAACTAAACTATATATATATCCCGTCTGGTAGAGCTTTGAAAATGTACTTTCAATTCTCTGTATTCTCTCTTACTGTACATACGTGAAGTCATTAAAAAAAAATCTTTTAGCTAGAGTTCTCCTTGCACTTTTCTCTATCCTGTTCTTTGTGTTCATCTAGATCGAGCGTGTGCGTTGTTGTGCGATCCTAACACTTTATAATGTCATTTACTGTTGAGACTGATTTTTTCATTCGATGACCTAGGTAACTCGATCTTAATCCTGAGCTAAATATGAACTCTTGTTTATTCGGAATTATCCTTAGATTTCCATGGTTGAGAGTGCCCGAGTTCGCCGACTCAATAAGCTTCCCATTTCAGGGGTAAGACTGGGTGAATAGCTGGGGACATAGGGTGTAAGATGGATTTCACTCCTACCCGCTTTTAGGGATAGTAGAGAGGTTGTTCCTTTAAGTACTGACTTCAAGTCTTGAAAAAGGGGCCCCACCCTCTCATTGGCCCGAGAGGGATTTTGTTTGGTGGTTAGACCACAAACCAATTGTTCATTAGAGGATTAGTGAGACTTAAGGAACAAGAAGTAACTTTAGGGGTAAAACAGTAAATTGACCCAGCTCTAGTTACGAACAACTTGTGAAGGATCGACTTACTAATCATGATTATATCAAATGAATAGAAACATATCTATAGTGAGGGGAGTGCGACTACTAGGCTATAGTGGAGTGTCCTATTAGTTAACGAATGTTGGTTAACAAAGTTAATGAGTTTAGTCGATTAATCTCGGATCGTTTGAGTCCATGATCTATTGGTCCATTAGGTCCCCCTGCTAGCTCATACGGACTAAACCTTAGAACAATGTGATCAGTGAGTTCGAAGTGTTCGAATTCAAATTAGGAAATGTACACTAAATATATACGATATATCTAACCGTATTTTGTTTTAATTATGAATTAAACAAGAAGAGAGAATTGGAGATATTTAAATAAGATTTAAATATTTTAATTATGAATAGGGATTCATAATCAATATGGGCCGGAATTGAATAAGATTGACATTTGATTTAATGATAAATATTAATTAAATTATTTAATTAATCTTTAATATTATTTTGATTTGAAATTAATGATTTAAATTAATTATTGAATTAAAATAAAGAAATCCACTTTTGAGTTAGTGGAATATTGAATGTCAATATATGATTTAATCTAAACTTCCATATTTGCCCCATAATCCCACAAATTTGAGTGAAATTTTGAGTGTAAAAATTTGGTAATCTCAAATTTGTAAATATGACTCTATAAATAGAGCGACCAAGGTACATGAAAATTTTTCTTCAAAAAATTTAAGAAAATCTCTCAAAACTCTCTCTTTATGTATACAGTCAGTTACAAGATTTCACAATCTAGTTCTAAGGTCGGAGAATAATCAGTGGTGGTTCGAAACCAGTTCGTGAGGAAAAAAGAATTTAAACCTCATTGAGTTTTAATGCTTTTGAATATGCTAGCTAATTTACTATAATTTATGTACTTAGAGTGTCTAAGATCTAAATTGCTTCTGCACGTGTTATAGTAACACCATCGATTCCTCTTAAGGTTTATATTTCTACATTAGAGATGAGAATGAGACGTTAGTAGCGACTCTGAATATGTAGAAATTTAGGTCGTTACAAATTTGAATGGTGAACCTAAAATGTAGTTGATATTTTAGTGAATTAACGAAGGCAGTGTAATTTGTATTACATGTGATGTTAATAATCACTTATTTGATAGTCTATTAAATATCAATTATATTTCAATTATCTCATCATTTTTTCTTTTTACCTTTTTTGGCGGTCTATAATAATGTTTGCTACTAGACTCATCTGCCTAATAGGTTGACAGTTATAATGGAGAGTGTCTCGAGACACTTTATTTTTTTTTTTTTTTAATTTTTATTTTTTTAATGAAATTCTTGAAAAATAAAAAAATGTAATTTTTTTTTTTAAGGAATTAAATCAAATCTATAGTAAAAAAATTGTGGGCTTCCCAAAACTTGATTTTTTAATTTGAACGTTAGTTATTGTTAGACTAACACGATTCTCCACGACGGTATGATATTGTCCAGCATAAACTCTAGTGACTTTATTTTGAGCTTCTCCAAAAGACCTCATACTAATGAAGAAAGTATTCTTTGATTATAAACTCATGATCATTCCCTAAATTATCCGATGTGAGACTTTCATCCTACCGTCATGATCTTAAAGAACTATTAGAGGGAAAAAGGTTATTGTTTATAAGTAGGAAAATTAAGTATCTATTCAGTGATGTTAGATTCTCAAAATCAATACTGTGAAATATTAATAGATTAGCGTAAACTAACCAAATCAAATCGAATCAAACCAAATCATGTTTAATTTTGAGCCACCTATTTTAGCGCAATCCTGGCTCAACAATATACCATATATAAATTAAAAAGGAATAACATTTTTTTTAATTTAGGGGAAGATGAAGTTGGTAATGCGGGGCAAAAAAAAAAAAAAAAAAAAAAAAATAATAAATAATAATAATAATAGAGCAAAGAAAAAAAAAAAAAAAAGGAAAAGAAAAGTGGAGATATTGATTATGAAGGGGGCAGGGTAGGGAGGTTGGCAAAACGGTGGCGCTTTCTGCTTCCTGCTGGCTGCTACTTACTGCCTGCCGCCACGTTCCCTCCCCTTAGGTGTAAGACAGAGGATGGGGCCGACGCCGCCTACCTATTGTCTGGCGGCATTTATTCAGATCATGGTACACCAACATGGCCACACAGCATGTTTCTTTTTTTGTTTTCCATTAATTTCTTTTATAATTTTATTTATTTTTCTTTTATCAGATGGTAAATTATTGTATGTTGTAGCTTTTAATGTTTAATTTCTATTATTATAAAGTTTCATGTATTATTTTTTTAATTTGGGATCTAAATATTAAAAGTGATTCATTTGAACCATGATTTTATGAATTTATGACTAATGCTCTAGGGGTTATTCCTAGAAATGCACAACCAAAGCTCCAACCACTCCAACTCGCCTTATGCTTAAAGTCATCGTAGACTTCTCATTACATAATACATCATGATTTACTGTTTTCCTCACTTGAGTGAAATGCAATGTTTAGATGCTTACTCTGTCATAAGAAAGGTAGGAAATGCTGGGACAACATAGGCCAAATCTTGATTCTGAATCTGGTTGAATTTTCAGACATAGGTATATTCTTAGGTTCATGGTTCTTATGGATTAGGTAATCTAGCAAGTCTTCTAGGGGGAGTGTTAGGACCCAATGAGATCCATTTTCTTAAATCCATCAAAGGACGAGAGATCACATATGACTTGAGTCTATCACTAAGGTCCCTAGAATAGAAACCATTTTATGCCTTTGATCTAGTTTACAATGTTGTACCCTAACACTAGCTACGGACATGATCAACAACCTACAAGTTGGTCACTTGCTATATTTTATGTTCACTAAATTTTTTACTTATTTTTTCAAGTAACAATGAGAATGAGACACTAATTAAGGGTGAGAGTAGATTTAGAGTAGGTAGCATAGAGAGCCTCAACCAATTATTCTTTTATATCTATATATATATATATAGTTTTTGTTTTAAATTCCCATGCTTGTTTTAGAAAGAAAAAAAAAAATTGTATTTTTACTTTCTCAAGTTAGCCAACGTCTTGGATCAAGGCTAAAATTACGTCGGGACAAGATTAATGAAGGACCATTAAGTAAGCATGGAAATAAGAGTTTCAGTAAAAAATTTTGCCTTTAAAACAAAGCATATAAAGACATTAAACTTAAGTGCATTAAAACAAGATAACTTAAACATATACATGGGATGCGTACAACTTCAATTACAAAGATCCTTTACAATTAAAAAGAAAATTTTCAAAATACATATACAAATGAACAACGGTCCCTCCGCAGCCACATGGTCTGACACATCCCTCACCATGCTCATTGATCTATTGATAAAAAAAAAAAAAAAAGTGTAGGAAGAGAATTAAAATACTCAATAACAAACTTATCTGTAGTCTCTAGTCGAACTTATTTCTATGTATATAGACATATAAAATTATGCCTCAAGGTTTGTAAACCTTTTCAAGTTCACACATACTGAAATCGTATACATAACCACCTCTAAGAAGTGCTCTAACTCTTTTGGAGTTCATAACTTAAGGGTTTTCGATACTCTTAGCTTTGTTTTATGTTCGCCTAGTTCTATCATCAACCTTGTGCTAAACGCACCTTGAGTCACTATGGTCCTTGAAGAGGCCTTAGGGTGATTATTATCCATATGGAGAACTCTTAGCTCTAAGAACAATGATCGAACTCACACTTATCTAACTATTGGATTTTATCCAGAAGATTTTCTCTAGTAGTGTCAGACATCATCTACCTATTCCTAAGATCAGTAAACTACTTGTCACGTTGTGTGTTTTATGCTAAAAAAGTAAATTGCCTCTTCACACACTTAAGGTCATGGCTCCCCACTAGGCACAACCGCGTTACAGTAATATACCCTCTTGTCTCTTGGAGTCCCCTATAGATGATAACTAAGTCCTATGTACAAAGTAAAACCTAATCTCTATCTGCTAGTTCACGGTTACGGGTTGCACTCTCAACATCCCTACAATATACTTAGTTAACCCAAAAGATAGGTAGAACTTACTTCTAGATTGTAGGACCATAATAACATAAAACAATAGCTTATAATCTAACATAACTATAATAGACACTTTAGGGCACATAACAATAGTCTAAAATATAACCATGCATCTTTAAACATACATAATCATTCTCATGCTTGACATGCTCAAATAAGGGATAAGAAATCAACCTTAGCATGGTAGAGTGTAAATATGCATAACAAAACTATCATAGTTCATAAATGATGTGTGTGGATATTGTAAAACTAAATAGCATGCTTAAACAATAAATTTACAAATTTTTCAAAGCTTAGCGATCGAAAACTAGGTCAATTGGGCTTCTAAACATGATTAATAATCATTTGCCGAAAGTCCTAATCCAACTCTTTAAGTATTTATTAAGTAGGTGGAATATTATGTTTAGTTTGGAAGCAACCAATCTAAACTCTAAAAATAGGTGAACTAGTCCAACAAGTGAGTAAGGGTCATTGTATTGTATACAGTGGTTTACCTTTTCAGTTGATAACTTTTCACAACTTTGGGGACGTTGGTTTCTCCTCAAATTTCTTGGGCTAAGTTTATTTTCTATAACATTAGAAATTACTTTGAAAACTTGTCTAAAATAGGTAATCCAATCTAATAAGTACATATAGGTCTAGAAAACCTAAAGGGATGACATGGCCGATTTTGGAGCTGCCACATTCTCATCCTCTCCCTTAGATGTAATAGTCAAAAAAAAAAAAAATAATAATAATAATAATAATAAATAATAAATAAATAAATAAAAATATATAAAAATATATATATATAGATTGTGACATGATATGAAAATGATATGAGACATGTTATGGTACGAGACATGTGATCAATTGATATGTTTATGATACGATATGTTATGTTTAGATTTTTTTTTTTTGTGTGACCGTTGAGGTAATTGTTGTATGAATCGCACGTTATGAAATGATATTTTAAAAGCATGGAGTGTTATGTTATGTCTCATAAATTGTATGTATACAGCATGTTATGAATGACATGATATCACGATAAATGACATGAAATATAACCCCGTTAGAACTATGCATGATATGAGAACTGAAAAATGAGGAAAAATATGATATGAATGTAAAACGATAGCGGGGTATATTTAATGATGTCGAAAATGGAAAAATATTAGGACCGCATCCCTTATGTGTACTCATGCATGGGGGATACCACTCTTTCATCACGATGGTACGAACGTGTACACTAATGGGCAGGGTTATGATCATTATGTTTTACATAATACTACCGTGTCGGTTACTAGTTCTAATGGGTGTCTGGCCTATGGAGCCCCTAGAGTATGCTCGCCTGACAAGGAAGGTGGCCCAGCGGTGTACGAACTGACTGGTGAGTCCATACTCGCACGTATAGGCTGTGTGTAGAGCATATGGTACACATCTAAATTACACGTTAGGACAGTACCGTAAGAAAGTAGATTGAAAGGATAGGTCCCGTCATTGCATTTGCATGTTCTTGCATTTAACTCTCAATAGTGGGGTCACTTATTGAGTATTTCTTTAAATACTCAAGCCACGTGCTACTTCTATTTCAGGTCAAAGCAAGACATTCCTGTACGGTTGATGACAGCATTGCAACTCGAGATTATGATACATGTATAAGGTAGTCGTATTTATTCTCTTAGACTTAGACTAGGATAGGATGTTTTTAATTTAAACGTTTATTTATTTTATATAGCCTTTGGTTGTGTCGTTTTTAAAGGTGTTTTCGAAACACATAAGTCCATGGCCGTGTTTTAAGATAAATGTTATGTTTTATGGAAGTTTAAATGAAGTCTTTCCACATTCAATGTTCATGATATGTAGACAGTATCGACCTTAAATTAAGTAGAAAACTTTGGGTCGTTAGAACAGTAGCTGACATGTGAAGACAATTTTCAACTCAATTTCTTCACAAATCTTATAGTCCTACCGAGCATGGATCGTTTGAGACAGGTTTTGGTTAGTTTGATTAAAAAATCACGAGTCAAAGTGGGGTACTTCGAGAATAAACTTACCCAAATTCCCAACTAAAAGTTGCTCTTGATTTGGCGATTGCGAGCTTATCTCCTCTAGACTCCTTTAGAAACTTTGTTCCTTATTTTGCCTTGAACTTAATGGTATAAGACCCCTAATGTGATTCAAGCTATGGTGGACGAATTTCATGGCTAAAGTCCAAAACTTCAAAACTTAAAAACTAACCCAAAGTCAACTTATGGCTTCATGTCGGTCAAATTTCAAATTTTACTCTTTTAGGGCTATTTTTCCAAAAGTATTCCTTTTCATGGCTACTTTTCTAGATTTGCACATAACATGGAAATTAAACTTAAGCTTTATATAAAAACACCCTCATAATTCATTTTCATAGCTTATATATAGGCTGGATGTTACAAATTCTTCCCCACTTGAGGACTTTCGCCCTGAAAGTTAATACAGAATCAAAATAATGCATGATAAGAGGTTTGCATCTCGTCCTCTCGTTCACAAGTAGCTTCTAGAATTTTGACAAAAAAGAATCTCTTTGACAGCTTCTTGACTTTAATGGCTAAAATCTTCCCTCAACAAACATGTTTTAAAGTCTATCACATGGAAAAGATAAGTATATATTTTTGCCATGCCATTGAATTTTGACAAAAAGAATCTCTTTGACAGCTTCTTGACTTTAGTGGCTAAAATCTTCCCTCAACAAACACGTTTTAAAGTCTATCACAAGGAAAGATAAGGTATATATTTTTACAACATCGATACATGAAATATGTTATGAAGTGTAGATATGATAGGAAGGAATGTTAATCTATACTCAACCGGCCCTATTCTTTCCAATATTTCAAAAAGACCGATAAATCTCGAGCTCAACTTGCCATTTTTCTTGAACCTCAACAACTCTTTCATACGTGCCACTTTTAGTTAAAAACATGGTTGCTGGATAACTCCAAATTCCTTTCCAAAGGGATTTTGACATTAAAAGGAACACTTTTTATGAAGGAGTTGAAGCCTAAAGAAGTAAGAATCAAGTTGTGGAAGAAGGGCCTGTTAAGCGGAAGAATTAACCAAAACCCACGAGGCTAACCTTAATATTAATTAGGAGCACCCACGCCAATTTGTCCCTCATGAACCAAACACCTTTAGCTCAAGGGTGACAACAAAATAGGTTTCCAAGTTTGATGGCCACGTCATACACCCTCTATAACTTTCATCGAAGGATTTGGGGGTCAAAGGCTACTCTACAGGGCTCCACATGGACCCTACAAGAGGTTCGTACCACAAAAAGAGGCTCGCATTTTATCATGTCGAACATAAATATCGAAGGTATATATCCATAATAACATAACATAAAAGTATCTCAATGCACATTAACATACAAAAATGTATGAAGTCCCAATAATTTAAAATCATAGCATAACATTAAAATCATTTCATTATTCCTTTCATCCATGATTTGGTACATATATGTGTCATGTATACATGGTATTCATCGTGAACTTCATCCTATATCATCACTTAATCCATCACGTAGCTTCACATGAAAACACATGAAAAAACATACCATGAAATACATAATATTCATTTCATGCCCATCATGGCATAATAGATATCACATAAGCATAATAAGTCATTACAACCATAAGAAAAAAAAAACAATTAATTAATAGTAACGGATTTTCCATCTCTCTATGGACATCTCTCTACCCAAAATACCTCAACCAAATTTTATTCCCGACAAAAAAAGAGAATAGAAAAAAAATATAAAAAAAAATTTAGCAAAAGACTAAATGGCCATCTAGCCATTTGTTACATCTAAGTTATATCTTAAATTTTCCTTTTCTTTTATCCTAATTTTATTTTAGATAGATCTTTCCTAATTTCATTTAATTATTTAAGGTTGAGTTAGAAATTAAATTTCAAGAACTTTTTATGAATTTCAGGAAAATTTAAAATAAAAAAAATTAAGAATCAATTAAAAATTGGCGGAGAGCACGGGTGAATAGAATTGAAGTAAATAAAGAGAAAATATTGAGAGAAAGAAAAAGAGAAAATTTGGAGATGGATTAAATTGTTTTTTAATTGTTTACGTGAAAATAGTATTATAACAAATAATATTTGGATGGTATGATCCCAGCACCATGGAATAATATTGACATATTTTTTAATTTAACTTTTACTATCAAACACAATTTAGAAACAATCAGAACATGGAATTCGATTTTTGCTCATGCAAGTAAGTAAATATTCAAAATCAATGAATCCTCAACACAAGTAAGAACGAATTTGAAGGATGAAAGCAATAAAATTTGGAGATAGATAGAACTTTAGCTAAGGCCAGCCAAGTAAGTCGCCTTACTATCGGCTCGGTTGAAATACCATGTTGGATTTTTAAGTATCTCAAATTTTATGACATGTAAGGATATCCATCGTGCTTATGTAATACCAATTTTTAGAGGAGAATTTTCTTAAGCTCCATTCTTGGTCTATCAAAGGAGTTAAGAAAAAAAAAAAAAAAAAAAAAAAGTTAGAGTGTTTTTGGCTATGGTTATAGAAAAATTGTTAAAATGAGACTGAATTTGACTAGGAGGAAAATATAATGTATGAAAAGTAAAACTATAATCTAGTTGACAAAGAAATCCATGGTTAAGAAGAAAGTGAAAATTGTGGGACTAAGATTGGGTAAAATTTTCCAACCTTAGTGTCCACGTGAATATAGGTTTTAATGAAGTGTGAGACAAAAACTTATTAAATGAATTTTATTGCTCATAAAATTTTAGGAGAAAACTCAATATGACATGATAAGGTTATGTATGAAATTTGGTAACCATTGGATTATGATAAGGGGCTACGGCAAGGGTAGGTGTAAAATGACTAAAACGCCCCTATAATTATGTACCGTTGGCTTATGACCAAAGTAACCTCTAAATGACATTAAATTTAAACCTTATGTCATAGTGTAAAGAGATTATGCGAAGTTACAAGACCATTGGAATATGTTGAGCATTTAAACCAAGATTTGGGGTGGTAAATGATCAAAATACCCGTATAAAAATTCTAAGATGTTTTCAACACCTTAAAAGACTCAAAATACTACAAAAGTTTATACGAGACTCGTTTAGGATATTAAGGGTAAGTATGAAAGAATTTTTCTTGGACCAACAATCCTTAGACATGTGACCCTTCTTTCCACAATTGTAGCAAATACCTTCAAATCTCTTCCCTTGAGAGCTTGTTTTTGTTCTTTTGAGTTCTCCCTGGTTGGGTAGTTACTTGGTGGTTTCTTTCTTTGTCACCATTTTTGTACCCACGTTTGGTAGACAACTTATTATTGCTCCAACTTTCACTTGTGTAGAGTCCTTATTCTTCCCCCTCTAATGTAAATGTCACCCAATGGCTAAGCCATGACTTCTTAACTAGCTAACAAATTTTTTAACTTTACAAGTGATGGTTGAGAGGATCATCCTTTACAACAATAATGAAACTTCTACATTCTTGTCGCAATCCGTGGATATGTTCTTCATTCAAGCTTCTCTAATAGCGGACATCGGATCTAGTTCAGTAATCTCTCGGAAGATTGATTTGACCCTGTGGAAGTACTGAGCAATTGTCATGTCATATTGTGAAATTGATAACAACTCGTTCTCCAGAAGTTGTAGCCTCGTATCATTTTTCTTTGAGAACAACATTACGAATATGTCCCATGCTTCTTTCGGTGTCTTGTCATCCCAAATGTGAGATAACATCTCTTCTCTGATTGTGGTCTTCAAGGAAAACATTGTTTTGGCAACTTTTATTCTTCATTTACACAAGACGCCCTTAGAATCCTCCTCTGGCAGTGAAGTTTCACTCCAGCAACGACCAACCAAAGATCCTATCCTTGTAAATAGGACATCATGCATGGACATCATGCATGTTGCCTACTTATTGTAGTAGTTGTTGTTGAGTTTTTTTATTTCTCTAACAATTTGAAAGTCACCCATTGTGTTGGTTATACCTCAGTAATGTCAAACAAGCTCTTTTGACACAAGACGTGCAGAGTCTCAAAATATTCACGACATAAAAGATATTCACTCACTAATAATTTCAAGAAATCGTTTCTGATATGAAAGATCAAACATATTTGCAACCACAGAGCATACTAAGAATTTCAAGAGATCAAATATTCTACACTAACCTCGCTCTTATACAAGATTGTTGAACACATCTTTTTGTACAAACATTGCACTCTTTATTAACACAAATCAAGAAGAGATTACAAGGCACTTCGGAGAAACTACTACACTCTCTGTTTTTTATTTCTTTGGGATGAAAACCTAGGTAGGGTGAAGGATATTTATAATCTACGCTAGATAATCTATTCCTAAAATATCTAAATCTTCTCCGATTTCTTCCTTAAAAATATGTAGATCTTCTCCCTAAGTATTTAAAAATAAATATAGAATGATATACAATTATTGGGTTGATACTATTTTGTGCTAGCTATATAACAAGTTATGAGCCCATTTTTACTGTTTCTTTATTAAGGAATGACTATATAGTTTGATGAGTGGTTGGTTGAGGTAATATAGGGAAGGTGATAAGATAAGGAATCAACTACAAGGGGAATAAGATTCGGATTACCTTGTTGATCGAATATCTCAAGTCAAGAACATTTTGTTTGAGATTCGAATCACTCCAGAAGCAAAGGTCGATCATGTCTAGCTTCAATGATTCTTGTTGATCAAATATCTCAACGCAAGAACACTTGTTTGAGATTCGAATCACTCCACAAGCAAGATTGATCATGTCGAGCTTGAATGATTCTACATGTCATCTAAACTACATAGAATTGCAAAGAAACTTAGCCATTGGCTAAAGAAAAGCACAAATGCTTCTTTTAATATATTTTCTAAGTTTTATTACAAATACAACATACATGGCTTTATATAGCCTCAAAATGAAACTATTAAAGACATTCCAAAAGTTGTAACATTCATACTTGCCATAATGAGCCATTATGTAATTGTAACATAAAGTAAATAAAAACTCTTAAACTACATTAATGAAATACAATAACTCTAAATTGTAATCAACCCACAATTTATCACATGAAACTTCATTCTTCTTCAATGTGGCATGAATTGAAAGATAGATAATTTCAACGATATTTTCTTCACATCTTCATTGAAATATATTGTATAAATGACGTCTCTTGTTCATATCAGAACGGTTGTGAGAGGTCAATAGAGAAATGGAATTGAGGTATTTTTTTTCTTTAAATAGTTAATTAATTAACTTATTTTATTGTTTTTATTTTTTTAAACAGTTATTACTGCTTTTAAATTTTTTAAACAGTTATTACTGCTTTTAACTTTAAGGGATCCAGATGATCAAATAACATTAGAGATTAGGCCCGAACTTCCTAGAGTCTAAAATAAAGTCTATCGATACCTACTAGGATAAGGATGCGATGATAGCGTACAAATAGGTTGTTTAATGAGTATTTTTTAAACTTACCCCTTTTCGCTTTCTTTTTCAGGTGTTAGCAAGTTGTCGATCGAGGTGGAGAAGCATTCAAGAGCTGCGCAGTCACACGTGGGTCATTCTGTTTCTTATTTTAGTCCTTTGTATTTCATTTTGTAATTGTATTCCCAAACCTATTTTAGCTAAAGTTGGAAAGAAGACGACATGAACGACAAACTATCTAGAAGAATTAGGAAAGAAATAGCATGTAAATATTATTTATACAAATAGTTAGAGGGTCATATGATTGGTAAAAAAACCCAGTCTATCGTTTAAAAACAAAACACATAAGAAGATCATACTATTTTCCTTGCCGGTTATCTTAAATAGTGTTTTGAAGATGTATTTAGTGTAATTTCTATAATTATACATTCGATCCTACAATATTTCTTGTATTTTTTTTCTCTTCTTATTTTTGTAATTTTTTTTATGTAGATCGAGTGCGTGAATTGTGTGATCCTCGTACTTTGAGTCATAAAAAACGAGGGTAAAAAAAATCATGGTTCAAAAATATAATCTCTTTAAATTTGAATTTCTCGTACTATTTTGCAACCTAATTATCCGTGCATTCAAACCAAGCCCATGTGGCTCCAATAGTAAAAGAAAATAGGTTTTAATGTTGATGAAGTAAAAGTGAGCAGTTTAAAAGTTAAAATATTTAAATGGTATAATAAATGGTTTATTAAATGGGTTCCCTTAGTAGAATCAAAAAATTCAAACCCTAAGAACTACGAAATTAAAGATTCCAATTGCAGACGGCATTGGGACAAAATTAATTAAAACATTGTTTCTCTACTAGTTGACTTTTAAATAATTATTTTCAAATTATTATAATGTTTATGTTCGTGTCTCATAGGCTATAGATATTAAAAATATTTAATACATAACTAAATCATCCATCCTTATTAAGTATGTCCTTGAGTTTTAAAAAAATTAACTTTGAACTCTCGGATTAAAAAATTATCAAAATGTTCTTAAGGTCAGATTGTGAGATCATTGATGTTTTAAGTATTTTTTTCCTATGTTAATAAGGAGAATGAGATATTGTGATCTATGCTTCAAGTGATTGATGAAAATTATCTTCCTCCTTGAGCTTGCATGAATGTTTAAATAATGTTTTCCGTGTTATAGGTGATTGATATGACTGTCTCTCTAACAAAAACATGTATAAATGTACTAAGTTAAGTATAGGGTGCTACAGATAGGTCAATTTCACGTTAACCTAGGTTAAAGTGTTTCTAATAGACTGAGTACCCTAAGATCGTGAGTGACAATTAGTGGTTATGACCATAGTTCTTCTATAAATTAGATTACCTCTTAGGAGCTAATCCCCAACATCTTAGAACTTAGTAACTCCTATCGAATTCTTGCAAAGCTACTAGCAACATGAATGATATCACTATAGCTCAACTGCCTCTTATTTTCCTCCGATACCTTAGTAGCTCTATTTGGTGGCCTAGGTTAAACTCAGTAATGTCCCTCCAAGCAGTAGGAATCCAGAAACTTGTACCGTCGAGATTGACTAAGGTCAAATAGGATGGCACATTTTTGCTACTTAACGAGTTACTTTTATTTGTAGATACAAATAAAGAGCCAAGGCATGATTTCATAAATCTATCTTGAGGGAACACTGGACTATATAAGTAGTTTAACTTATGATGCATACCACTATCATGTGTACAAACGGATTGGGAGCCAAGGCCTCGATTACATAAACCCATTCTAAAAGGGGATAAAGGACTACATAGGTAGCTTAGCCCGAGAGGAGAGCCACTATTATGTGTGGAGATGATCGATGGCTACCTAAACAAGGTCAATGCACTATAAACTTTCCCTAAGAAGAGGCTAGGGACCACACAGGTAGAGTAGTAGCTGGCCGGCACACGAGGTCACTGCTCTATACTTTTGACTATATGTGGTTCTTGTGGAGGGTTCATCGGCTAACCTTACACAATAATGTTCAGAATGAGACACCATATGGTCTTATGAGATATGACGAGGTTGCATCTTAAGCCATAATACCAATCATTAACTGGAAAGGCAAAGCAAGCTACCTAAATCGAAGTAGAGAGAGGTTAAGATACAAGCAAAGACCTCAATAAATGAGAATCAAACAAGAGAATTGTTTGAAACTTTAAGATCTCCCTCGAAGCTTAGATAGGTATACAGATTAGACTCGAATTTTCTAGAACCAAAATAAAAGCATGCTCCTAGTAGGATAAGGATGCAATGATAACCTACAAGTATGTTGCTTTATCGAATACACCCCTTTTTCTTTTTTTTTTTTTTTTTTTTTTCTCAGATGACTGCTGACCACTAATCGAGATGGGAGAGCATACATAAGACACACGATGACAAAGAGAATGGTCTGGAGCATTAGTCTTAGAGTTGACTCATTTAAATGGAACAAAATTTGACCTTATTTTTTTTTATTTTATTTGATTTTCTTTTTATGTTTTGTCATTTTTGTATGTCGGAGAATGGAAGTCCCAGAAATGATTTGATTACACAATTTGGAGTTGATGTGGTTGAATAAAGAACACCCAATTTAAGATATTTTGGGTGACTAAATTGGGAAAGTTCTTGTTTGGCCATGAGTTAGTTACAAGGATTTTACTGCCAACCTTAAAATTACTCTCCACCTTCTTTGGATTCTATGTTCTTAGCGCCGCCAAAACCAACTTCATTTAAATTACTCTTTGGATTATCGTAATATTATAACTTATTATTATTTGAAATCATAATGTTTGGTAATCATGCGTCCCAAACCAAAGTTATTGAATTTGTGAATACCTTTAGGCCTCCTTTTGGTAGCATGAAACTAGGTATTTATTTTTGCATACAATTTAGGGCAGCTACATACTAGCCTTTGCCTAACTTGGGGGAAACAAGATTGCTCATTTTCATACCTAACTCATCACTTTCCTCTCCTTTTCTAGTATCTCTAAAGCTTAAACTAAACCCATTTTGGAATACCATATACTTCTCCTATTACTTTGCCTAATTTAGAGCTCTCTCACCTCATTCTTTTACTTCCCTCTTTTAAAACCCACTTTCTTCCTTCACTTGCCTTGGTTTTATAGTGTAACTTAGGGATTTGATTGATGTAATTCAAGTTAGAGTTGAGTTATATATATATAGGGTTGAGTTTTTTTAGAATCGAAAATGTGAGTTAGTTCATGGGTTGACATATTTTTTTGTCTGATCAACCTCATAAATATGATTACAACTCAACCCTCAACCCTACCTTACTTTTTAAATTTTTAGGAGGAAAGTAAATGAAGAAGAAGGAAAAGGGGTTGATAAATGAAGTAGCAATGGGATAGGGAAAGGGAAAGGGAAAGGGAAAGGGAAAGGGAATGGGAATGGGAATGGGAATGGGAATGGGGACCAAATGCAAAAAAAAACTCAAAAAGAATCTTTTGCAGTGAGGGGGTGGATGATAGATATAGAGATATGGAGAGATGGATATGTATGGGGTAGAGAATTGGGTACCCTTTTTAATCTGTTTAATATCCACTCCCACACTCCTCTCATCTTCATACATTATTATTGCCTTTTTCTCTTTTCTTTCTCCCACCCACCGCCAACACCAACACCAGCACCAGAAGCACAAGCAGAGAAGTAGCAGGACCATTTTCATTCCCACAACACAACTCTGCCCTAAACCCTAAACCACCACCATCTTCATCATCCCATTTCTTTTCTATTCTAAATACCCCTATTCTCCTCCTTATTCTCCCTTTTACCACTTACCCTAATTTCCCTTCCCTTTTTTTTTTTTTTTTTTTTTATTGCTTTATTATCATCCTCTTACTTTTGTTTTAATCATAATCATAATCTCGTAGGGGCTACCACAGGGCTACACCTCTCTCTCTCTCTCTCTTCTCTCTCTCCCTCCCTATGTGTGTGCAATCTTATAATCTACTTCACCTTAATTTCCTTACCACAAACAACACATGGAATTTCTTACCAAATCAAACGCCTACTCGGAGGAGGAAGAAGAGGAAGAAGAAGAGGAGGAAGATGATGAAATCCGGGGTGTTGCATGCGATTTCTTCCCAAATTCACGCACCCAAAACCAGGAATGGGTTCAACACCCTCCAATAAATCAGCCCTTGGATCACCACCCTCTCATGGACTTATCCCTCCGGATGGAAACTAATGGGTTTGGCGTTGTGGAGAGAGAGCACATGTTCGACAAGGTTGTCACTCCAAGCGATGTCGGCAAATTAAACCGTTTGGTCATCCCCAAACAACACGCCGAGAAATACTTCCCTTTGGACTCTGCCACCAACGACAAGGGCCTCATCTTGAACTTTGAGGACCCTAATGGAAAGCCCTGGCGCTTTCGTTACTCTTACTGGAACAGCAGCCAAAGCTACGTGATGACCAAAGGTTGGAGCCGTTTTGTTAAGGAGAAAAAGCTCGATGCAGGCGACGTCGTTTCCTTTCACCGTGGCCTTGGCGATTCCGCTAGGGATCGCCTTTTCATCGACTGGCGCCGCCGTCCTAACGCCCCAACTCCTCCTCCTCCTCCTCACCACCACTTCTCCAACCCTCCTCTCCTCTTCCTCCCACAATCCCTCCGCTGGGCCACCGCCCGCCACTTGCCTCCACCGGCGCAGCCACCGCCTCACCACCGCCTCTATTCCAATTACGCCTTCGAAATCCCTAATTTGGGTATGCCTCATAACAACAATTCTTCCATGTATTATTTTAGACCCACCTCCATGTCCTCCTCTTCTTCGGAGCTTGTTGTTCATAGTGAAGGGTCTTCCATGGGGATTAAGAAACCCACCTCCGGTGCAGCGAAACGGCTGAGACTCTTCGGAGTAAACATGGAATGTGCTGCAGAGGATGGAGGAGGAGGAGGAGGAGAAGATCTGTCAAACGGCGGCGTTTCAAGGAGAGGGAAACAACCCTTCTCGTTGAATTGGGATTTGGTTTAATTAGTCGCATTTGGATTTGGATTTGGATTTGGATTTGGATCGGATCTCTTCTCTGCAACAACACAATTGAAGAGAACAGGTTCCATCATATATGAATTTTCTCCTTCTCCCTTTAATTCAACACATTTTTCTTTAATATTTTCTGGGTATGATCTGAATTGAGAACATATTGATAGCATTTGCTTAAACCTATATAATACTCAAAACATGTTCATCTACTTCCTCATGTTCCTCATGTTCCTTAAAATTCTCAAAACTCAATCCATAACCTTAATTACAAATTCTTCTCCCCCTCTCCCCTAAATTAAACATTTTGTTTTGTGGGTTCCTTTTGATTTGGTGTTTAAAAGTCGGATAAGAACATGTTGTGGGAAGGGCGGTAGAAAGGCAGAGAGGGTGTCCTAAAAAGCTTCAACAAAACTGGGTAACCTATAACCCTACGTCTAAGCCCTATAACATATAACCCTCTCTTTCTTTTATCTCTCTCTTTCTAAACCCATCATTTGGTTTGGGGGATATGTATATCATTCACCAAACCCCAATCCCCTACTCCTCAAAAACACATACAAACATAAACACACAAATGTCAGTAACCTCTGTTGCTTATTAATTTTCCCTCCTTTTTTATCCCATTATATTGTCTCTATTTCAAATATTATTAATTTTTCAGATTAAGTCACAACCAACCACGTTAAATTTTCTATTTTTCAAAAATTCAATCCACCCTAATGAAAAAAAAAAAAAAAATCTAATTCAACCTTACTTTTTATAATTTAAGTTGAATAATTCGAATGAATTGAATTCTCACGGTAACTTAGAGTTTGATTTATTAAAATTAAAAACGAAAGTTTAAGTTTGCACTGTATACAGTACGGTAGAGATGTAATTCTCAATAAATGCAGGACGGACTTTGGAGTGTCCAGTTCTTAGATCATAAATTTCATTTATAAACCAATATTTAGTGAGTTTAAAATATAATTACATTTTTCAAACTTAATTTGATATTGGTGTTTGATGTATGTATATATATAACCTTAAACAGCATTATTGTTTGACGTTTGGATTGATAGAGTTAATTAGAAGCATTTAACATATAAATAGAGAAATTAAGTGTTGAAGACAAAATTTCACACAAAATAAATGCATACCCCATCTTTGGAAGAAACAAGGACCAATATAATTACACTTCATAATTTAACACCTACCTCAAATGCCAATTCTTCTTTTATATTGGTTTTAAAATATATTATCGATAAAAAAAAAAAAATGTCAAAAACTTCGAATCTCATATGTTCTTCTTCTTCTTCATTTTCGGTGTATTTTTCATAACCATATTATAACTTTAAAGGGATTAGTTATGTGATTGTTATAATGTTTAACGTAATGATTTAGTGATTGTAGGTAGAAAAAACAAGAAAGAAAATACTTTCGACATACATCTTCGCGACATTACTTTTGAAAGTACTCGAATTGTCGTCACTAATGTATAATGGATTTCCCCTACCGTAGCCAATGTAAAACTTTCACGTGCACCTAACCGTTAGAAATTCAAACACGCGGAAGTCAAAAATGTTGAAACTTGAATGTGAAGAATGAAGAAGAGGAATTGAAATGAAAAAAGAAGAGTGGGGTGGTTTGAATGATTGTGGTTTAAAGAGTATGAATATTAAACCCTAAGGAGAGTAGATGAGTTTTGATGATGTTGAAGAAAGGGCAACCAATTTGCATAAGGGCATCACCAATAACACCATTGTTTTTGGTTGTTATTAAATTTAGGTTGCTTTTTCGTTGAAGTAAGCATAGGAATGATATGATATTATTAAACCAAAAGCAAGGACAAGGGTGTCATTCATCATTCATTACTTACTTACTTACATACAACAAGTGTGTATGCTATGCTATGCTCTATGGTCTATGTATATAAATATATATATATATATGTACAAAGCTTATGGGGGCATGTTATGTTATTATGTCTCTACCTTCCTAGCTCCTTAATTACCCCTATGCTTTCTTCTTTAATTCTTCCTTCCTTGCTTTGGGAAATGTTCCTCTCTCGTCCTATTACTTTTCAAATTATATCAAATAAATTATTGCTTTGGATTAAGATCAACATTCAGAATTCATCGTTCTTGCAACATAGTTATGATATTTACTTCTCGCTTTTAAGCGTGAAAGATTATCTTCACACCATTGAATCTTTCTTAGTTTGTAATAGCTCTCATTCGAATATGATCTTAGTTCCTCCATGTTTTACTCGTTCTTTCTCTCGTGTATTTACTTTTGCAATGGGATTGGGAGATGTGGACATTTTTGGTAAAAAAGAAAGGTGAATATTTGAAGCCAGTAACGTAAAAAGTTGTCCAAATTGATGGGGACTTCACCTAATTTTAAATAAACATACCGTACGTGATTAAAGGGATGAGAAGACAGAGAGTGAGAGACTATTAGGCCTAAATTTGTTACCAAAAGAGTTGACACCCATCTATTTTTCCGGTTGAGTTAGGTTATTTTGTTATTACTTTTTTTTTCATGATATAGGATGTATTAATAATTAAAATTTCATAATACTCAAATATCGAACATTCACAAGTTATAATGCATCACTAACATCGATTGTAAATATCAAATATTCTTAATTTTTCATAATAATTTTAAAAGTAGGGTAGAGTAGAGTAGAGTTGCAACCATATTTTCGAGTTAGTCAGATTGGTCAAGTGACGTAGACAAAAATATGTCAACTGGCAAACGAACCCAAATTTTTTCGATTTTTTAAGAATTCAATACAACCCAAATTGGAAAAGGAAAAAAAAAATCTAAACCAAACCGTTCGAGTTGGTTAGGTTTTGGAGTCGTATGAACACCCCTAGTCAATTGGTCACGAGGAGGACATGCGACATTATTAACCAATGTAAATGTAAGTATTGGTAATTGTTCCTAAATCTAATGATTTTAGTTTAGCAATTAATTTGAAAACGTTGTAGAACATGTGATTACTCCGAATTTTTCATTCAACAACTGTATATTAAAATGTTCTTGAACAGTAGAAAAAACATGTTTTGTTCATTAATTATTTCCAAATTTACTCTTTTTTAATGTGGTTGAAAAGAGTTCTAAAAATGAACAAATTTAGATTAAAAAAAGACTTAAAATATAAATTTAATAAATAAAAAGTGTTCAATAATGAATCAATTTATGGTGACTTATTAGAACAGTTTTAAAAATAAGTATTTTTAGGTCCAAAAGTAAAAAGTTTATAGAAGAGATTTTAAGACACACAGCTTTTAAGTATTTGGGCAAATTATACTCAATAAAGCAGTGTACTGTCTTTTACTTTTCTCTATAAAAGTACTTTTAGCAATTTTTTTCTTTCTTTTTTGCAACACAATTATTGGGATGATAGAATTAATTTTGGCCATTAAAACTACTCCATTACCCTAAATCTAATTAAAATTATGATTAAAAAAAAAGTATCAAAATAGAAGTAGCATTAGGTGTTATCGTTAGCCGTACATGAGTGTTTTGCCTTTACATAAAATAGAAATAGCACACGACTTGATTATTTTAAGAAATACTCAGTAAGTGACTCTATTGTTGGGATCAAGGAATGCGAAGACATGCAACTCATGATTAGGGACATATCATTAAAACTATCATAGAGTGACCTCCAGTTCAGACAAAACTGGATGTGTAGTACTTCCCTACACACGACCTACACCGAGCATGGATCCCCAAACGGTTTGCACCCCCTAAATCCATCATAGTCGAGCTAGCTGTCCGTAACGATGTACAGAGTTCAGCAGACCCCCGAGTGTCATGTGAGGCATGATCTTATCATCATAGTGTACACGTTCAATAAATGGGGAAGTAACCCGATATCTATGTACATACAAAGTGCATAAAATCCTAGTTTTCATTTTTATGACACAACCCTATACATCATTCACACATTACACTAGGAAACATGCATGCATTGGTCTTGATACGTTCATCATCATTAACATCAATTAGAGATATCTCTTAGAAAACTCGTTGTCATAATGGATTGAGGCATTTAATACATGCATATCATCTTAATATAGAATATCATGATATTAAATCTTCTCTTCATCATGCATATTATCCCATCATGTTATCATGCATTATCATCATCATGTCATTGTCATGTCGTCATCTCATATATCATATACATCATAGCATCATCATATCATCATATAACATGGTCACATCATCATACAACATTGTCACATCATCACATCATTAAATAACATCATCACATTATCCTATAACATAAAACATAAATGACACTTGTAAGGGTCATTGGGTACTTGTTGTCATACATAAGACAAATCTTCTGACCGAGCCGATAGTAAGACCACTTACTTGGTTGACTTTAGCCAAAGTTTATCTAGTTCCAAATTTGCTTACTTTCATCCTTCAAATTCGTTCTCACTTATATTGAGGGTTCACCTATTTTTAATATAAACTTAATTGTCTAGTACAAATTTAATTCATGTTTTTATTGTTTTTAAATTGTGTTTAGTAGTAAAGCTTAAATTTTAAAAAAAAATGTAATATTATTTCTTGGTGTTTGGATCATACAATCAAATCATACGGATGTTGTAATATAATATTCACTTGGTACCAACAATTTAATACTTTTTTAAATCATCTATTTTTTTAGTTGTGTTTTTCTTTTTCTTTTTTTTTTTTTCTTTTCACACTTATTTTTGGCCATTTTTAATTAATTTTTTTTAAATTTTCTATTGATCAATACATGACTTATTAGAATATGTAAATGGTTATTGGTATTTTATTTTTAACTAAAACCTAAATAATTGCACCAAATCTAGATAATTTGTTTTTGCAGGAAGGATATCTGTGTTAGAAATTAGACTCTCAATGGTATGATCGACAAATGGAGATAATATTCTTCTGTTATAAACCCATGATTTTCTTCTAAATTCCTAAATTAGCTAAATGATAAAAGGTATTTTAGGATATAAATCCATAATTGTTCTATTAGGGAATCATAAAAGGTATTTTAGGGGAAGAAGTGGGGGGAGAAGAGGTGGGAAATGGGTTGTTATTATTAGTTTTTTTAATGGTGTTACAACCATAGTTTTTACCTTTCCAAATTAAAATTTTGAATTTATTATAGCCAAATTTGTAAGAATATTTAACCTTGTTTAAAACTAATGTTAAGATAATTAAGTTAGGTAGGTTTTTTCAGTGAGTCAAATAGGACGGGTCCACCATGTAGGGTAATCCAAACAAATTATCAAGTCACCCATCCTTAAATACCCTCACGTCTAGCTCGATGGTATTATGCCAAAGTGGGAAGGGATGTGGAAGCTCCGTGTGAACGGGCTACTATCGCCTTAAATGTTACCTTTATTTTTAGGGTTGCCATAATGGTTTTCTAGGTCTCTAGGGTAGTTTGGCAGTTTTGACATGGATTCACGTCTTGAGGTTCTCCAATTTCGATTCCCCTAGTCTAGATAAATTGAGAGTACTAGGGGTCACACCCTATGATCATCTCTCACGATTCTAATGCACTCGGTTTACTAGTGGCATTCCATCTTAGGGAATAGTATAGCCGAACTAATGCTCTCACCATAGTCGTAAACTAGTTCTACTACTTATTCTCTATCAGGAGAATCACACATTTAATCACCTGGAGTCATTATACAATCAATCATGCATACAACCACACATGCTCAACAAAGTGATATCATCCATCAAGCTCCTGGGCAGTAGATACACAAGTTTTCATCCTCCGTTTCAACAAATTATGTAGAAGTACTAGAAATACGGTCCATTACATCAAACGCGGATTAAATCAGACATGTCATTAACAAGTATGATTATTCACTAGTTTATTCAATCGTACTATGCTCAGTTCGTACCAAATCTATCTACCTAGAGTTTAGATTTACTAGCATGCATCCAATTCTAAGTAATCTCTATGAGTATAACTTTCTAGAATTTGTGTTGTTACTTACTTAATTGTCACATGTTTTCTCGAGTATAGTTACAGACTAGAAAAGTTTCCTTAGATTCTGAAAATTTCTGAAAGGTCCTAATTCAAATAAAAATAGGATTAGTATTGAAATCGAAATGAAAAAAAAAAATCATAAAAGAAGGTAGAATGGATAAAAAAGGGACTTACACGCATAGCACATATGGCTTCACCTATAGAAAACTCTTCTACCGATTTTGTGTAGTAAGTATCTCTACCTGATCTTCTGTACTGTTGGATTAGTAACTTGAATCAACTTTGACCCTAAAAGTTGTTGCCTATCTACCTCTTCCAGAAGATCGATGCTCGATACCTTTGCCCATACAAAACTTCAAACAACGTCATCTAGATAGTCGTTGTTGGGATTTATGTCTTAAAGCCTCGTAATTAATTATTTAATTTTTAATAGTAATTTTTATTATTTTATTTACGATTTAATATTGCTCATTGTATGAAAATCTAAGGTTATTAATATCATCTTAAACCGTATGTGGTTGACATATAGGAGGATAGTGTTCAAGTAACAACTTAGAGGGTCTATCGATATGGATAAGGTTAGATTCCTTATCCCAGTAACACTATTGATACGACCTAGTTTGTAATCGTTACAAATAATTTTATCCAAATAATTAATGTGGTGACATGTGAGTGGGAGTATCCTATCTAATGAGTTTGTATAAGACTGAACCAAGAAATATTTAATTTTGTTTATAAATCCATTAATTAAAAAAAATTAATATTCCACGTGATGATCATATGAGATTAGATCTCAAGCCTAGTGAGTTCTGAACTCGAGGCGGTGAGGGCTTGTCCTTTGATTTGCATGGTTGAGAATGACTATTGTAGCCAATTCAATATGCCTATCAATTTGGGAACTTGACCAAATAGGGAGTTAGAAAAAATAATATCATGAGATGGAATTCAATACTTTCAAGAAAGTAAATGGGTTGTTCTCTCCCGTACTAATTTTGGGACTTAAACAATGGGACCCCACCCTCTCATTGGACCGAGATAAACTTGGTTTATAATTGAATCATAAAAAAATTGTTCATTAGAAAATAGGTGGAACTCAAGGTGAAAGATGTAATTACACGGGTAAAATGACTTTCGATTTAGTTGTAGTTATTGTTGAGATATATTATTTATGGAATATATCTTAGATATTATATCTTAATATTTTTTCATCTATGATTTGATTTACAGTATATTTTATTTTATTCTCAATATTTAATAATTTTATATTTTCCTCATTTGTACCTCTTGTATCCTATTTAAAGGATATCAATATCAATGACAATACACACCTTCCAAATTCTATTTCTATTTGTATTTCTTATTCTTAACATGATGTCAGAGCACCGATCTTGGTATTCCTAATACCCCTTGGACTCTGAGTCAAGGGGAGTATTAAACCTAAACCCAAACCCTAACTCAATCGGTGAAACCTTTACAGCCGTCAATCATCCAATATCAAGAATACGTTACAAGCATCTTCAAATTTCTCACCATGCTCAAAGGTGGCATATTCAAGATGTTCGTATTCTCTTTCACAACCTCTCAAGTGATCTAAAGCACCAATCTTAGTGTTATTATCCAGTAAATCATTTATGCATAGACCAAAAAATGATCAGGGAGGATATTCACTTGTTCCAAATCAAATTAAATGGGACAAGTTACCAATCTTTGAGTCAATCATTGCGGTCTATTTCTAAATCATTTATGCATGGACCAAGAAGTGATCAAGGAGGATATTCACTTGTTCCAAATCAAATTAATTGGGACAAGTTATCAATACTCGAGTCAATCATTGCTTGCATCTTTCTTGAAAATTCAATAATTTCTTGAAAGTCTAAAAATGCAAACCAATAAAAGGCAGTTTATTTTTTTGTTTTGCATCTTCTTGTAAATTCAATAATTTCTTGGAAGTCTAAAAATGCAAACCAATCAAAGGCAGTGTATTTTTTTACGGATATTTTCACAACTGCGAAGACAAAAGTGTTATTGACCTACACTCTCTTCTCAAAGACAACTGTTATTGACCTACACTCACAAAGACAAGTTGGATGTGATTGTCATACACTCTCCAACTTGAGGGGGAGTATTGAGATATATTATTTATGGATTATATCTTAGATATTATATCTTAATATTCTTTCATTTATGATTTGATTTACCGTATATTTTATTTATTCTCAATATTTAATTATTTTATATTTTCCTCATTTGTACCTCTGGTATCGTATTTAAAGGATATCAATATCAATAAGAGTACACACCTTCCAAATTCTATTTCTATTTCTATTTCTCATTTTTAACATGTTAAGAATGAGATAGAAAATAGAATTGGGAAGGTGTGTATTATCATTGATATTGATATCAGTACAAATGAGGAAAATATAAAATAATTAAATATTGAAAATAAAATAAAATATACTCTAAATCAAATCATAAATGGAAGAATATTAAGATATAATATCTAAGATATATTCCATAAATAATATATCTCAACACTCCCCCTTCAGTTGGAGAGTGTATGTTAATCACGTCCAACTTGTCTTTAACTTGTCTTTATGAGTGTAGGTGATAACACCCGAGTTGTCTTTGAGAAGAGAGTGTAGGTCAATAACACTTTTGTCTTCGCAGTAGTGAAAATATCCGTAAAAAATAGACCGCCTTTGATTGGTTTGCATTTTTAGACTTTCAAGAAATTATTTAATTTACAGTAAAGATGCAAAACCAAAAAATAGACCACCTTTGATTGGTTTGCATTTTTAGACTTTTAAGAAATTATTGAATTTTCAAGAAAAAATGCAAAACTCAAAAATAGACCGCAATGATTGACTCGAGGATCGGTAACTTGTCCCATTTAATTTGATTTGGAACAAGTGAATATCCTCCCTAATCACTTCTTGGTCTAGGCATAAATGATTTAGAAATAGATCATTCATGCATAAATGATTTACTGGATAATAACATCAAGATCAGTGCTATGGATCACTTGAGAGGCTGTCAAAGAAAATATGAACATCTTGAATATGTCACCTTTGAGCTTGGTGAGAAATTTGAAGATGCTTATAACGTATCCTTGATATTGGATGATCGGCGTAAAGGCTTTACTGATTGAGTTAGGGTTTGACTTTAGGTTTAATACTCCCCTTAGACTCTAGTATTAGGAATTCCAAGATCGATGCTCTGGTATTAGGAATATCAAGATCGGTGCCCTGATACCATGTTAAAAATGAGATAGAAAATAAAATTGGGAAGGTGTGTATTATCATTGATATGATATCTTTTAAATAGGATAGAAGCTAGCATAAGTACAAATGAGGAAAATATAAAATAATTAAATACTGAGAATAAAATAAAATATACTCTAAATCAAATCATAAATGGAAGAATATTAAGATATAATAACTAAGATATATTGCATAAATAATATATCTCAACAGTTATGAACAACTCGTGAATGATCGACTCTCTTGTAATGATTATATCGATGGATATAACTTGTCCTATGATGCATAAGAGTGTAACAATATTTTTTCCTTAAATTTGGCTTGATTTTTTAAAACACTTATAAATTTATTTAACAAATAATAATAATAATAATAATAAAATAATAAAATAATAAATAAACAAAATAATAATAATAAGTGCAAATAATGTTTATTAGAAAACTTAAAACTAAATTCTTATCAAACCTATCTTTAATGTCCGTTTTTTAATTTTAAAAAATAAGACTTGTTTTTTCATAATATTTTACAATGATTTCTTTGATAAGGAAATATTTGCATTATTAGCCAAATTTGTTTTTAAAAAAATTAAAACTATTTTTTTTTTCAAAGCATGGCTTGGATTAATATTGTGAATAGTGTAAGATACTAACCCTCGATTTTATTTAGAGAAAGAAATGTAACATGAAACATGAATTTAAATTTAGAAAATCAAGAAAATGAGTTAAAATAACTATCAAGCATAAAGAAACTGTCACGAATCGAAACTTAAAATAAATAACACCATAATTAAATAAGAAACTAAATCAATTATAGGATAATGTTGTTAAAATTTATTACAAAAGGAAAGTCGTGTTTGGGATACAAATACAAAATGAAATACAAATGACTCAAACTATAAAAATGGATTGATAGTCTAGAACGATCCCCTCTAACAGCATGCGAATATCATGTGAGTATAAAAATACTCAATAAGCAAAGTCTTTATAGGCTCTCATCGCATTCTTAACCTAGTAAGTTACTATAGGCTTTTCTTAGGGCTCTAAGAAGTTCGGGCTTAGTTCAAGAATCCAACTATTGCTACATATGACGATAGTGGCACCTATCTTGATATCATCTACTCATAGTTCTCGTCCCCTCTCAAGGTGAGTTTATTCTCCACACAGTAGTCGTATCTCATATTATCTACTTCTGTAGCCCACATCCTCTCTCAACACAGGTTTATTCTACACACGGTAGTTGTTATCATGTTCTCTACTCATATAGTCCCTCATCGGCTCTCAAGGAAAGTTTACTATTTTTTATCATTTCTACAAACGTAGTAGTTCCTCATGTTCTCTAGTTATGTACTCCCTCATCTTCTCTTTATAGGCTTTGACCACTTTTTTTATTTTTTATTTTTTTATAAACAATAGTAGTTCCATACGTCGCCTACTTATGTATTCCTTCATCCTCTCTCAAGACAGGTTTACAGTCTTTGACCCGTTTCTATATACAATCCTTAAATTAGTTTCTTTCATGCTGATAGTGGCCTCGTAAGTTCTCTTCAAGTTTCTTAGGTATTGTGAAGGTTTATTAGGTTTTTATGACGTCTAGATAGTTTAAACATCATTTTACATTTTAATGACGTTCTGAGTTAGATCCTCAAGCCTAAGCCAACCTCTAGGTATAGTAGGTTGTTATAGTAAGCTACATATTTGACCTTCTTTCTTTATCTTAATTTCGATTTTTAGGAAATTATAATCAGTTACCTTCTTTCTTTTATCATTTCCTAATTTTCTAGTATGTCATGTATGATCAGCCACTTTTAAAAATTCAATTAAAAATGACCAAAATTACTTGTGAATCAAAAAAAAAAATCTAATTTTTTTTAATATAAGTTTTATTGCTAAACACAATTTAGAAAAATGAAAATATGGAATCTAATTTTACTTAAACAATTAAGTTTATAGTCAAAATAGGCGAAGCCTCGGTATAAGTGAATGAATTCGAAGAATAAAAGTAAGGAAATTTGGAGCTAGATAGAACTTTGGTAAGGTCAATCAAGTAAGTGGCCTTATTGTCGGGTCGGTTGCAAAACTTGTCTTATGTATTACAACATGTCCCTAGTGGTCCTTGCACGTGTCATTTATGCTTTATATTATATGGTGATGATGTTATATGATGATGTGATGATGTTATATGATGATGTAATGATGTTATATGATAATATGAATGGTGTTGTATGATGATGTGATGATGTAACGACGTTATATGATGATGTGATTGTTGGGTTTTATGTCCTAAAACTAGTAGTTTGTGAACAAAAACATATTCTATTTGAAATAAAGTTATTATTGATATTTATAGTAAAAATTGTTATTGAATAATGTGAATTTCAGAATCATTAATCTAAATCCAATAAACTAAGAACAATTTGGCTATAGTATGAATACTTGAACTAGATGTAGAGACATAAAAGTGGATCAATTTCTAGTATATAGTCAAAATTATTTATACTACATGGATAAGGCTCAATACTTTATCTTGAGAACACTATAGATGCGACCCACTTTTGTATATGATATAAACAATGTGATCACTAAATTGTACATGTGGAGACATGTGAGTGGGGGCTTCCTATGCAATGAGTATTGCATAAGATTGGACCATGAAGAAAGTCACTTTCATTTTATAATGTTGTTTACTGTTGAGACTATTTTTTCATTCGAGGACCTAGGTAACTCGATCATAATTCTGATCTCACTATGAACTCCTGTTTATTCGGAATTATCTTTAGATTTGCATGGGTGAGAGTGGCTCGAATTCGCCGACTCAATAAGCCTCCCATTTTAGGGGTAAGACTAGGTGAATAGTTGGGGACATAGGGTGTAAGATGGAACACACTCTTACTCACTTTTAGGGATAATAGAGAGGTTGTTCCCTTAAATACTGACTCTAGGTCTTGAACAAGAGGCCCCACCCTCTCATTGGCTCGAGAGGGATTCGGTTTAGTGGTTGGACCACAAGCCAATTGTTCATTAGAGGATGAGTGGGACTTATGGAACAATAAGTAACTTTAAGGGTAAGTTGGTAAATTGACCCAACTCTAGTTGCGAACAACCTGTGAAGGATCGACATACTAATCATGATTTTATCAAATGGACAAAAATATATATAGTGAGATGAGTGCAACTACTAGGCTACAGTGGAGTGTCCTGGTAGTTAACGAATGTTGGTTAACAAGGTTAGTGAGTTTAGTTGGTTAATCTCGGATCGTTGGAGCCCATGATTTATAGGTCTATTAGGTCTCCCTACTAGCTTATATCGGACTAAACCTTAAAACAGTTTGACAAGTGAGTTCGAAGTGTTCGAATTCATATCAGGGAATATGTGCTAAATATATATACGATATATTTAATCACACTTTGTTTTAATTACGAATTAAACAAGAAGAGAGAACAAGAGATATTTAAATAAGATTTAAATATTGTAATTATAAATAAGAATTGATAATCAATATGTGCCATTGATTGCCATTATGTTAAATATTAATTAAATTGTTTAACTAATCCTTAAATATTAATTTAATTTGAAATTAATTATTTAAATTAATAGTTGAATTAAAATAGAAAAGTCTTGGCTTCACTTAATGGAAAAACCAAATGATTGAGTTAGTGGAATATTGAGTGTTAATATATGATTTAACTAAACTTGCATGTTTATCAAATAACCCCACAAATTTGAGTGAAATTTTGAGTGTCAAAATTTGGTAATCTCAAATTTGGATGAACATGCAAATATGACTCTATAAATGGAATAATCAAGGTACATGGAAAGCTAGGAAATACTTTGAGAAAATCCCTTAAAAAGTCTCTCTTCACATATACTAAATTCCTTACAAGTTTAGTCACTTGCAGGATTCTACAATTCTGTTCCATAGTTAGAGAATAGTAGGGAAGACACTAGTGGTGGTTCGAAACCGATTTGTAAGGAAAACGAAATTAAAACAAGAAAGAAATTTGAACTACAAAAGGTTAGTACTCAAACTCCGTGAGTTTTAATGTTTTTAAACATGCTAGCTAATTTACTAAAACTGATGTATTTGGAGTGCCTAAGATCCAAATTGCTTTCGCATGTGTGAGATTAACACCTACAATTGGGTAGGGCCCATATACTTTAGGCACTTTATTTACATTGATTTGAGCAGGGTGGGTATCATTTCATGAATGTTTATGGTTTTGACATTTGTTTATTCTTCCATTTTATACAATTATGTAATTGGCCTAATGTATATGCGCTTTAATGAGTGAAGAAAGGTCTCTAATTTTTATGGAGTCATTAGAGTCTATTTTAGGTTGTAATTGATAAAAAAATGGAAGAGAGAGCAAGCTGAACTGAAGAAGAAGGAATTTTTTTTGCTTCCAGACTGACCCGACCTAATTGCTCCCTCTCCAGATTCACATGAGCCATTTTTTAGGGTTGGTTCAGCTGGTTCATGACCTCGGGAGCAGTTCAAGTTATTTTTTTAATTATTAATGTAATAATTTAGTTAATTACTTATTTTAAAATGTTAAAATGAGTCCACTTTAATGTGTTTAATTAGTTATGGAGTGTGAATATATGTTTTAATGAAATAGAAAATGTATATGCATAAAGTATGTCATATAGATTAAAAATCCCACCATAGGCTAAACATGTTTAATGTATTTCAAGTATGTTATAAGGGTTATAATGTATGGTATGCATATTTAGGGTTCCATGAGTGATAGATAAAATTTTTTATATATTGCATGAAATAGATGATTATATAATTGTCATATAAAGCATGGTGCATTTTATAGGTTATTTTCAACGTCAAGTGTATTTTATAGGTTATTTTCAACGTCATAAAACGAGATAGACGTTAAATCTATAACAAAGATAATTGCATGCTCACTTAGGGTTAACAACCAGACACTATTAATTTTAATAGTTAAAATAGGTCGATATCTTGTAAAACTACAGTTACAAGAAAGTTCACCTGGCACGATCTTGTCTAAGGCTGGAGGTACTTAAGTTAACGGTTTATAGAACACCTGCTACCTGGAGATCAAGTTAGTACTTAAGCTTAGTTAGCCCAGTTTTATGAGCATGCGTGAGTGATGTAAGAATTTTTTAAAGAAAAAATCACCTAGACTTATGTCATATTTAAGCAGTCAAAATATACCCAAGTAAAAAGTATACCCAACCGTCTAAAATACTTAGTGGGAGGAAAAAGGTATATGAGATACATCATTTCCTTTTCACGCTCTCTGGAAAATTCACACCATGAGATTCATGCTTGACTTCATGTCGCCCTGGGCACGGCCTCCATTCGAAAGTTATTTGCATGAGTCAAAATAACAAGGCGAATAGAGAAAGTATTTATAGTAAGTGGGTGAAGAATGTATATTAACACATCCTATGGTCTCCACCACTAGGTTGCACCATGAGATTCCAACGTTATGCCTGCATGTTGCCCTAGAACAACTACCCATTCAGAGGGTTGTAACATGGGAGTCGGAACAATGCAAACTCCATAAATGGATAGGATTTCTTAGGTTCATTTTCAACTTTGGCCTTTTCTTTCGATAGCATTGTTGGGGTCGATCCCTGAGGTCTAAAAATGGCAGGTCACACTTATGAAAAATTATTAAGAATTAGTATATTCTTGACCAAAGTGGCGATAACTAAAACACTAAAGGAATAAGAGTTATTAAGGGATTAGTGTTTAAGTCAAGAATGTCTTGGTTTAGTGAAGGAGTGATTGACTACCCCTCGGTAGTAGTTAATCTGACTCACTAAAGTATTGTTGCAAATTAATAATTTTTTGGTACATTCTTACCTTTGCTAAATCTAAATGGATTAAAAAGGATTAAGTCAATTCATTAATAGAATTTGTTTTATATCTCAACATGTCAAGCACAATAGTACTACTAAAGAGATTATGGAATCTCTGAAAGGGATGTTTGGACAAATGTCTTTCTCCCTTAGACATGACGCCATAAAATATGTTTACAACTGTCGTATGAAAGAAGGGATATCTGTTAGAGAACATGTCCTGGACATGATGGTCCATTTCAATTTGGCAAAAGTAAATGGAGCTGTCATGGATGAGAAGAGCAAAGTCAGTTTTATCATGGAGTCTCTTCCGAAGAGCTTCCTACAGTTTTGTACGAATGCGATGATGAACAAGATAGTATAACTTGACTACTCTTCTCAATGAGCTATAGACTTATCAATCCTTCTTGATTAACAAGGGACAAGCAGGAGAAGCAAATGTTGTTGTCTCTAAGAAATTACCATGAAGATCGTCCTTTAAAAATAAGTCTGGCCCTTCAACTTCTAAAAATGTTAAAGTGGAGAAGAAGGGTAAGAGAAAAGATAAGATTCCTACTAACCGCAAATGCAAGGTTCAAAATGCAGATAAAGGAAAATGTTTCAAGGTTCAAAATGCAGATAAAGGAAAATGTTTCTATTGCAACGAAAACGGGTACTGGAAAAGAAACTGCACAAAATACCTTGTAGAGAAGATGTAACGACCCACATCCACCGCTGGCAGATATTGTCCTCTTTGGGCTTTCCCTTTCGGGCTTCCCCTCAAGGCTTTAAAATGCGTCTGCTAGGGGAAGGTTTCCAAACCCTTATAAATGGTGGCTTGTTCTCCTCCCCAACCAATGTGGGACATCACAAAAGAAACCTGAAAAGACACAAAAAGGTAAATGTAATTTACTAGTTGTAGAAATATGTTAATAGAGTATGATAACTCAACCTAGATACTGGATTCGGGGGCCACTAATCATATTTGCTCTTTTATTTCAGAAAACTAGTTCCTAGAGAACGCTTGCGGAAGGCGAGATAACACTCAGGGTTAGAACAAGAGAGATTGTCTCAGCAAGAGTAGGAAATTTAAAGTGGTTTTTTGTGGAGATAAATTCATTATATTAGATAATGTACTTCTTGTCCCTAGAATGAAAAGAAATCTAATATCCATCTCTTGTTTATTAGAACAATCGTATAAAGTATCTTTTGAAATCAATGAAGTGTTCATTTGCAAAATTAGAAAACAATTTATATGTTAAAACCGAGCGAAATAAAAGCTATTTTAAATATCGAGATGTTTAAAACAGCTGAAACTCAAAATAAACGACAAAAGATTTCTCCTAATGCCTATCTTTGACACTTAAGACTAGACCACATTAATCTTAATAGGATTGTAAGATTAGTTAAAAAAAAAAAAGGACTTAAATGAGTTATAAGACAACTCTTTACCTCCATGTGACTCTTGTCTCGTGGGTAACATGACTAAATGGCCTTTTTCCGAAAAAGGTTAAAGAGTTACACAATTTACTGATGATTATTCAAGGTATAACTAAAATTCACAAGTGTTAGATAAAACCTGAGGTTTTCCTTATTTAGATTTACACGTTTTCATTAGTTGATTGAATAACTTCGTTTGACCAGACAAACACGCGAATGGATTACCAAAATTTTAGATGGCATTTTGTAGGAACTGCCACAGATTTAGTTGCACTCTCCGGCCATTTTTAGGATAGTTAGATATTTAAGTAGGTAAATCTGTTCAAAAATATTTCATCACCTCATTTTAAGCAAAATTCTTCAACATTACTCTCTCTCTCTCTCTCTCTGTTATTTTTGGCATTTTTATTTTCTTCCGACAACTTCCAGTCAAACGATTTCCTCTCACCAAAAAAGATTTCACTTGCTGATTATCTTTGCCGATTGTCGAAAAACAACAACAAGACTGAAGCTCTTGAAAAGTAGAGGGTATAAGACTGAGGATGAGAATCTATTAGGTAAAACTATTAAGAATTGCAGCGAGGGACACCGAGCCATAGGGCTCAAATCGAATATACCACAAGTTTTAAGAATTGTGAGATAAAAACTTGAGGTTTCCCTACGTTTTCCTTATTTAGATTTACACGTTTTCATTAATTGATTGAATACCTTCCTTTGACCCATTTTGTACGAACTGGCACAGATTTAGTTGGCCACTCTCGGGCCATTTTTAGAATAATTAGATATGTACATACTTAAATTGTTCAGAAAGATTTATCACCTCATTTCAAAAGTCTTCAGCATCTCTCTCTCTGTTATTTTTAGCATTTTTATTTTCTTCCAATAACTTCCGGTCAAACGATTTCCTCTCACCGAAAAGGATTTCACTTGCTGATTATCCTTGTCGATTGTCGAAAAACAACAAGTCAGAAATTATCCTTGCCGATTGTCGAAAAACAACAAGTCTGAAGCTCTTGAAAAGTTCAAAGGGTATAAGACTGAGGTTGAGAATCTATAAGGTAAAACTATTAAGATTTACTTGGCCACTCTCGGGCCATTTTTAGCATAGTTACATATCTAAATATGTAAATCTATTCAAAAAGATTTCATCACCTCATTCCAAAAGTCTTCAGCATTTCTCTCCTTTTGTTACTTTTAGCGTTTTTATTTTCTTCCAATAACTTTCCGTCAAACGATTTCCTCTCGCCGAAAAGAATTTCATTTGCTGATTATCCTTGCCGATTGTCGAAAAACAACAAGTCTGAAGCTCTTGAAAAGTTCAGAGGGTATAAGACTAAGGATGAGAATCTATTACGTAAAACTATTAAGAATTAGTTGGCCAGGCCATTTTTAGAATAGTTAGATATCTAAATATGTAAATTGGTTCAGAAAGATTTCATCACCTCATTTCAAAAGACTTAAGCATTTCTCTCTCTGTTATTTTTAGCATTTTTATTTTCTTCCAATAACTTCTCGTCAAACGATTTCCTCTCGCCGAAAAGGATTTCACTTGCTGATTATCCTTGCCGATTGTCGAAAAATAACAAGTCTGAAATTATCCTTGCCGATTCTCGAAAAACAATAACAAGTCTGAAGCTCTTGAAAAGTTCAGAGGGTATAAGACTAAGGTTGAGAATCTATTATGTAAAATTATTAAGATTTAGTAGGCCACTCTCGGGCCATTTTTAGAATAGTTAGATATCTAAATATGTAAATCTGTTCCTAAAGGTTTCATCACCTCATTTCATTCAGAAAGATTTCATCACCTCATTTCAAAAGTCTTCGGCATTTCTCTCTCTCTCTGTTATTTTTAGCATTTTTATTTTCTTCCAATAACTTCTCAGTCAAACGATTTCCTCTTGCCGAAAAGGATTTCACTTGCTGATTATCCTTGCCGATTGTCGAAAAATAACAAGTCTGAAATATCCTTGCCGATTCTCAAAAAACAACAACAAGTTTGAAATATCCTTGCCGATTCTCAAAAAACAACAACAAGTCTGAACCTCTTGAAAAGTTCAGAGGGTATAAGACTAAGGTTAAGAATCTATTAGGTAAAATTATTAAGATTTAGTTAGCCATTCTCGGGCCATTTTTAGAATAGTTAGATATCCAAATATTTAAATCTGTTCACAAAGATTTCATCACCTCATTTCAAAAGTCTTCAGCATTTCTCTCTCTCTGTTATTTTTAGCATTTTTATTTTCTTCCAATAACTTCCCGTCAAACGATTTCCTCTCGCCGAAAAGGATTTCACTTGTTGATTATCCTTGCCGATCGTCGAAAAACTACAAGAAGTCTGAAATTATCCTTGCCGATTCTCGAAAAACAACAAAAAGTCTGAAGCTCTTGAAAAGTTCAGAGGGTATAAGACTGAGGTTGAGAATCTATTAGGTAAAATTATTAAGATTTAGTTAGCCATTCTCGGGCCATTTTTAGAATAGTTAGATATCCAAATATGTAAATCTGTTCACAAAGATTTCATCACCTCATTTCAAAAGTCTTCAGCATTTCTCTCTCTGTTATTTTTAGCATTTTTATTTTCTTCAAATAACTTCCCGTCAAACCATTTCCTCTGGCCGAAAAGGATTTCACTTGCTGATTATCCTTGCCGATTGTTGTAAAACAACAAGAAGTCTGAAATTATCCTTGCCGATTGTCGAAAAACAACAAGTCTGAAGCTCTTGAAAAGTTTAGAGGGTATAAGACTGAGGTTCAGAATCTATTAGTTAAAACTATTAAGATTTAGTTGGCCACTCTCATGCTATTTTTAGAATAGTTAGAAATCTAAATATGTAAATCTTTTCAGAAAAATTTCATCAGCTCATAAAGATTTCATCACCTCATTTCAAAAGTGTTCAGCATTTCTCTCTCTCTCTCTCTGTTATTTTTAGCATTTTTATTTTCTTCCAATAACTTCTCGTCAAAACGATTTCCTCTCGCCGAAAAGGATTTCATTTGCTGATTATCCTTGTCGATTGTCGAAAAATAACAAGTCTGAAATTATCCTTGCCGATTCTCGAAAAACAACAAGTCTGAAGCTCTTGAAAAGTTTAGAGGGTATAAGACTGAGGTTGAGAATCTATTATGTAAAACTATTAAGATTTAGTTTGCCACTCTTGGGCCATTTTTAGAATAGTTAGATATCTAAATATGTAAATTTGTTCAGAAAGATTTTATCAACTCATTTGATTAAGAAAGATTTCATCACCTCATTTCAAAAGTCTTCACCATTTCTCTCTCTGTTATTTTTAGCATTTTTATTTTCTTCCCATAACTTCTTGTCAAACGATTTCCTACAATTTCCTCTAGCCGAAAAGGATTTCACTGGCTGATTATCCTTGCCGATTGTCGAAAAACAACAAGTCTGAAATTATCCTTGCCGATTGTCGAAAAACAACAATAAGTCTGAAGCTCTTGAAAAGTTCAGAGGGTATAAGACTGAGGTTGAGAATCTATTAGGTAAACTATTAAGATTTAGTTGAGGTTTGAGAATCTTTTAGGTAAAACTATTAAGATTTAGTTGGCCACTCTTGAGCCATTTTTAGAATAGTTAGATATCTAAATATGTAAATCTATTTAGAAAGATTTCATCACCTCATTTCAAAAAGTGTTCAGCATTTCTCTCTCTCTATTATTTTTAGCATTTTCATTTTCTTCCAGTAACTTCACGTCAAACGATTTCCTCTCGCCGAAAAGGATTTCACTTGCTGATTATCCTTGCCGATTGTCGAAAAACAACAATAAGTCTGAAGCTCTTGAAAAGTTCAGAGGGTATAAGACTGAGGTTGAGAATCTATTAGGTAAAACTATTAGAACACTTCGATCTAGTATATGGACTTAAGATTCTAGGACTATATGATAGAACATGGAATAATGTCTCAACTCTCAGCCCCTGGTATGTGTGGAATAAACTTAAATGAAAAAAAAATATAGTTTTGATTTTTTTAATTTGAGTAAGGTTTTTGAAGTTGAGTCGTGAGAAGTAAAAGGCCAAAAAAATGGAGGGCCAACAATCATTTTGGGAAAGAGTGGGTTATGGGATAGCCAATTTTAGGTTTTCCATTGTAAAGAGCAGAGCAAGTAGAGAAAGAGTTATAGAGATAAAAAAGAAGTACAGAACAATAGAAAAGGGTTTTGAGAATTCTTTTGTCTCCTTGTCTCTCCCCTCTCGACACCTCCTTCACAGCTTCGTGAGAGTTATCTAAACGAGTTAGTTTCAGAGCGAGCATTTATTTTCTACAAGTTGGTATCAGAGCGAACTTTATTTCAACAAATTGGTATTAGAGCAAATTTATTTCAACATGGTATACCTCAATAGAATGGTGTATCAGAAAGGAGAAATAGAACTTTGTTAGACATGGTTTGGACAATGATGAGTTTCGCTCAATTACCTGATTCGTTTTTGGGATATGTAGTGGAGACTGCTATATACAATTTAAACATGGTTCCTTCTAAGAGTATTTTAGAAACACCTTATGAGTTATGGAGAGAGCATAAAGGTACTTTACTTCACTTTAGGATTTGGGGATGCCCAGCACATGTGTTGATGCAAAACTCAAAGAAATTATAACGTCATTCAAAATTATGTCTATTCGTAAGATACCCCTAAGAGACTAAAGGTGGTATGTTTTATGACCCTCAAGAAAACAGAGTGTTTGTATCAAAAGACGCTACATTCTTAGAGGAAGACCACGTAAGAAATCATCCACCTCGCAACAAACTAGTTATGAGTGAGATTTCTAAAGAAGATACTGATAGAACAATAAGAGTTGTTGATGAGGCTAGTCCTTCAGCAAGAATTGTTGATGGAGCTGGCACTTCTAGTCAATCACATCCTTCTCAAGAGTTGAGAATGCTTCGATATAGTGGGAGGGTTATAACTCAACCCGATCGTTACTTGGGTTTTATAGAAACATAGGTCATCATACTTGATGATCATGTTGAGGATCCATTGACCTATAAATAGGCAATGAATGATGTAGATAGAAATCAATGGATCAAAGCCATGAATCTTAAAATGAAGTCAATGTACTTCAATTTAGTCTGGGAACTTGTAGATCAACCGAATGGGGTAAAATCTATTGGTTGCAAATGGATCTACAAGAGGAAACGAGACCAAGTTAGTAAGGTACAGACCTATAAAGCTCAACTTGTAGCAAAGGGTTATACCTAGAGAGAGTGGGTGAACTATGAAGAAATCTTCTCTCCTGTTGCTATGCTTAATTCAATTAGAATACTCTTGTCCATTGCCACATTTTATGATTATGAGATTTGGCAAATGGATGTCAAGACAACCTTTCTAAATGGCAATCTTGAGGAGAGTATCTATATGGCTCAACCAGAGGGGTTCATTGAATAGGATCACAATCAAAAGGTTTGCAAGCTTAAAAGATCTATTTATGGGTTAAAGAAATCATCTCGATCCTAGAATATAAGGTTTGATACTGCGATCAAATCTTATGGCTTTAAACAGAATGTTGACGAACCTTGTGTTTACAAGAAGATAGCCAACTCTACAGTAGTTATCTTGGTGTTGTACATTGATGATATCCTACTCATTGGAAATGATGTAGGATTTCTAAATGACATTAAGCATTGGCTAGCGACACAATTCCAAATGAAAGAATTGAGATAGGCTCAATTTGTTCTTGGAATCCAAATTGTTCGAAATTGCAAGAACAAAGCATAGCATTGTCTCAGGCATTGTACATCGACAAAATGTTGGTCCAATACAAGATGCAAAACTCCAATAAAGGTTTATTACCTTGTAGGCATGAAGTTCATTTGTCAAAAGAACAAAGTCCTAAGACACCTTAAGAAGTTGAGGATATGAGACATATTCCCTATGCATCAACATTCAGTAGTTTGATGTATGCCATGTTGTGTACCCGACCAACATATGCTATGTTGTGGGAATTGTCAGCAGATAGCAGTCCAATTCGGGACATACTCATTAGACTGCCGTTAAGAATATCCTCAAGTATCTTAGGAGAAATAGGGACTATATGCTAATGTACGATGCTAAGGATCTAACCTTACAAGGTACACTGACTCAGATTTTCAGATCGATATAGATTCGTGGAAATCGATATCGAGATCTGTCTTCACTCTGAACGGAGGAGCAATAATATGGAGAAGCATAAAAAATGGTTGTATTGTTGATTTTTACCATGGAGGCTCAGTATGTTTCTGCTTGTAAAGTAGCGAAAGAATTTGTATGGCTTAGGAAGTTCTTAACTAATTTGGAAGTCGTTCCAAATATGCATATGCCTATCACTCTTTATTGTGATAACGATGGAGCAGTTGTAAATCCTAAAGAACCAAGAAGCCATAAGCGAGGAAAACATGTTGAGTGCAAATATCATCTCATAAGGGAGATTGTGCAATGAGGAAATGTGATCGTCACACAGATAGCTTTAGAACACAACATTTCTGATCTAATTTACAAAGCCCCTCACGACTAAAGTGTTTGAAGAGCACCTAGTGAGTCTAGGACTATGAGTTATGTAATCTAGGGCAAGTGGGAAAAAAAAGCATGGGTATGTGATGACCTAGTTTATTCTATTTATGTGTTTTCTTTTCTTTCTACTCAACATTATAAAACTCAACTAGAGTTTTAGTTCAAGTGGGAGTTTGTTGGGTTTTATGTTCTAAAATTCATAGATGTTTTATTCAATAAAGATTGTTATTGGATAAAATGAATTTCATGATCATTAATCTAAATCCAATAAACTAAGAACACTCTAGCTATAGTATGAATACTTAACTATACGTAGAGACATAAAAATGGATCAAGTTCTAGTATATGGTCAAAATTATCTATACTACATGAATAAGAATGAGTACCTTATCTTGGGGACACTATGGATGCGGTCCACTTTTGTATATGATATAAACAATGTAATCACTAAATTGTACATGTGGAGACATGTGAGTGGGGGCATCCTATGCAATGAGTATTGCAAAAGATTGGACCATGAAGAAAGTCACTCTCATTTTATAATGTCATTTACTGTTGAGACTAATTTTTTCATTTGATAACCTAGGTAACTCGATTTTAATCCTGAGCTAACTATGAACTCCTGTTTATTCGGAATTATCCTTAGATTTGCATGGGTGAGAGTGGCCTAAGTTTGCCAACTCAATAAGTCTCCCATTTAAGGGGTAAGACTGATGAATAGCTGGGGACATAGGGTGCAAGATGGAATTCACTCCTACCCGCTTTTGGGGATAGTAGAGAGGTTGTTCCCTTAAATATTGACTCCAGGTCTTGAACAAGGGGCCCCACACTCTCATTTTCCCGAGAGGGATTCAGTTTAGTGGTTGGACCACAAACAAATTCATCATTAGAGGAATAGTGGGACTTAAGGAACAAGAAGTAACTTCAAGGTAAAACGGTAAATTGACCCAACTCTAGTTACAAACAACCTGTGAAGGATCGACTTACTAATCATTGTTATATCAAATGGACAAAAATATATCTATAGTGAGAGAAATGCAACTATTAGGCTATAGTGGAGTGTCCTGGTAATTAACGAATGTTGGTTAACTAGGTTAATGAATTTAACCGGTTAATCTCGGATCTTTGGAGCCCATGATCTATAAGTCCATTAGGTCCCCCTTCTAGCTCATATCGAACTAAACCTTAGAACAGTGTGACAAGTGAGTTCGAAGTGTTCGAATTGAAATTATAGAATATGCGCTAAATATATATGATATATTTAACCACATTTTTTTAATTAGGAATTAAACAAAATGAGAGAATGGGAGGTATTTAAATAAGATTTAAATAAGATTTTTATTTAACAATATGTAACAAAATTGATTGGGATTGACGTTTGATTTAATGTTAAATGTTAATTAATTTTTTTAATTAATCATTTAATATTATTTTAATTTGAAATTAATTATTAAATTAAAATAGAGAAAGTAAAAAATGTTGACTTCACTTCATTGAAAAATCTATGATTGAGTAAGTGGAATATTGAGGGTAAATATATAGTTTAACCAAACTTGCATGTTTGCCAAATAACCTTACAAATTTGATTGGAATTTTGAGTGTCAAAATTTGGTTAACTCAAACTTGTAAGTGTTAAGGATATTTAGTAATAAATTATAGTTTACCCTATATATTATATTTGATATTTTATTATAAGGCAAATATCAGATATTTGCTTATTACCATAGTTATCTTTCCATTTATTGTTATTTCCATTTATTACTATTTCCATATACTTGTAATTTATTTGATTATAAATAAGATAACTTTCACACCATTTAGGTGTGGTGGATTCAACAAACATTCACATGGTATCAGAGCCATTTTGGTTTAGCAACCTAGATCCTTTCTTCTCAATGGCTTTTGAAATCTTCTACTGTTCTTCTCCACCACCACTGCTAGCTTTGACGCCGCAGGGGCAGTTGTCATGGTTGCCACATGCAGAGCCGATTGATTACTCTTCGGCTCCACCCTATTGACCTCTAAATCATCTTTCGTCATACTCTGTACATACAACCTCATCTTTTCCAACCCAATCGGTTTTCCCCTTGGCCAAATAGTCTCTTTCATTTTCTTCCCAATCAACCCTTCATCCTTCACAGAAACCCTAATCTCAGGATCCTCATCAGTGTTCTCTTCAGAAATATACGGAATCTCGACAAGCCCATCAACCTTTTGCAAAGATTTACCTTCGGAATTTGGGTGCCGCACTGGCCTATTCGCCAACCAAGTTGCCGCCGCCCTTCTTGCCAAAATTGGCTCCTTCGCCCAATGTGACGACTCTTCCGGCTTCAACATTGTCTTTGTCCCTTGCTCTAGGTTTCCCCTTCTACTTCTTGGGGTTTGACATATTCTCACCAGAGCCAAGGCAGCATCGTCGCTAAGCGACAATCCCTCTTCATGGGTTAGACATATTCTCGCCGAAGCCAAGGCAGCATCGCCGCTGAGCGCGATCCCTCTGCAATTTTCGATGGCTAAGAAAGTGTTTCTCTACGCCTCCTCTGAACCAGGTTGTTGACATCTTCACGAAAAGTGTTTCTCAACCTCTTTGAATTTTTCAGATTCAAGCTTCACGTTCGTTTAAATCCGACGCTTAGCTTGCGGTGGGGTGTTAAGGATATTTAGTAATAAATTATAGTTTACCATATATATTATATTTGATATTTTATTATAAGACAAATATCAGATATTTGCTTATTACCATAGTTATCTTTCCATTTATTGTTATTTCCATTTTTTACTATTTCCATATACTTGTAATTTATTTGATTATAAATAAGATAACTTTCACACCATTTAGGTGTGGTGGATTCAGCAAACATTCACAGTAAGCGTGTCACATAATCCCACAAATTTGAGTGAAATTTTGAGTGTCAAAATTTGATAATCTCAAATCTGCATGAGAATGCAAATACGTGTCAAAATTTGATAATCTCAAATTTGCATGAGAATGCAAATACGACTCTAAAGGGAGTAATCAAGGTACATGGAAAGCTAGGAAAGACTTTGTGAAAATCCCTCAAAAACTCTCTCTTCACCTATACTAAATTCCTGCCAACTTTAGTCACTCACACACAGGATTCCACAATCCCGTTCTAAGACCGAAGAATACTAAGGAAGACACTAGTGGTGGTTCAAAACTGGTTTGTGAGGAAAACAAAATTAAAACAAGAAAGGAATTTGAACTATAAAAGGTTAGTACGCAAACTTCTTGAGTTTTAATGCTTCTGAAAATGCTAGTTAATTTACTAAAATTGATGTACTTAGAGTGCATAAGATCCAAATTACTTCCGCATGTGTGAGATTAACACCTACAATGATGATGTATATGATGATATGAGATGACATGATGATGATGATCCATGATAACATGACGATATAAGATGTATGATGATGAGATGACTTAATATGACGTTATTCCATATTAAAATGATGTGCATGTACTAAATGTCATGTTCTATTATGACTATCATTTTTCTAAGGCACAACCCTAGTTAATGTTAATGATGATGATCGTATGAAGGTCAATGCATGCATGTTACTTAGAGTAATATGTGGACAAGTATAGGGTTGTGTCATAAAGATGATTAAAATTTGAAAATTATTGGGATCCCATGCATTTTGTGTGTACAATACATCGAGTTACTTCCCCATTTATGATGATGAGTACGGATGCGACCACTAGAATGATGATGATCATCATGTCTCACATGATACTTGGGGGTCTGCTGTCTTTCGGACGTCGGCTACGGACAGCTAGCTCGACTATGATGTGTTTAGGAGGGTATGAACCGCCTGGAGATCCACACTCGCACGTGTTTATCGTGTGTAGGAAAGTACAACACATCCAATTTTCTCCCGACTAGAGGTCCCCTAATCATGAGTTGCATGTGTTTGCATTCCCTGACCTCAATAATAGAGATACTTATTGACTATTTTTTAAAATACTTAAGTCGTGTGATACTTCTATTTCAAATAAAGGCAAGACATCCTAATATGAACCAAAAGACATCAATCCTACAATATACTTCAATGAAGATGTGAAGAAAAGGTTATCAAAATTATCAAAAGATGTTTCAATTCATGCTACATTGAAGAAGAATAAAGTTTGATTGTTGTAAATTTTGGGTGGGTTACAATTTCGAGTTATTGTATTTTATTATTGTATTTTAAGACTTTTAATTTACTTTAGGTTACAATTACATAATGGTTAATTATGGCCATTAAGTATGAATGTTACAACTTTTGGAATGCCTTTAATAGTTGTATTTTGAGGCTTATCATATCATTTGGTATCAGAGCTTCAGGCTCAAGATCGGATATATGTTTCCTTTGCGTTTCTTCTCAATTTTATTTTTATTTATTTTTATCTTTTTAGTTTTTAATCGACCCAGAGTTCAAAATTCAATCTTTGCTCTATTTACAATTTTGAGAGGTGAGAATGAGAGCTTCATTTGTGTAAACGTGTATAAAAAGAGTTGCCCAAAATTCCTTGAGTGTATACTCGTGAGAGAGTGTTGGGAGGTCCTTTGTATTTCCATATCATTTTGGTATCAGAGCTTTAGGCTCACGATCGGATATATGTTTCATTGCGCTTATCTCTTTTAATTTTCTTATAATTTTTTTTTTCTCAGTTTGTGTAGAATGTTCATGTTCTATCACAAAAATATATAACAAAAAAAAAAAAAATTCTTATGTTTTTTAAAGTGTTAGATCTAGATCTTATCAACACTTTGTTCTTCTTTAAGATCTTATAAATCAATTTTCTTGTTGGTAAATTGTTTAGATTTTGCCAATCAAAAGAAAAAAAAATCATTGAAATAAAGAAAGCATATGATGTTAAATGTCTTTCTTTTTTCCTCTTGATTATTATATGTAACTCTCATATGTTACTACGTCTAAATTAGTCCTTAATCATTTTCTTTCTTTAATTCGTTTCTTTGTCGTTATTCGGATTGCTCCTTCAATACCCTTGTTTATGTGTTGAGTGTGCTGTCTATTCACTTTGAATTGCACTTAGCTCTATAACATAGCTTGTCTCACATCCCAATTTGTTTTTTTGGAGTGTGATTTGTGTGTGCTCAATTGTGCGAGTGAGTTTGTAAGGGAGTGACACATTGCTTCGAGTGTTGAGTGCTAAACACGAGTGAACTACATTTACGAGTGAATACACGTGAGGGAGCGCTTGTGAGGTCCTTTTTTTTTTTTTTCTTTTACCTTTCTTTTGTAGCATGGAAAATCCAGACGACAATACTAACATTACTGATGCACGATTGAGAGAAGCACAACAACAAACCATGGAAAGACTAATTCCTCATATTACATCCTTATACAGTTGACGACGACATTGCTAGTCAAGAACATGACACATGCATAGGATAATGGTATTTTATTTCATAGACTTTAGGTTAGAACAGGGTGTTTTTACTTTTATTGTTTGTTTATTTCATTTAGTATTTCGTTATGTTGTTTTAAAGATGTTTTCGAACATGTAAGTCCATGATATTGTTTTATGATAAAATTTTAAACGCATAAGCGCATAGATTATGATGATCGTAGTACCTTTATGTTAGTAAAAATCTAGAGTCGTTACAACCCATGTGAAGCTCATATTTGCACGTGTGGGGGAGTGCATAGGTTGGACCCACTCAACACATTCCTTCTGCTCTAATTGTTCTGATTTTTCCTTCATGCACCATGTGTCCCATGCTCCGTCATAAGCGTGTCACCTATCTATATGCGACACTTGGTAGTCGCTCTGCCTATTGCGTACACTGCCGTCACTTGATGTGTGTCAGCCCTCTCCTCCACCTGCATTTCGATGTCGTGATGTGGTCAAAAGATTAAAAATAGTAAGCATATTATTGCTTATTATTGCTTGAATAGAAAACAAGCATTCAAAAAGCATTTCATTAATCAAATCATGAAACAAGACATCTACACATTCATGTTCATTAAAAAAAACAACAAGGCGAAGATCTCTATGACTCGAGCCTTAAAACATCCTTTCCTAAACTCCAAAATCATTCGCTAAACCTTCTTTTGAAAAAATTTATTTTAAATCGACTATTTTTAAGCTTAAAAATTTATTACAAACGGAAGAATCTTAATAAATATATGTTAAAAAATGAAGTTGGTTTATTTATTATTCATGCATAATTATGTTTATGTTCATCATGTTGTTTAAAGTTTTTATATATATATATATATTGGAATAAAAGTGGCCGTATCAGAACGTGCTACATAGTGATTTATGGATTAATGATGATGTACAATTTGATTTTATTTTTCTCTTTATTCCGAAGAACAATTATAAGATTTCAGTTAAAGCAAGCCATCATTGCAGGTTGATTTAAACACTATTTTATATTTTCTTTTTTCGCTCCAAAGGTTTTCAATTCAAATAAAGCATAAAGGTTAATAAACTTTTTAAAAACACTGTTACAAAATTGCTAGTTTCAAATTTCAAACCACTAACTACAAAATATTGGGGGCAAAAGTGTACCCTAATTATTTAATAACAAATTTATTTTTTTAATTTAATTTTTTATTTTTTGTTTCTAAAAAAAAAAAACTAAATCTATTTGGTGTAATTTTTCTATTTCTTTTTAAAGATATAAAAAAAATAAATTAGAGTTGGAGAATAAAATATTATTAACACATAACATATTTAGAGAAAAAAATATAGACTAAGATTTTTAGAAGAACGAGTTAAAAAGCCATAGATCTAGAGAAATAAATATTAAAAAAGTATTTAGTTCGATTATGCATAATTGGTTGTGTTGTATAACTATTACTGAATCGAGATGCTCCAAGTGTTGTGCAACCTAGATTGTCTCTTCATGGCATCTACTCATGATTACTCTCGTCCTTAACTAACATCTATTCATTACTTGAAAAACATGCAAAAATTAGAATAAGTATAAAATACTTAGCAAGTAGCTATATGTCGGCTCTTGATCATGTTCATGGCTGATGCTAGAGTATCATACTCTGAACCTGACCATAAGACATAATCACAGGTTCTATTTTGGGATATTGGTCCTGATGTTCTATGTTATGGGTTCTAAGTCCTTAAACTTGGTTCATATGATTTCTAGCTCTTACTTATGCACTTGTGTGATCCCTCGTACTTGGACGGGATTAAGGAAAGCGGATTCCAATGGGCTATCTATTTCTACTCCACATACAATGTATAACACTAGTCCTAATCCAAAAACACTCCTCTGAAAGATCTATTATGTCACATAGTCGGTAAACAACATGAACTAAGAAAAACCTATGTCTAAAATTCTCTTGTATGTCCCTCAACACGTTCTTAACGTCTCATGCTTGATGTTTAAATTAGAATCCAAAATTTAAATCGACATCTATTGGCTACAATATTTCCTTACTTCTCCGCGACATAGTTTGAATCTGACATCTTGTGAAGCAAGGCATCTCAAAGAAAGAAGTGTGAATAAGGAATTCCACCTAGGTGGAAAAAAAAATAATAATAATAACCTAAGATCATGATGTATCATGTAAATGAAAAGTGTAGGGTGAAATAAGGTATAATGCAAGCTCTAGAGTGGTACTTAATCATTTGGGTGTCACTTTCTAGGATCTAGCCTACTTGGCTGGGCTAATAATCTTAGAGCATAAGTCATAAATTATTGGATCATGGTTTTGGTTCTAAGGGTTCATCATAAAAGGCTTGAGGCACAAATTAAGCACACGACATTCAATAAAAAATCATAAAACCCTATTTCAAACATACATGTCATAACAATGTAAAACCGCTATAAAATCAGTTTCATGTCATTTAGAATTTATTAAAGCCATCAAATAACATAGTAGGCTTTGTAAGAGCATTTTACCACTATCTATAAAGATGAAAAGTTCAAAGATCACGATCCAGAAGATTAATGAATCCAATATCGGTTTATGGAAGATGCAGATTGAAGATTATTTTACTAGAAAGATCTTCACGAAACTTTATTAGTTTTACAAAATGATGTTGAATTGCGAGGAGGATGCAAATTGAAGATTATCTTATCAAGAATGGGGGACAAGTTGTTGTTCTAAACACCAAAAATCTATGACTCGTTGGTGAGTTCAACCTTGGTGCAAATTTGGTTCAATTAAATAGGAGTATCATGTGCTCGCTTGAATTCACACGTGATTTCGTCCTGCTAGTGACGTACATCATAAGAGTCCGAAGGAGAGTGGAGGTGGTAGGTTGGATGAAAAGAAGGTTCTAAAGATGAGAGTGAAAACTAAAAATTTGTTCATAATGTCGAGGTTCTTCGTGGTATCGAACATCGTGTAATGGAATGGAGTGGTTTTACATCATCACTAATCCAAATCCTTTTGGCGGTCTGATACTTGAAACAATTCGATTCTGTTTTATGTTTTTATGATTCTAAAAGCTCAAGGATGGGTAGAACCTAGGGATGATCCAGTTGACATTGTTTAGAAAATAATGGAAGCTCAAGAATCACTAGGCTCTAGAGATGATCTAATTGTCGTTGTTCAGAAACATAGTGGAAGCTCAAGGATCGGTAAGTTGTTGAATAGATTCTGAAGTCTTTTTCGATGGTCATGTATAGTGGTTACTTCCATAATCATTTTGTAATTTTCGTTAACAAAAATCGAGAAAAAGAATTATTTAACCCTTCAATTACCTTCTAATATCAATGCAATGAAACTAGAGTTTTAAAAGGTTTATCTTCCTCTCTCTTCTTTTAATAAAAGAAAACATTGAGGAGGTGAAGTAGCCAACTAAACTAAACATCTAGATTACTAATAACAAATCTTTAATAAACTAAAATCGTACGGTCAACATGCTTTAACTACATAAAACTTTCTCGTCTCTTCTGTAAAGTTTAACTCTCCATAGACACTTTTTTAGACCGAGGAATCAACATTTTAGTCATATAAAATTAATAGAATAAGACTAGAGAGTTATCAAGCTTGTTGTCGTCTTTAAATTGAAGTTCTCCTTTGAGCCTAAGTTGTCTCTCTATGACTACCCACTCAAGACCGCTCTAGTCCTCGACCAGATCTAATTTTTATTGAAAAACATGTAAAAGCTTAAATGAGTATAAATACTCGACAAGTAGTCTACTTATAGGCTCTTGATTATGTTCATGACCGATGTTAGGGTACCACACACTAAACCTGACCACAATGCATAACATGAAACTCCTTTTCTAAGGACTTAAGTCTTGAGGTTCGAAATTCTAGGTTTTAAGTTCTTAAAGAATTGTTTCAATTGTTGCCTAGCCTTGGCTTATGCACTTATGTGATCCCTCGTCCTAGGACGAGTTTAAGGAAGTCTGTCCATTTCTTTTTTCACACACAATGTATAACACTATTCTTGATCTTTAAACATTTTTTTGAGTTACTTGATTTTAGGTAATACTATGTATTTACCGAGTAAAACATCCAATTGAAGTATGTACGTGTGATTCTTGGCCTCATCCTTCCATATTCACTTAATAATAAGTAAAGTTAAAATTTTAGAGTATTTTTAAGTGGTCCCTATAAGTACATCTTAAGAAAATAGAATTACTATGTACTTACTCAGTCATGTTCGGGGTCTCAGCTTAAGTCCTTCCGAAGTTCAAAATCCTCCAAAAAAAAAAAAAAAAAAAAAAATTGGTAGGTCTCTTATTGTATCAACTTTATAGAATCTTTTAAGGGTGTTACTTTTACTAAAATCTGAGGATAGATTAGAAAAATCAAGGTGTGAAGTTTAATCATGATCTTGTTCTTTGGAATAAAAATTCAAGTGAAATGAGGTAAGTATTGAAATTGGGACGAAACATAGTCGAACGAAGGTCAAACAAGGAACTTGGATGTGTCTTCACGAGTGCAAATGGGAAGGAGTACACGCACGTCAAGATGGTGTATGCGCACCTATCGTATGTCACATTGCACACTTGGAGAGGTGCGACAAAATTAGGTTGGGTCAGGAGGTAGGTTGGGTCGTGGGTACTGAATCGAGTCTCACACGAGTTGAAGGATTGTGGTTTTTAGAAAGAACAAATGGAAGTCGGATCGAGTTAGGCAACACATCTCCATTGATCGTTGAACATGTTGCTCTAATTTTAATGCGACCCATGTCTACTAGCAAGCTAGATGCATTACTCCTTCCCTAGCTCAATACATGTCCGCCATTGGCCTCATTGCATTTCGCGTCCCTCCAACTAATGCGTGTCACTCATTACTTCGCCTGTGCAACCAGTTTTCAAAATTAGATGAGATTTTCAATGTTTCCCAATTTCTGTACGTTTTCATTTGATACACAACTCAAATCTTGATCCCTTAAAATTTGTGAGTTCGTAATCCTACTTTCTAAACATAATTTTTCATAATCAATCCTCAACCATACGAAGAAACATTCATGCTCAAAGTGGGTGATCGTTATTGGAAAATCCACCACACCTCGGATTTCTAACTTGAATCTTCTTTGAGTTCCTTCATGGAACTCGTGCGGAATCACTCCTAGATCAATTTATCAAAAAAATCATCAGAACCTAATTCAATATTTTTTCTTATCAAAATTCCTCTCTTTTCCAACCGAAACTAATGATTTGGTTAATTAAGAAAGCATTCCAAAAGAGCAGATGATGAGTTCCATCAACGATGCAAACAACACTTGCTTTACCAAACGCCATCCCTTTGGAAACAAGCACCCTCAACCTTAAGCCTCTCATTTATCTCACACCCACCTTCTTACTTCAAAATTACCATTTCTTTACCTTCTTTACACTATAACTAACTTACCCAATTCAAACCGAGCGAAAAACGAAGCATGCTGGAAGGACTTAGGTTGGTTTGTGGGATAGTTTTTCACTCTTAAAATCGAAGAGCAAGTAACGTGATTATGACGTAGAAACGCAGGGGAATCTCTCCACTCTTAGAAGTGAATAGTAAGTAACGTGGCTATGATGCAAGAGTACATCGGGATCATCAAGTGTTGAATCCAGATAACAGTTAATTAATATCCTCGTTTAAACACCAAAAATATGTATAAACACCTAGTTTTAAAGACAATTATTGGAAACACTTGGTGAATCACAAAAGGTACAAAAAAAGTCATTCTCATGAGTACCACACACACACCAACAAAATTAGTATGATTTGGTAAGACTTTCTTCCAAGGAAGACAATGAAAAACAAACCCATTGTAGACGTAGTCGTTGAACACTCCTCATCCCAATCCCCTCCGATCGAAACATCCCATCTAACCCCAAAATCATCCCCATATTTCTATAAACAACACCAACAACAAAACCCCCTCATACCAAATTCCAAATATCCCAAATGAATTGGCTGCCTCTCGACAATACCCGTTTAACCTTCTTCAAATGCACCCGATGGCAACTAGAAGAGACATTAGACAAATTCACCTGCCCTTATCATTATTACTGCGACACCATTTACCCCGGCGATTATCCCCCCGCCGTTGATTTACTCGTTCTTGTCTTCACGGTGGCGACTTACGTCTCGACCCTTTTGTTCATGCTGGCCGACGTATCGTCGTCTCGTGGGAAGAATTGTTTCGATCAACCAAAGAGGTTCCTTTTACCATCTGGGCCTGTTTCTCTTCCGATTTTCCTCTTTGTATTGACTAAAGGCCATCGAATCAATACCCTTTTCCCTCTGTTCCTCATGGGTCCTGCAATTCTTCATTTGGTTTACATCTCAGCTCTCACATTTGACAGTAATGGAGGCGACAAGGACATTAAGTATGTGTTCTTTGAAGCTTCCACAATGTCTGGGATTCTTCATGCGAGCTTGAATTTGGACGCTCTGATTCTGCCTTACTACACGGGGTTGGATGCTTTGATTGGGTCCAATTTTTCTGGGGAATGTCCATCGTGTGTTTGTAGAAAGGAGCCTTTGGTGGTTGGGGGGAGGCTTGTGTCTTACAGGGGTTGGTCGGGTACTACGTTTGTGGTTGTGTGTGCTTTGTGTACGAGGATTGTGTGTCGGGTGTCGGGGGAGAAGGTGAGGAGAAGAGCTGTGGTTTTGAGGTGGGTGTTGGAAGGGTTGGGTTGGGTTTTCATAACGTGGGATTGTGTTTATTTGAGTAGAAATTTGGGATTGGAGAGAAGGGAGGTGCAAGGTGTTGCTTATGGTTGTGTGTTTGGTTTGGTGTTTGTTCATGTCGTCAAAGTGGTGAGGAGATGGCAGTTGATGTGTTATGTGGGGAATGATTATGAATTGGACAATGTGTAAATATGGTGCTTTTTTTGTATTTTTGAGTTTTTTATTTGTATATAGAGAATGTTGTCTGAGTTTTTGTCTAGTTTTGATCTAACGATCTTGCTAGGGTCTTGATGAGAATCTCCGCATATTGTTTTTTTAGTGTCAACTTAATAGAAAATTTTAATTCTGCAACATACAATTTCTTCTAATCTTCTATTTTGTGCAGAAAAATCATCATCATGCTTACATGTAGAAACTTGTTGTAATGTACTCTTATGTTTTTTAACCTTCTTTTTAGGCCTATTTTTAGGCTTCCGAGATGGAAAGTTTGAAGTCTCATTTTTATTACCCCTAGTGACCTTTCTCTAGTCCTCCTTCGTTCAGATGATAAGTTCGATGAAACCACCAACTTTAGGTTGCATTTCCCTGATTAAAATAGTTTTTGGTTTGTTTTTGACACTGTGAGTTAATAAGCTTATGATATTTCGCTTGTTTTTGCTTGTTTTACTGGAATCTTCTAACCAATTGGGGGTATTCTAATCAATATGATGAGTTTCCTCCATTCAGTTTGAGTATTAATGTTCTATATGATGATGAATTTAGTTCAAAGTCTCAATATCATGGTTATGTTGCTTTGGACTTGAATATTAATTCTGTTGAGCTAAAGATAGGTTGTGTGCCTTTCCATCAAAGGTGAAGTCTCGCCCTTAAATTATAATCTTCCCCTAGATGGATGATGTGGGTTAATCTTCGCCTAAAGTTAGTCCATTTGGTCTTTTACATCGAAGGAGGTTTGCGATAACTTTCTCTTCATTGAGCATCAATGTAGGCTCTAAATCATCTTTGAATGTGAGGTTTGTCTTCTCATCGTGCTCCTTGATGTAGCACTTTAAAACCTCTCCCTAGTAGACGCGTTATAAATTATGACGCTGACGATGATACGTAACGGGTCAAAGCTGACAATATCTGCTAGCGGTTGGCTTGGGCTATTACAAATGGTATCAAAGTCAAACACTAGGTCGTGTGCCAACGAGAACGTTGTGAGTCACAACCATCCTTTTCTTGACAGTGGATTTGGTGATTGTGTGTCACTCACTCTCAATACTAAGTGAGTCAAGTCAACTTATGATCATGTCGCCTACGACCGAGTAACATAAGAAAGTTAGAAAACGGGGCAAAGAGATTTTGAAAGCAAAGTTGGGAGAGATTGAAAGAAATGTTGTATGGTATACAAGCAAAAGAAAACACAACGGCTTAAGTAACAACATATAACTTTTGGGGTAGAGAGAATTTGAGAACTAGTCTCATCAACCTATAGTACCTGGCAGACCTAGACGTGATTTCGCCGAACGGTCATACAAAATCAGAGAGAGAAGTTGACAACTAGTCACACCCTTTGTAATACATTCTGAGGCATTTCATATCCACCGGGCGTAGACATGATTCTACTTAAACGTCATACACTTAGAAAAATAAAGAAAGAAATTATATATCTTGAAAGTAGTAAAGGAAAGCGATAAAGTGATACAAGGCAAGAGTTTTGACTTGTAATGGGCATGCGGTCATGGACAACATGCCTTGGACCAACATGACCGAGACACTGGGCCTCAAGGGGGTGGATTGTGAGATCTCATGTATGTTGGAGAGGGGAAAGAAACATTCCTTGTAAAAACCTCTCTTAGTAGAGGCGTTTTAAAACGTGAGATTGACAGCAATACGTAACGAGCCAAATCGAGCAATATCTACTAGTGTTGGGTTTGCTGATCTCACATCGGTTGGAGAGAGGAATGAAACATTCCTTGTTAGGGCGTGGAAACCTCTCCCTAATAGATGGGTTTTAAAATCCTAGGCCGATAGCGATAGGTAACATACCAAAGCGAACAATATCTTTCAGCATTGGGCTTGCTCTACATTACCATAGATGATACTAAATATATGCGAGCGTGAAAGGGGTGCTATGACGAATTGACTTGGACACCGAATTAAAATGAGTGATTCATAACCCAAACATGATACTCATAATAAGTGATTTGTGGAGCCAACAAAATGTTGTACTTCATTGTTTTGAAACAATGGTCAAACTTGGACAATGAAATTTGGGTCACCGGTTTAAAAATCTCACGCAATAACATCTCTTCCAATTCTTCGTCTTCCCGATTCATTTATCCAATTTTCAAGGATTTCTGAATCTTTCATTAGAAATGCAAATGCAATGCGCCATGGAATTGGTGGTTTCGTTGCTATGGAGTCAAGGGCAACGCCTTCTCTGTCTCGATTGGCCGACCTCCTCCTTGTTGCTTCCATCACCAAAACCCTATCGGAATCAGGTACTCGAACCCTTCAACACCAATCACTTTCAATATCGGAGCCTCTCCTCCTCCAAATACTCCGTAGCAGATCTGTTCATCCTTCGAATAAGCTCGATTTCTTCAAATGGTGCTCTCTCAGCCCTAATTTCAGCCATTCACCCTCCACATATTCTCAAATCTTCCGTATCCTCTGTCGCTCCGGATACCTCCATGAGGTTCCCCTCTTGCTCTCCTCGATGAAGCGAGACGGTGTTGATGTTGATTCTCACACTTTCAAGGTCCTTCTCGATGCGTTTATCAGGTCTGGTAAATTCGATGCTGCTCTTGAAATTTTAGACCATATGGAAGAGTTAGGGACTAGCTTGGAACTTAACACGTACAACTCTGTTCTCGTCGCTCTCGTCAAGAAAAACCAGGTGGGTTTGGCCTTGTCAATTTTCTTTAAGCTCTTTGATGCTTTTAGTACTGGAGGGAAAGAAGGTAGTGCTGTACCTAGTTTTTCCTTCTTGCCTAATGCACTTGCTTGTAATGAATTGTTGGTTGCTCTTAGGAAATCAGACATGAGGTTTGAGTTCAAAAAGGTTTTTGACAAGCTTAGAACAATTAGAAGCTTTGAGTTTAATGTCTGCGGTTATAATATATGCATTCATGCTTTTGGATGTTGGGGTTATCTGGATACTTCTCTTGCCCTGTTCAAAGAAATGAAGCAAAGAAGCTTAGTTTCGGTGTCTTTCGGTCCAGATTTGTGTACATATAATAGCCTTATTCATGTGCTCTGTTTGGTAGGGAAGGTAAACGATGCACTTATTGTGTGGGAGGAACTTAAAGGGTCAGGTCATGAGCCTGATGCCTTCACATACCGTCTTATAATTCAGGGTTGCTGTAAATCTTACCGAATGGACGATGCTACCGCGATTTTTAATGAAATGGAGTACAATGGATTTGTCCCAGATACCATTGTATATAATTCTCTCCTTGATGGGTTATTTAAGGCTCGGAGAGTTATTGAAGCATGTCAATTCTTTGATAAAATGGTGCAAGAAGGTGTTAGAGCTTCTCCTTGGACATACAATATTCTAATTGATGGATTATTTAGGAATGGAAGAGCTGAAGCTAGCTACACTTTATTCTGTGATTTGAAGAAAAAGGGTCAATTTGTTGATGGTGTTACTTACAGCATCATTATACTGCAACTGTGTAAAGAGGGACTGCTTGAGGAAGCACTACAATTGGTTGAAGAAATGGAAGCGAGGGGCTTTGTTATTGATCTTGTTACTGTAACATCTTTGTTGATTGCAATGCACAAGCAAGGGCAGTGGGAAGGGTTAGAGAGGCTCATGAAGCACATTAGAGAAGGTGATTTGGTCCCCAATGTTCTGAAATGGAAGGCCAATATGGAAGATTCAGTGAAGTATCAGAAAAATAAAAGGAAAGACTACTCACCTCTGTTTTCTCCAAAGGAGGATCTGAGTGAGATTATAAGTAAAAGAGGTTCTTCTGTTGCTAAAGTTAATGTTGATGATATTTCCGAAAACACAGAAGAAAAAGATGATGACAATTGGTCATCATCCCCACATGTAGATCTCTTGGCTAATCTTGCTAAGTCTACAGGTGATTCGTTGCAACCATTCTCTCTTAGTCCAGGGCAACGAGTTCAAGCAAAAGGGGACAACTCATTCGATATCGATATGGTCAATACATTTTTGTCTATTTTTCTAGCAAAGGGAAAATTGAGCTTAGCTTGTAAGTTGTTTGAGATCTTCAGCGATATGGGCGTGAACCCAGTGAGGTACACTTACAATTCAATGTTGAGTGCATTTGTGAAGAAGGGATACTTTCACCAGGCATGGGGTATATTTAACGAAATGGGAGAGAAGGTATGTCCAGCTGATATAGCCACGTATAATTTGATAATTCAAGGACTCGGGAAGATGGGTAGAGCAGATCTTGCAAGTTCGGTTCTGGAAAAGCTAATGGAGAAGGGTGGCTATCTCGATATCGTAATGTACAACACGTTGATGAATGCGCTGGGGAAGGCAGGTCGAATGGATGATGTAAATAAGCTTTTTGAGCAAATGAGGAGCAGTGGGATAAACCCAGATGTTGTCAGTTTTAATACACTTATTGAAGTTCACAGCAAAGCAGGTCGGTTTAAGGACGCTTACAAATTTTTGAAGATGATGCTGGATTCGGGCTGTTCCCCAAACCATGTCACGGATACAATTTTGGATTTCCTAGGGAGAGAGATTGAGAAAGCGAGGTATGAAAAAGCTTCAATCATGCGTGAGAAGAACAGTTCTTGACTTTCCTGTTAACATTGGAGTTATTATTTTTTTTCATTTCTATTGCAATTTTCTGTAGTCTTCCTGTAAGAATGGGATCTAGTTTGTTTGTGAATAAGTATTTAAAAGTCGGTCTAATTTACTTGATCGAGTAATTTTCCTGTTCTTGTATGTTCGACCCTCGGATTACAGAGAGATCAGAACTTGATATTTCATTCCATGATTTTTTATTCTTGGCTCTACAAACACGGGCACCTATGCGTTATCTACTAACCCATCTTTGAATTCGAACTCAGCCCTTTAATATAATTACGTGATTAGTGTCACAGTTGCACTCTTGCGCTAGAGGAACAATGGTTGTGGGGACACTTATTCTTTACCTAGCGAATAAGTTATGTGAAATTCAGACTTTGCAGACAATATCAACGCATGCTTGAGCTTTGAGTCACGTTTGTAAGAAATATTTTGGAAAATGTGAGCGAGGAAGTATATTGAAAACAATTATAAGCTAAAAGTGAGTATGCAATGACAACAACTTTGATAGCATAAACCCAAGTAGTAAAAATTGACAAATCTTCTTATATTACTATTTGGGGCATTTTAACTATGGCGAGTGATGGATATGGTTTTGGTAATCGATCATACACCTTTGTATTGACACAACATGAAACAGTAAAGATCCATCTAAGACGAATGTATGTAAAAAGGGGTTTGGAATGGACATGCGGTCGTGGACAACACATCTTGGACAAACATGAACGGGACATTCAACATGTGGCCGTAGGCAACATACCTTGAACAAGCATAACTGTGACACTACCTGTTGTACGATTATTGTTTGATATGTCAACGGCATATTTCCTTAGTTCTGAAGGTCGAGAGTTTTCATAGTTTCTTAATTTATAGTTTTCATAGCTCACTCAAATGTATCCACATGAGTGGTTTAAATCAAATTGTTCGTAATTATTATAAATGTGTTGTATTAATAATATTACTAAGATAAGACACCCATATTTTATTTTTCAACAAGATTGTTAGATCGAATTCTAAGTGTTATAATGACTTGGAATGAAATCATATTAGTGATGCAAACGTAAGCATTTGGAATTAAAATTGATAATTGTTTTCAAGTTTATGATATTCCTATGTTAGGATTTGAAAGAAAGGTTGAGATAGCATCATTGTCTAATATTGATATGTTAAGCTGATGCACTACTGATCTCACTTCTTCATTCAAACAAAGAAGTGCGTATTTATAAATTTAAATTTGAGTCACAAAATTTACAACTTTAAATTAGTCACTAAATTTGATTTTTCTTCTTTTTTTTTTAAAAAAAGAAAAACATAGCTAAAAATAAAAACTAAAATAATTATATATTAAAAAAAATCAGCAAGTGGAGATTAAAGAGAGAATAAAGCATACCAATGGAACGGAAAGGGCGAGACGTTGAACAAATAACCAAAATCAAAACCAAATTGGGAAGCAAATAAAGCTTCCCTTCCCCTTCCCCTTCCCCTTCCCATTCCAATCCCTACCTCCATACCATCTCCATCCATTCCCTTCCACTGCCTCACCCATGGATGAACAATTTCAATTGGAAGAACATCTCTCCACCAAATGGATTATGGAATTGAAGACCAAAGTTGTTCATATTAAGATCGCAGCCTCAGATCTCAAGGCTACATGATTTCTGATCCATTTATCCCTTCTTATCCGATTCAACCACGCCGCCAAATTCTCCAATCTTTTCTTGCCCTTCGATTTGCATCACAGGGTGTCGGTGGCGCCGATGTGGTTCTACTCTACCCGACCCGACTGTGAAGCAATATATATATATATATATATATATATATATTACCGCTTTTGGAAAATCAGGACGATGTCTCTGTTTGACCAATGATCATGGACCAAGACCGAGGAGACGGAGCTAAGGTTAGGGTTTTGATCGAGAAGGCTACCAACTCCACTGATTCGGAAGTTCATCCTCGCCTCCTCAAGGCCATCAAATCGGTTGTTCGGTCTTCCGACTCAGAGCTCCGAGTCGCCGCCCTAACTCTTATGGACCTTATGAAGCGCGACCATTCTCAGGTTTCTTGTCTAATCTTTTTCTTTCAAATTTCAGTTTCGATTTTATGTTCTTGAGTTCAATTCGTCGATTCCGACTTATTTTATGGTATAAGCGTTCATTATTTGTGATTTAACCTGAAGTTTGTATTTGATCGTTTCGGAACTTTCTTTGCCTTGGAATTGGATTGAAGTTTGGCTTAATTGACCCATTTATCTTAAGCAAAGACTGATAAATCTCCTTCAAACAAAAGGGTCTCTTAATTGACCCTTTAGTTGCTGCAGTCGATAGTTCATAACAGTGCTTGGATTGACTGCCTGCATCTTTTCCATGGAATAATGTGCTCTGAGAAAATTGTGAGCACTGTAGGTCATAATTGAGTGAAGAATTAAATTTTGATATTCTGGCCACCCAACTTGTAAATTGTGATGCATCATTTTGTGCTGCCTCTCTGCGGTTCTTCTGTAACTTAACACATGTTGTAAAATTATTTCTTGACCGTGACTGCGAGGTATATGCTTTTATCAAAATATGCTTGTTGTATATATTTTTTCAATGTGGAAAGATGCTTTTGTTTAGTTTGTGGCTTAAATCTCAGTTATAGGTTGGACTTGTTCATCAGGATAAGGTCATAATGAGGAGTTTAGTAATGTTTAAGAGATCAGAAGTATTAGAGGCTATTAGGCATATTTCCTCATTCTTTAGCATAAAGCGATAACTCTTGCTTAATTTTTTCGCTCTCTCGTTGACTGGTCTGGTAATGGAACTTCGGAATGATAGAAGTGGTAATCACATCTTTAGTTTGTCGTATTTGAGGGTATCAGTGTTATTTATCTTGATATGTCTTCTTTTTATAGTAGTATAAGAAAAATTAAAGAATTCAGAATGAACCAAATGTCCTCTTGGTTACTGTTGTCTTAATGTTTCATCTTTTTGAGCTGTTGCAAATCTTTGTGAAGAGAATAGGCGGCACAGGGAGTAGCCTGACAGCAATGATGGAATTATGTGAATCTTTTAGCTTTTTATTTTTTATTTTTTTTGTTGGCAGGTCCGCTATCTCACACTTCTGGTAATTGATGAACTTTTCATGAGATCAAAGCTTTTTAGATCCCTTGTTGTTGAGAACTTGGATCAATTGTTGACATTAAGTGTTGGATTCAGAAGAGATGTGCCACTTCCTGCACCAGCAGCTGTTGCATCTATATTACGTTCAAAGGCAATCGAGTTTTTGGAGAAGTGGAACGATTCTTTTGGTATTTACCACAGACAGCTTAGATTAGGTTATGACTACCTAAGGAACATTCTTCGATTCAAGTTTCCAAACATACAGGCAAATGCAGCACGGCGTCAGCAAGAGAGAATGAAAAGAGAAAGAAGGTCAAAAGAGATACTTCTTAGCAAGTTTGAAATGTTGAAAGGGAATTTTTCTTCTATCAAGGAAGAGATTCAATCGACTTTAGACGAGATCAAGGAGTGTTTGGATATTGTTCATTCTAAAGAGGATTCCAAAGCCATGATTCCCTTGGATGATGACATCACAGAAGACTTTCGACCTTCCGAGCTGAGACAGATTCGTCTTGATGCACTGAAAGAAGGGGAAATGGTTCATGAGAATAATGATAATAAAGTGATTTTTGATGCATTAAGGGAGGTTTACAAGCTCATGTCAAAACATCTGGTTTCCATCAAAGAGTGGATTTCTGTTCTTGTTAGGGTGGACTCAACGGACACAAGATTCAGGGATTCAGCCTTAAGGGAGTTCATCGACATACGAAATAGTCTATGTGCAGTGAAGACGAGATGTGAAGAATCGGGTTGTACTTTTACAGAGAGTGCAAACCATGACGACAAAGATGAAGATTTCTGGGAAGAAGGTCCGGTGGGTGCAACGGAGAATGGAGATTCTGTTGCATATGAAAGGAAAAAAGAAGATGTTGCCATGAATGGAGGTTCCTTTACGTACGAAAGGAAAAATGAAGATCTTGTTGTGGCGCCAACATCCAACGTGATTAAAAATGCAGGCACTGAAACCATTAGTGAGGCACATGTTGGCAAGGCAGTGCAAAATGGCGAAGTTGGTAGTAGTGATTCAGCCCCCTCCCTAAGGAATAAGCTCTTAGCTGATGCTCCAGTTATTGAATGGGGCTCTTTCTTAAATACGTGGGACTCCAAGATGGATATCCTGGCTAACCAGCGAGGATTAGAGCTTGAAAGTCACTGGGGTCGAGTAGACTACGACGCAACAATTCCTGCAGAGAAAATTGCAGAACTAAATGTCCGGGCTTCACTGTACAAGGAAGATCAACCCGAAATTCAACCATGTCGGGCTCCTTTAAGAAAAGGAGGACTTTGTCAGAGAAGGGATCTAAGAGTGTGCCCATTTCATGGACCTATTGTGCCGCGTGATGATGAAGGACGACCATTCGACACGAGCTCTTCATTGGATGAAACAACTCCTCCCGATCAAGAGATGGGATCCGTTGAAAAGTTAGTGAAACAGGCTGTGAAAAATGTACGTGCCAGAGATAAAGAGGCAGCGGAGAAGCGAGAACGTGACAAACAAGCACTGAAACGTGCCAAACTTGCAAAGATTAGAGAGCACAATGAAGCTGTTTTGCGCGACGCTGCAGTGGCATCGACATCAAGATCTTCTGGTTTGGGCGAGTGTATGGAAACAACTGGTGAAATGAGTGGATCAGCTGGGAAGAAGAAGAAGAAAACACTTGCGTCGATGCTGCGTAAGAAGACGTTGACAAAAGATCGAATAACGCAGAGGCTTTTAGGCATAAGGTCCAGGGATTCAACTCAGAGGCAGCTTACACTGAGTCAAGGAGCTAACTATGGCGATTCATTCCCAAATCAGTGGTAAATCCCGTCTCCATACCTTGTGGGTCTAAAGGGGAATGAATGGCTGTCCATACATGAAACTGTTTATTGGATTAAATTTTGTATATTCCTTTGTTTATTCCATGGGACATCTGAGTGAAGCAAATAAGATAAAAAAAAAACAATATATTCCTTTGTTTGTATTATTTTTCTAAATTTTATTCTTAAAAAAAAAAACAAATAAAATTAGAATATTATAAGAAATAAAATAAAAGGTCATAAATTTCAATTAGTGAATATCATTCCATAAGTAATAATTATTTCAATTTTATAATTAAACTAATGTTAGTATAGAACTTATTGGATTTGTTTGCCAACTCAGATTCTAAGCACTTCCTTTCAGATGAGAGCTTAGTTGCTGCACCATTGTACATTTTACAAGTTCTATAGCAAACTCAAAACATTTTCAAAGTGAATATACAAGTTTAACTTTTATCCTTTACCATACAATAATATATTTTGTAAATACTATTATAAAAAATTCACTTTGAAAATACTTAAACTGACTCGAATACAGGGTTAATTTTAAAAAATACATTTTATTTACAATACCATTAAATATACTTGTATTTATTTAATTTATAATATTTTTTTTATTATTTATTTTTCACCATTTATAGGTAATTTTTTTTAAAATATATATTGAAATTTAAATTTAAATCTTAATTAAATATTTAAAAATAAATAAATATATGTTTTAAGAAATAACGTTTTAATTTTATTAAAATAAAAATTTGCATAAACAACCACCTAACTCAAAAAATGTATGGCCGAATTGAGTTGAGTTCATTATACCATAAATATATTTTTCTCTTTTATATTTAAAATATTAAATATAATTTAAATACTTCAAATTAAATATATTTTTTTCCGATTATATTAATTTGGACGCTTTAAATCTTTGCTGACATGTGTCCCTCTCTCCTTGTGGTTACATTAGTTTCAAATTTTTTTACTTTAGTTTAGTGATTTTTATCTTTTACTACATAACTTAATTCAACTTGGTTGGTTCACCAAAGTTGAAGAGTTTTCTAATATCTTTCTAACGAAACTAATTTCTTTCCATTTTGTTAACTATAAAGAGAAATAAATCCATCCAAAATAGGCCGAAAACTAAGTTGTTATCGTTCTAGAGGTTCAATTAAAGCTCCATTTTTTAGTGCATTTTGACTTGAGGTTCATTCATAAAAGATGTGTGAGATCCTTCTTAGAACAATACATTAAATATCATAACTTAACGTACATAAATCTCATAGTTTTGGAGAGAAACCGAAGCTAAAGCTCGTCGATTATTGATAATTTTGGAAGATTCAAATAGGAATTTGAATGTAGTTGGAAATTATAAAGAATGGAAGAAGGAAAGCATTACTTGTGAAGTGAGAAATTATGTAATTAACTTTGGAGTGAAGTAATGCTTTGTTCCATTATTTTATTTTCTCTCTATAAAATTCTTCTTCACTAAAACACACTATTTTTTCGAATATATTCTTTTCTTCTTACATCATTTTCCTTTACATAATCTAGTAGTTACGTGTGATGTTCCTAGAGCTACTTTGACTCTCGTATGTGGCGTTTTACTCTATTAGGGGTTTAAAGATCTCTATTCGAGTATTGTCGTCTATTAAGGCATGATTGCATTATTATAGATTCCTAAGACCAGCCAAGCGAACATGACCATCGATATAGCATTATATAGTGCTTGCATATAGTTCTCATCCTTAAGACTGGCAATAAAGTGGTCTATCTTCACCTTCTCTAAATTGACCAACACTAACACAAACCCTACCAATCTATTGGACACTATGTCTTACTTTCAACCGTCTCCATGCCCTATTTCGATTCAAGGAAAGCTACATGTTTCTTGAGCCTAGCTACCACAGGGTAGTACTTCCTTATATAGGCATCTATACATCACTAGCTATTTCTCAATGTTGAGCATCGTGTGAGTGCTCTTCTACTCAAAGCCCACAAACAATAAACAAAGAACACAATCATCTACCGTTGGGTTCGACAATTATTGAGAATGAATTAGAGACGAATATCTCACCCACCTCACCACTCCCACACATTATTGAGAACTTGGATCCCCACCCTCCATCCAAACCTATGTTTTGCCCACTCCCATTATTATTGCTTACATCAATTATTTGTACCATAACAAAACTCACTATACCTTTTCTATACCTCATCTACCATTCTCACCTACTTTTTATTCCCAATTTTATTTCATTTTACTTTTTTCAGTACTAAACATTAATTGATTTCATATGATAGTCACATAAAATTAATAATTATTTCACCATTTAAGTAGCCTAAAAAAAAAATATGATAAAATGGTGCTTAAAAAGTAAAGAAATTGAGAGAATAAATAGAAGATGGGAATCTTAAATATTATATAATTTTTTGTAAAAAATTAAAAGTCTTAACAAAAATAATTAATTCAAAATAAAACAATTTAAAAAATGAAATTTATTCCAACTACAATCATTTGAGAGAGAAACTAATTATTGGTATTATTATTTGGTCAAATATACGATTTATTTGCAAATTCATGATTTTTTTTTTTTTTTTTTTTTTTTTTTTTTGATATTTTTGAATTGGACCAATAAAATGTTTGACATTTAGAGGCATTTAGGTGGAGTAAGGAATTTTGTTTTCGTTGACTAAATCAAGGTGGGGATAGACAATGTATTCATCTTCCCAATTATTATTATTATTAGTCTTTTTCAATGAAAATTAACAATTTAATAAAAATGGTTTTATTTTCAGACTCATAAGGGTTCATATAACTTAACAATGCCTGTATTATCCAATCCCGACCACAAATCTTGAGGTGGGTTGGATTTTTTTTCAACAAAATTTGGATAGATTTGTCACATTTTTTTTGTTGGGTCAACGTGAACACCACAAAAATAGAGTTGCAACTTATATCTACCCAACCCTAACTTTCAAGATTGTAACGATTGCAACTAAAGTTAATGATAGACTGTTGAGGTGTGAATGTTTGATATTTTAGTTGTTTAGCTGTATTATTAGTTTTTGGGTGATGGTTGGGAATGAAATAATAAAAAGTGAGAAGGAGGGGAAGAGGTGAGAAAGAAGGAAGGGAAGTTGGGTTGATTTATAATAACCCCAATCCACATCCACATCGACCCATCAGAAAAATGGGAATGAAAAAGAAAAGGAAAAGCTTCCATTATTAACTAATCTCTCCTTCTAAATCCCACCTTAATTCTTCCTTCTCCCTGTTTCTGTAATCTCAGCCACCCAATTCATCTCTCTGTTCAACCATTTTCAATCCTCTCTTCTTCCTTCGCTCTTCCCATTCTCCCATTTTCCCAATTCCCTTCTAAAATTTTCCCCCAATTCGGCCATATTAATGGCGGAAACCTCTTCCCCATCAAAACCCATCAACCCATTTTGATTCTCCTTCGGTTCTTGTTGCGGATTTCATTGTTTTTCTTTGTTGTTGCGCCAAAATGGAGCTGGATGGCATCGAGGGCGTGCCATCCATGGATGTGATGGACGAGGAGGATAAGACCCTTCAACGTCACTGTCAGTTTCCTTCCATTTCCAAGCCTCGGATCAACAATAACGACAATCCCACCACCACAAGTGTTCACGAGCTTCTCGAATGTCCCGTTTGCACCAATTCTATGTATCCCCCAATTCATCAGGTTCCTTCCATGCCCCCCTTTTTCCCCTTTTCTTGCATCACTGGTTTCTGATCTGTTTGATTCGTTCTGTAATTTTGGGTTTGTTGGTTTACATTCTTAAGATTGATCTTCTGTTCAATGGGGCCATTCCTTTCGTCGATCCATCGGTTCTTGTAATGTTTTCTTTATTTTTTTCTCTTGTTATTGTTATTGTTATTCTTTTGCCTTTCGTTTGTCAGTCTGCAATGTGTCAAAATTGTTACCTAAGGCCCTGCGGTTCCATATACTCATAACCAAAAATGAAAAGCCATTATGTTGTTATCATTTGTTGTTCTTTAGTCAACTCCGTTCACAAGCTGAAATCAATTGTGCCCTTTTTGGGGGTTTGTTTAATGAGTACAAGGAGGAGGAATACACAAACTCTATCTCATATTATAGGCTAAATATCATCAATTGGGGAACTGGGAATCCTCACAACTATCCTAGCTGCAGGATCGGCCTTGCATTTGACAGGAATTTACTTCATTTTTATGTTCATCCCGTTCATAGGCACTTTGTAATAGCTCAAGCCCACCGCTTTCAGGTATTTCCCTCTTTAGACTTTTCCTCAAGGTTCTTCAAAACATGCCGGCTAGGGAGAGGTCTTATAAAGGGTATTTCGTTCTAGACTTTTCCTCAAGGTTCTTCAAAACATGCCGGCTAGGGAGAGGTCTTACAAAGGGTATTTCGTTCTCCTAGCCAATGAATATTGAGATCATCTGTTTCTCTATTTCATATGAGATTGAATATTGTGAAGGGTTTTTTGTTAGTAATCCAATGGTCAGAGCATCTCTTTTGCTGACAACAGACTGTTTCTTAAGTGAGTTTTAAAGGATGAAGTGTAGTTAGGATGTGCATTGGACAATGTATGTTGAATTCAATTTTATTGTGCAGTGCCCCAATGGTCATACCCTCTGTTCTTCATGTAAAACAAGGGTAGACAACCGTTGTCCGACGTGCAGACAAGAGCTCGGCGATATCAGGTGTCTAGCGTTAGAGAAAATAGCCGAATCGCTTAAACTGGCTTGTAAATTCTGCACGTTTGGGTGCCCGGAGATATTGCCTTACTACAGCAAACTCAAACACGAGTCTGCCTGTTACTTTAGACCATATACCTGCCCTTATGCTGGATCAGACTGTCCAGTTGATGGGGATATTCCTTTCCTTGTTTCTCATCTTCGTGACGATCACAAAGTCGACATGCATTCTGGATGCACGTTTAATCATCGTTATGTAAAGGCTAACCCATGCGAAGTCGAAAATGCTACATGGATGCTGACTGTGAGTATCTGTTGTTTTGATTCAGCTCAGTTATTTTTTACAACTATCTGATGCTCTTATTGTTGGTTTGCTCAGGTGTTTCACTGTTTTGGGCAGTATTTCTGTCTTCATTTTGAAGCCTTTCAGCTGGGTATGGCACCGGTTTACATGGCGTTTCTCCGATTCATGGGGGACGAAACGGATGCTCGAAACTACAGTTACAGCCTTGAGGTGGGTGGAAATGGGAGGAAGTTGATATGGGAGGGCAACCCTCGAAGCATTCGTGACAACCACAAGAAAGTTCGAGACAGCCACGATGGCCTCATTATACAACGAAACATGGCGCTCTTCTTTTCGGGTGGAGAAAGGAAAGAGCTGAAGCTTCGGATCACAGGACGGATTTGGAAAGAACAGAATAAACAGTAACATTGTTAGAGGTTCAACTCTATGATGTATGTGACTGTTATGCATAACATTTTCTCTTCAACTTTATCCAAAATCTTGAATCATCATCTCCTCAGCAGCTCATAATCACTTTTCAAACCATTCTCGATTAGCTTTTACAATGTCAAACTTTGAGGCTTGTTTTGGAAACCCTTTTTACACCACAATTTAGATACTTGTATCATCATTTGGTTTCTTTTTTCAATAAAACGTATAAAAGCCTCGACACATCATCTAAAGCTACTAGGAACGACGTTAACCTGTCCAACCAACCTCCCGAAGCATATGCCCAGAAGTAAACGAAGCCTAAAAGCCATATTTATTATCAACCTGGAGCGTTGATTATACATATAACATAATATCATCAACACATTCAAGGAAAGATTTTTTTTAAAAAAAAAAAAAAAAATTATAAAATATTTATTAAAATTCCAAAGGTAAACGGCCTTGGAGGGTAAATACAAGCATAAGCAACAGATATACCAAAGAATTGTCATTGACAAAGCCGCCGACGATCCTTGTTAGCGGCTATATAACGAAGAACAAAAGAGCAGAACAGAAATAGTCCCGTCGTTCGTACATGATATCAATATGTCATATGTGCATATTACCCACATATTTAATTACACCTATTATTATTATTATTAATAATTACTAAATCATCTTAGCTTTTCCCCATCAGGACAATGAAGCTGCAGCCATCTGATCCAGGCCGAGGTCCATTATTTCATATACACTTTCAAGGAACGTTGCTTCACTTGTACCAGGAAGCATACAATCCATCGCTTCTTCCACCCACTCCTCGATCACCGATTTCTTGCTCAACGTTTCTCTGCACATTATGCTACCGATGTCGAATGGTGTGAGCCCTCTCTTCGCCCCTTTCTTCAAAAGCATCGTTGAAATGCACAGTGTACGAGCACATTCAAGAGGCAGCTCCCATCCATGGAACTTGAGAACCGCGATATCTTCCTCTGCGTCGAGTGAATTTATGTACTCTAATGTCTCAGCATCATATGGTTGCTTGGCTTGTGTCCAATACAGCCAGTCAAATGTACAATCTTCAAACTGAAACAACAGAGAATATGGACACGGAGGGATAAGTTTCGTTTCGCATTACTACGACCGATGTGAGATTATAGCACTGCTAAAAGTAAAGAAAACTTACACTTGTTGGCAAGCAGTATCCATGGTCGATTGGAATAAGCACAGTTTGGCCATCTTCTTTTCTTCCCAATAGAATATTTCCAGCATGTCTATCTGCATTTGCCAATCTGATATCCAAAACAGAGATTTTGTGCACCTCCTTAGTAGGGAAAGCCGCAGCACCAAAATCCTCACAGCTGCCATTATTTTCCATGAACATCTGCAAGGAACCAATTTTAACTGATTTATCGGTCGGATGGTTGAACCCGTCGTGTAAACACCTGACCAATACTGTAGGAGGAACACCAGCAAAGCCAATATTGTCACCAAACATCGAACGGTGTCCACTTATTGGATGATCTAAAAGGTAAGCTGCAACTTCTCTAAACGCTCCTTCTCCAACTCTAGTTCCTTTCTTTAACCCTTCACCGTCTAGTGACAATGGAAGCCCCCGCGGATTGTTCAATGCCATTGGTTCCTCATCAATTGGCTTAAAAACAGACACATACTTCTTTCCTGATGAGTCTAACATAAGATATGCTCCCCCGGTTCCCTCCAAAGACCTAACTGGAAAATGTCCACGGTCTAAGCCATCTAAAGTAGAGTTCACCAAATCCCAAATGGGTATTGGCAATTCAATCTTGGGGTTAATGACAATCGGCTCCATAAAACTACCTCCATTAGGATATGGCCTTGGTGCAATCTCTTTATCATATTCATACTCTGTCCTATAACTTCCCTTATCCTCATTGTATTCCTTCTGATTGTTTTCCCTACACAACTCAGATTTACATTGTTCTTTGAAACTTGATGCCACAATAGAGAGCTCAAAGTTTTTATCAATGGGTTTGCCCCGAACTTTGGCCGATTTCCGAACAAACAAATGTATGACTGCATCCTTTCTATTACAAATGTCGTCCACAAGGCTATGATCTTCTAGTGGCCTTCCCTCACACACAACTTCCTGCTCATCAACGTCCACAAACTCCTTTACCTTCTTTGCAATCTTCTCTTTTACATATGCAACATCCCTATCACGCTCCACATGGAAGGTCAACTCTTTTCCACAATAAGTCTTGACATTAATGACCTGAAGATCTGAGAGCCTAAGCACCAAATGAAACACATTTCCATCAGTAACACCATAATCTCGAACCAACGAATTGTTTCGAGCCAATTCTCGACCTCCACAAACTAACTTCTGTTTCTTAACCACAAATCCTTTGCAGGATTGGATCCTTAACTTCACAGATTCAATAGATTCGGACGCAAAGATGGGCATAGGAATCGTGGAGCCCGAAACAGAAACATATATCCAAATGGATTCATTAGATTCCAAAGCAGATGGAGTAATTAGGGCATTAGGGGAAAGTAAGTGCTCATTGTGAACGGGACAAAGAGCAACAACACCCGAAGACGACATTTTGAAAAAATGAAGTTAAATGAAACAGCCGAAATTGGGGCTTTTCAGTATTCAAAGAACAAGCGATGAGATCAAGAAATCACAACACAGCCATAGTTCTAGATTCAGCGACCATCTCAAGCAGAGAAAGACGATGAAAGAAGTAACGTAACCCCCCAAGAGAAAAAGAATAGTAATAATAATAAGAAACTCAAAAAGAAAAGTCGAAGGCTAGCGATCCATTTCCATCTAAAATGGATCAAGAAATATAAAATTACCGATCAACTATAGAAGGCAACGGAAAGTAAACTCCACACGAACCCTGAGAGAGGCTTCGGGGAAGTGTCTCCTTGCTGACAACAACAAATCGGGGGGATCGATGCGAGGAGGAGGAGGAGGAGGAGGAGGAGGAAAAAGAAACCTAGAGGATTAAGAAGGGAAACCAAAAAAGGGGATGGATTCTCACCGAACAGGAAGAATCAAAGAGAAAACGGAGGAGTTGGTGCTTAAATTTCAGATTGGAAAGAGAGAAAAGTGCGATAATTTCTGGTAATGGAGATTGAGGAAGGAAGTGGTGGAGAAAAATTAGGGATTGGGTGAAGAGTGAGGGGAAGAACAGGACAGAAGGCCAACCATCAAGAAGACGCGTGTAGACATCCGAGCTTTATACGCAGGGCGTCCGAATATTTGACTTTTTGACTTTTCAAATTTCATTTTTATTTAACTTTAATTAAAATAAATAAATAAATTCCCCATTTTCCTATTGGTCCAATGTGTTGTTCCCTCTCCATTCCTTGGCAGCTCTCTTAATTGTTGTCCAAGTCACCATCCTCTCTCCTTCCTTTATTTCCTTTTTTTTTTTTTTAATTTAATTTCTTTTAAATCTTTTTACCTTTTTTAAGAATATTATATTCGCATTGGATACTTCTGAAGAAATGCATCCAATTTTCAAACTCATTCAAATGGAAAATATATTTTCCAAACTCCTTTTTAAAAATAATTCAAAACTTCACTTAATCATTCATAAAATCTTATAAAACAGATATTTAACTCATTTCCCTACTTAACACTTATAATTCTCGATTATTTTATGAGCTTTTTTTTTGGCACTAGATAGGCTTGTATACATCATACTGCCTGAGTATGGCTATAGGTTAGAACATACTCACATTGTCAAATATCAACAAAAGAAAAAAAGAAAAGAAAGAAAGAAGCCTAAATAATATCATATATAACATACCAGAGAAGTAATTCATAGTCGTGTGACAGACAATATGTATGACATTTATAAAATTATAGTTTAATATAATGATGCACATAGTACTTTCTTTCATATCACTACATAAATTTCCTACGAGACATAGATACATCATACATGGTACATTATGGTAATCTCCCATAGCATAACATGATTGCACTAATAGAACAAACATGAAGTTGATGCATCACAACAATTCATTAGAATACCATACCATATCATAAATAATGATACATAAATAGGTCATAGGATACATGTTACTCATGCATTAATCAATTCATCCAATCTAACTTGTAGGCGTTCCAACAATAAGCTCCATCTTCAATTTGGTACTCCTAAACTTATTTTAGCTTCAGCTTCATGTGATCCAATTTCACGTATCATATTTCATCTATTTAGAAAATCAAACTCATCATATAATTATTCAAATATACTTATAAAATATGAATGGGGACAAATATTTGTTTAAATAAAAAAAAAATAAAAAATAATAATGAGGTTATTTTAATTAATTTTGAAACCTCCACCAAATAGAATGGATAAATTTAGAAAAAGTGGGTTCTTAGATTTAAAGTTTTGAAAATGAAATATTCCCGTTTGTATGTATCCGTTGCGTGAGCGTTGATGTCAGAGCAGACGCAGCATTTCCCATTAGGTTCCAGGAAGGTTCAACCAATTATTATAATTATTTCTTCTAACTTATTTTAATAAAAAGATTATCGTGTTTTTAATGCTGAATTAATAAAAATACGTTATCTAATTTTTTTTTTTTTTATTTATTAAATTGCTTCATTTTAGATAAAAAGTTTCATTTATTTTATAAAATTAAACTGTTAAAATAATTTTAACTAATTAAAATTAAATTTTTTTAATAAATATATTATGAGTAATATGATTTCAATTTCTTAGCTTTTGAGTTGCTTGCCGATCAATTTTAATAGTCATCTATCTATAAACTTTTAATGGTAAATAATTAGTATAATTTGAAGAATTAATTATAGCCCAATATTATTAAGTTTAAGTTTAATTGGAATAAAATAATATAAAGAAATATATTTTAATAAACAATACAAAGAAAAGCCGAGGTAAGAAACAAAGAACAAAATATAATGTTAATAACAAATATCGCAACAATGTTTTAAAGTTATGATATGCTAATTATGAATAATACACCAAAGCTGTTATATTAACTTAATTTAACTAATTAAATATATTTTAGATGTTGCTAACTAATTAATTAATAATTTCAGTATTAGGATTTAGGCCGTAAAGCCTCTTAATTAATTATCTAATTTTTAATAATGATTTTAATTATTTTATTAATAAATTAATATTATCTATGGTATGAAAATTTCTTGGTTAGTGTAATCTTAAACCGTATGTAGTTGACGTATAGGAGGTACATGTTCAAGTAATAACCTAAAGTGTTAATAGTGTATGGATAAAGTTGGGGTGTCTTATCCCAGTAACATTATTGATACAAACTAATTTGTAACTATTAGAAATGATATGATCAAATCGTTCCGATAGAGACAAATGAGTGAGAGTATCCTATATAATAACCTACTAGATGGACTCCGCTACTTATAAAATTTTGATGTTTAGTATTTTATAACATTTTGAGGTTATATGTGAATTTTTGTGGTCATTGGATAAGGATAAGTAAGTAAACCAAGAAACGGTTTAAAATGACCATAATGGCCCTAAGGTAATTTACCTTCCGTTCATGACCTAGATGACCTCCAAGTGCTATGAAACTGCACTAGATCTTATGTTATGATGTTTGATGATGTGTTGAGGTTTGAAAGCCATTGGAACTCGTTAAGTAGTAAAACCAAGAAATAGAGGTAAAATGACCATAATGCCCCCAAGGAAGACTACCTACGGGTTAAGCCCTAAATGACCTCCAAATATTTATGAAATGTTGTATGAATCCTTATCCAGGAGGTTGTATAAGGTAATGAAGTTTGGGAGTCATTAGAAAACGTTAGGTAGCGAAACCAAAATATGGGAAAAAACGTACATCACGATCCATGACTTTGACTCTACCTCCTAGGATGACTAACGAGGTGTCCATGAAATAAGAGATTCCTCACAAGTACTCTTAGTTGCTAATAAGATTCTACGTGCACAATATCACGTTGGGCTATTTCTAAGAAGAGCTTTTAAGATCCAAGCTTGACCCAACACATTATGCATAACCTAGGATCGCCAAGAATCTAAAAAAACACCTAGGTTAATGCAAATATCATGTTAACAAGTTGCTAGGATCCATGCCTAAAGTAACTGTAACGCCCCTAATTTTCTCTACCCTAATTAGCGACGTTACCTTATACTCGTCTAATCAATAGGACAAGAGTTCACGTGAGACAGCTTTAATAATGATAATGCATTCACCAATATAAGCAGTTCATACCTAGGAAAACAATAACGACAACCTAGCCTAAAAGTAATCAACAGAGAACTAGAGGAAACAACCCCAAAACTGTGAACCCAAAAGAATCCAACAAGGCGCCTACAACACTACAGACTCTCCTCAAGATTTCCATGGCCCTTCGCATTATCCATCGTCAGCCGTACATGGGAGCCTTGCCCTTACCTGAAAATATGGGTAGCACATGGCTTGAGTATTATATAAAATACCCAGTAAGTCGCCCCACTGTTGGGGTTAAGCATATATTCATACATCCGGACACAAGCAGTCACACACAATACACCTACATGCCGCACACGATACACATACATGACGCACACGACACACATACATGTCGCACATAATACCCATGCATGTCGCAAAGTGTTAGAAGAACGAAGCTGAGAGGGGGGGGGGTTTGTCTTCCTTTCCTTCCCATGGCCTTAGGCCCTTGCCTTGTCCGGGCGGGGGTGGATGTAGGGTAATTTCCCACACATGGCCCACTGTGTGACTGTGGGCCCACCAGGCGAGCTCGCAAGCAAACTCCCTGGGCCTGGCTTGGTCGGGTATGTATGACATACAATACCGGACACCACGGACAAAGGAGGGCCTGCATGATATCGTGGCGAACACAATATCGAATATACGCATCCATACCATCAGTAGCATAACGGGGGAGTGCCCCAAGACATAACCATAGCGTGCATGTGGTTATTAAGGTTTACCTCCATGGCATTACACATACGACGCTCCATCCCCTCGCCGCATTACATAGCATAACCGGGTCCACATTAGGCAAGCATAACATAGCATAACCGGGTCCACATTAGGCAAGCATAACATAGCATAACAGGGTCCACATTGAGCAAGCATACTAGTCATCTTATTCATGGCATGTGGGGTTCTCATTACAATCATGACATGTCAATCAAGCTCATCATACATACGGGGCGACAAAACGCGTCACAACATCATATTCATAAACATGACATACATAGCAATTCACTGCGAGAGTCACATACATAAACAAAGCATGCATAGCATTTCACGGCAAGAAACATCTAACCTAGCATACAGCAACAACATATGGTGCATGCAAGGGCCACAGGGCACGCACCAACGGACATACATAACTAACGCCAACAGTAAGGTTACTTACCTCCTTGGCCTTGGCCGAAGTCACCCACAATGCTAACTCCAGCGCCTAACTACCTCCTATAAGATAACATGATACACTTAGAGCCCTTTCACAACTAGCTCTTATGCCTAGCTACCAAGGTACGTCCCTATCACAATCTATTTTATCACAATGGAGTTATACTGACCTCAGATGGCTGAAACAAGGGTGGGAATGGCTCCAAAAGGGTTAAAAACCTAAAAACCGGGATGCTATTCGGATGTCGAGCCGCCGAGCTGCGCCGCCAAGCTGTCGAGCCGCGTCGCGAAGCCGCACAACCGAGCCGACCTAGCCGAGCCGCTGGTGGAGCCGAAACCGATGGCCTGCGAAGAACCCTAACAGCGCAGGGTTTCTGGGCGCACCTCTGGTTTGGGCCGAAAAAGAACAAGGCCCAATGGTGGTGTCTGAGCGCGACCTGTGAGGTGTGGGCTGCACGCCAGCCGAGACGACCCGCGGAATGCCGAGGGTCGACCCGCGCCCACCGCTTCGTCTTCCCCGCCCGAACGCCTCAATAGCCCTATCACGGGCTTGGCTACTGTCACCTGTGGAAGCGTCGTCGTTCGTCCATCTCCGGTGACGCGTCTGTCCTCCCTTGCCCGCCGTACACTAGCGCCTGCTCCTACCTAAAGCTCGCGGCGTTATTGAACCCGATCTGAAGTCTCGCGACGTTTTCGATCTCACCTAAACCCTTCGGCTCCTCCCTCACAGGTATGACAGTCACTCAAAAAGGAAAAGACGGCTACTAAGGTACCTAGGGTTTAATACGCATTAATACGCCTTGGCTGGCAAGGCATGCCTCACCGATAATCCCATGATTTTCAGCGAGATTTAAGGAGTTCCCCCTCCCCCTTTTTTTTTTTTTTTTTTTTTTTTTTGCTTTTTTGAAACCCCTACCGTTACAGTAACCATGTTCTCCCATCACGAAGGGCACCTCGAGGACCCAACACATTATTCCTCTTTAGGTGGGATGCCCTTCTATATGTACAATGAGCAAGATGCCATGATGCACTTATTATTTTCCTCACCTAAATGAGATGCCCTGCATCACGATTTGCTAGCAAGATGCTATGGTTATGATGGCACCACCTATGCACTCATGGGGAGAAAATTAAGGGTTAATTTGGAAGAGTTTTCAGTGCTAAAATACAATGACATGACAACCTCTAAGGTTTAGTTCCTAAAAAAAACAAGTTGACATATCCTAGCTCAAGGTCTATGCTCTAAATTACCAACTATTTTCTTTAAGGCCTATTCTATATGACACGAGGATAAGTTCAAATTTTCAAGTTGAATGGAGCAAATTTGGAACCTAACCAAGATGGAACATAAGAAAGCCTAGAGGAAACACCTCAAGATTCAAGACCCTTCTAGAACCCTCTAAAGAATCCATTGTGAATCTATAACTTTCTAGAATAACTCATACTAGTTAATATGATGGGTTCATATGATTACAAATGCATGTTACAACTTATGGTTCAAGGAATTATGAATCTTAGGAACTTAGAAGATTGAGAATTTAGAACAATACCAAACAAGCTCTACAACTGCCAAGGCAAGAAGAATGTTAGGTACCATTTAAGAATAAGGGACCAAGGTCCTCAAACTCAGAAACTCAAGAATGCTAGATAATGCTCTAAACATGTCCAATTGTGGCCCATATCTCCCACCACGCGGTGCTTTTAGAGGCCATGTTTCCTTTTCTAGATGGGATCCATACACCATGTTTCCCTTGCAGGATGTCATGTTTAACCTCATGTTTCTCTCACCTAGATGAGATGCTCTACACCATGCTATAGGTACCCAAAGATTTGCAGGATGCCATGTTCAGGCATGCACCTATCACGTAGCCTGTATGGTCTATGCCATGTTCATGCATGCAAAAATCATGTGACCTTTACGGTCTATGCCATGTTCATGCGTGCATTGATCACGTGACTTTTATGGTCTATCATGGGGAGTAGTCTAAGGCCATGATTGAACAAGAAGAGAGTAAGTTACCTTAACCAAGAAACAAGAACCTCCTAAGACCTTCCACGGTACATCATGCCCATGACTTAGACTACGCTGCTTGGAACGCAGGAAGCCTTGAGCGTAGGTATTAAGACTGTGTCGTTTTGAACGCATGAAGCCTCAGACACAAGTTGATAGATTTATGACTAGTACCGCAATATCCTAAGGGGAGTGTCTTGGAGGATGAATTAAGAAACAGAACAAGAACTTACGACAAGAAAAAGAACAAGAATAAGAAAAGAAAAAGTGTGGTACCCTAGCATATTAAGGACTCGATTAAGAGTCTACAAGTAAGCTGTTTATTGAGTCTTTGTACTCATTCCTTATTCTCCATTTTTTTCACGTAATAAGGAGTTGGTTGAGGCCAGGAGCGGACTCTGGAGCAGGCGCCATAGACTGTTAGATAAAACCTTTGTTTTTTCTTTATTTAGATTCACACGTTTACATTTAATTTCCCTTTGACCATTTGACAAACACGTCGAATGGATTAGCGAATTCTTAGACGTCAATTTTCTAGGGAGTGGCACAGATTCAGTTGGCCACTCTCCACCCATTTTTAGGATAGGTTGTATTTAAATAGGAAATCTGTTTACAAGATTTCCCATCCGGATTTTGAAGAGCAGTCAAACTTTCAGTCCTTCTCTCTCTCTTATTTTACGCATTGTATCTTTCTTCCAACAACCTCCTGTCGACAATATCCTCTCGGTGATTTCCCTGGCCGATTATCGAAATTCAACATAGACAAACCTCTCCCGTCATCCTCACTCTTCGGTTTTGTCACATTTTTTATTTTGTACTTTAACTGCTGCGATTTAGATATTTTGCATAAACTTTATCTTGATATAATATAAATATAATATATGTATTTTAAATTTCGTTTGTTTTATTTCGTGAAAAAATTACCCGTCTTTTTGGAGCCATCGAGTCAACCTGGTCCTTACATAATAATACTTTCTTCTCTTAGGGCCACTCTAACTGTTAGTCATGTTGTTTTGAGCATCCTTAATCAATGATCCAGTCATCCTCGTAGTCGATATGATCTCTCATCATCGCCATGAGTGCTACTTCGTCTTCTTCGATGGGACAGCGTACCTTTGCATCTCATTCCTTCTTCATCTCCTTTTTGGGAGCTTTCCATATTGCATTTAACAAACTTTTTTTGGATCAACAATCTCTAGACATGTGAGCCTTTTTCCCACCATTGTAGCAAATATTTTCAAATCTCTTCCCTTGAGAGCTCTTGTTGTCGTTCTTCTGAGCTTTTCCTAATTGTGTAGTTCCTTAGTGACTTCGATATTATCTTAGGGATAGATTGGCTAGGGGAGAACCATGCGCCCAGTAATTTGTAATGCATGCATAGTGAACTTCAGACTCCCATTAGGGGAGAGCTTCATGCAAGAGGTTGCTATATGCAATAGTGCTTGATTATCACAATACAACAATACTAGTTCGAACAACGGAACTTTCAAGTCTTGAAAAATGTATCTCAGCCAAGTTAACTCTAAACAAGTATTTGTCATAGCTCGACAGTCGACTTCTACTAATGATTTGAACACATTGGTTTGTTTTTTGGACTTCCAAGAAATAATTTAATTCCCTAAGAAGATGCAAAACCCAGAAATAGACCGTCTAGTAGTTCGACAACCACCCTAGTTAGAATCGTAATATGATTGTAATCTTAAGTTGTTTTGAGATGGTAGTAGAAGTCCTTGAATAGGAGTACCTTTGATGTATCTCAGAACTTGAAGAGTTGCTTCCCAATGTGGTTTTCTGGCTTCATGCATAAATTGACTAAGCATACGAACTAAATAAACTATGTCAGGTCTAGTAACAGTTAAAAATCTTAATCTGTCAATCAATCGTCTTTATTTTTTGGATCATTCAAATTTCTCTCATTCTTTTAAAGGTTCAGATTTTGCTCCATAGGAAATTTTTCTAGACGTGCTCTCGTAAGACTTGTGTCTTGAAGAATGTCTAAAGCACACTATTTCCAAATTCCCTGAATTTTTGATAAGGAATTTCTTGAGTAAACAAGTCTTGAGATGTTGAATTTCTTTGAGATCTTTGTCTGTCAACATAATATCATTAGCATAGATAAAAGCTGTAGTGGAAGAAGTACCTTTGCTCTTAGTAAATAAAGAGTAATATGCTTTTGACTGAGTGTAGCCTGCATTTTGTATAGTGGTAGGGAATATGGAGAACCAATTGCGAGAAGACTATTTTAATTTTAACCCATAAAGAGATTTATGTAGTCGACACACTGTTTTCTCCCCCTATCAGCGAAGATCTGGTGGAAAAGACATGTAGACTTCCTCGTCTAGATTACTATGGAGAAAGATATTTTGAACATACAACTGACGAGTGAACCATTTTCAAGCAGCAGCAATAGTGAGTAAGCAACGAAGTGTGTCCCTTTGCTACCAGTCGAGGATTATATCATTCAACTGAACTATTAGAGTTGTATTTAATCTTGTACACCTAACGACAGCTAATAACTTTTATGGCCAGGTGGTAGAGGAAGGAGAAACCAAGTATGATAACGTTCCAAAGCTACAATTTCAGCATTCATAGCTTGGTGCCACAATGGGTGGCCAACTGCCTCATCAAAGGTTTTAGGCTCTGTTTGGGTTGTAATAAGAGTAAGAAAATCACATTGAGTAGGAGAAAAAGAAACGATGAAAGGGATACTTGGTGCCAGTGCTGGGACTTGAGCAAGAGGTTAAATGATTGGCTAGAGAAGACATCTCATAATCATTATGCCAAACTAGAGGTTGTTTGGTACTAGTAGAATGTCGGACTGGAACAGATATATCGGGTGAGATAGGAATAGAATTAATGGGTGAATCTAGAGAAGGAATAGAAGGTGAAGGAGATGACGGAATAGGAGGAGCTAGACGTAATTAATGACGACTTCAGGGTTAATTTGGTACTTTTGTAAATATATATGAACGCTGGTGGAACCCAATGTTGAAGAATGCTGAAACTTGAACCACATTTGCATTTAAATCTATTCTTCTTCTTAACTTTATTCAAATTCACAAGTGCTAAGAAACTTACAATATTCCTATTTTCTCCTACGGACTACTAATTCACAATCTTTTCTTTTCTTTCCTTTCCCTCTTTGTTTGTTTGGGAGGTGAGAAAACAACACAATTTCAACAGAACAACTCCAGATTATCAAAACTACAATACTCCTCCAACTCTTCAATGCAAATATTATTAGTCACCGAATTCGGAATCGACACGACCCCGGTTTCGAAATCACAACACAATCCAAACCACTCACTTTCTCTAAAAGGGCTTTGATCATCATCTTGAACTTCAGATTCAAACAACAATGATGGAGGATGTAAAGGTCGACAGAAACCATTGTCGATATCGATATCGTCGAACATCTCGGATTTGACATGAATGGCTGCTACTTCTGGGCTGAAGGATTGACATGAAGGCTCATCATCATCTGGCCTTTGTTCTTGTTTTGGTGGCATTGGGTGTTGCAATGAAGGCTTTTGGTGTTGCTGTTGTTGTTGTGTTTTGGAATGAAGAGGTCTGTTGCAAGTGTGTGTTCCTTTGTAGGTTACCTCGTAAATTGTTGGATCAGTGTCTGATTTTTGAACTTGTTTTGTTGCTTTACATCCCAAGGTAAAGCGATGCGAGCATCTAAAATAGCCTCTGCATAATAACAAAATGTCAATCCACCAAGCCCAAATACAAACCTGTAAAACCCAGAAGAGAAGAAGCTTAGAAGTTTGAATCGGTAAGAACCTGGGGAATATGGATCCAAGAATGTCCTTTTGGCCATACTTTCTCCAGCTAAACCCATCATGAAGAGGGCCTTCAACGGCAGAGGCAGAGGCAGAGGCAGAGGCAGAGGCAGAGGCAGAGGCAGAGGCAGAAGCAAGCTTAACCCGCTCACTCCATTTGGGCATTACCTTTCTGCAAAACCCAAATCCCCAAAAACCCAATAAGAATTCGGAATCAACAACAACAACGAGCAGTGGGTAACACAGGAATTACCTCTTCTTGGAGACGTCTCTGTTTTTCACAGGCGCATTGGTCGGAACAGGGGTGGATTTGAGAGAGAGAAGGGCGTTGTCGTAGGAACGAAGAATCTGATCGATGAGGTGAATGGCATGGGAGGAAGAAGAAGGATGGAGATGGGTTCGGAGTTGGTTAGCGAGGTGTTTGCCTTGGGTGAGCTCTTGGATTAGAGCCATAAGTTCCATGGTGGTGGGAGAAGGGAAGGAAGGGGCGATATTATTATAAGGGAAGGGGAGAAACTGAGGCTTGATGATGGGGGGATAGAAGAAATTGGGAGGAAAGGACAAGGAAAAGATATGTAATTAATTGAATTCTGTTAATTTTATTCTTCATATGAATCAACAAAATCAAATAATTTCACCTTCTTATCTTTGTTTTTGTAGTAACGCGGAAGAGAGTGAGAAGATTCCTAACATTTTTCTTCACAAATTTGACAACCACAATTATTATTGTTATTTTGTTTATAACAAAAGGGGACACTTGTGGGGGTTGGAAGGTTGGGTATTCAATTGCTTCATTACTTGTTGTATACCCATTATTCCCCATGGGTTGATTACATCATCAAATCTTCTAAAACATGACGTAGATCATACTCGGTGAAGAAAGAATTGTCGGTTAACCTAGGGAAGGATCTTTTTAATTTAGAACAGGATCATATGTGACTTCTTTTGTCTATGATGGGTAAGAATGACTTCAATATACCTAACATGTTAGAGAGTTTATGTACATAATTTCATGAATGGAATTCACTCTTTTCTATATAGAGTAAGTAGACGAGTAGTTCCCTTAAATGACGCTTTTGTACTCTTGAACAATTAGGTTCTACTTTTTCATTGCCTCCAGACAGATTTGATTTATGATTTGATCCTAAATAAATTATTTATTAGGAAATTAATGGTAATTGAATGTAATTATAAGAGTAAAAAAGAAATTACAAACAAACCATTAAAAATCAATTTACGGATATAACTTACCCTACTAAAGTGCAAGTTTATATTAATTTTATATTATTAAAACTTATAATAGAAAGAAGTTCCTATCATAAAATAACATTAAAAAAATTAATATAATTAAAAGAAAATTTAGAAAGGTTCAAATTAATAGGAGATATATATATATTTAATTTAAAGGGTTTAAATTAATATTTAACGTTAAAATTAATATATAAGATATTAAATATTTATGTTGGACATATGTAAAAAAAGAAATAATAATAATAAAATATACCATGATTGAACTAACGCGTGTAAAATTGACATGTCATATCAATTTTAGAAAATTGATTTCAATTAAAAAATAATAATAATAAATAACTATCAAATACATTTCTTTTCTATTTTATATATATTTTTTTAAAAAAATGTAATTAAATAAATTTCTATTTCTTAAAAAATAAACCAGAAAAAGAAATGTTGGGATAGTGGAAAAAAACCATGGTGTGACCAGCACACGTGAGTACAATGTTTAAGTATCTGGTGCGTGTCTCTCACGCTCACATAGGCACGTTTGAATTAGAGGCTAAACCGATTTATCATATATGTTGCATCATGGTCCACATAGGAATGGAGGTAATCAAAATTTGATGTATTGAGATGATAGATTAGGAAAATCATGAGCGTTTACATCATCGGATGTCCCACGTCGGATTTGTGGTATGTTCAATTGTCCAAATTTGAATGATCTAAGGGTTTGAGGACACCCCATTAATGTTGGTTTGATTTTTCTTTACCACAAATCCACGTCTGCACAGTTTAGTTCACAAAAAATACAATTAATTTATTTCAAGTTGTCTGATACCTGCCCTTTGTCCACAGCTGGTCCCTACACATACTTGTTATAGGCCTCCATGACTATCGAATAATTAATTATAAAAGTACTTTTTTTTATTTACTTTTTTTTATGCATATAAAATATCTTGACAAAAAAAAAAAAAAACTCTCATTTTATTATATTTTAATAATTAGAAAATAAAATTATACTATTATTGTGCTATTCCTTTCAAATATAACTTTTAAGCTTTCCATTTTTTTTAATGTTCAAAGATTTAATAATATTTTTTAATTTTAAAAAAAATTAAAAATACCTCCTTGAAATGGGTTTTAAAAAAATTGTTATGGTTAATATTTTATTTTTAAAATATGATTAGAGTTAAAAAAATTATGTTTTTTTTTTCAAAAATACCTTCTACTTTTTTTTTTTCTTTTAAAAACTTCAAAAACATTTTAAAGTTTTTAAAAATATTATTACCATTAGTATATAGATGAAACCGTTAGTAACCCGTTTTAAAAATATCCATGAACTTTCAAAAGTAATAGTAAAAAGTTTGGAGATAATTCTTGTGATAGTTTCCATTCATATATTAATTTTTTATTTTTAAAATTTAAAGATTAAAGATGTTAATGCTTGTTTTTAAAATTTCATGAATATTTTTAAAATATTGTATTAACGGGAAAGATATATTTAAAATTGTTAAAAAAGTTGATCTACTTTTAAGAAATATTGTTGAAAGTGGAGGAGTAGTTTTGAAATAAAAATATTGAAATTTGAGAAAATTTAAAAATAATTTTAAGATAAAATATATTTTTATTAATTTAGCATACATTGAAATTATATTTTTCTTGAATTATGAAATGACAAATAAATAAATAAATAAATAAATTAATTAATTAATTGTGGTTTTATGCATCCATAGAAATAAATATGGTACACCAGTTTTATGATATGTTAGTTTGTAGATTAGATGGAGAGGGTTTGACTAGTCCACCCAAATGTCAAATTCCTTTAATTTTAACCTATTCATTATAAACAAATTTCAGACTTACATAAATTTTAATGAATGATTACTGAATTATTTAGAATTATTTTATATTCAAATGCTAATATTTTTTTTTTTATAGTTAAATAATTTTTTTTTACAAATTAATTTATTAAAATATTACTAATTTTCACCTATTTTAATAAATTAAGAGAGAACCAGTCTAATAAAATATTAAAAGTTTATTTTTTAAGTATTGAAAAACTAATAATAAAATGATAATTTTAATTGGATGAGATGAAAAAGAATAAAAAGAAAATAAATAAATAAAGATTTAGAAGTTTGAAAAGGAAAGAATGCATTAATTGAAAAAGGAAAAAGAGAGTGTGAATGAAAGTAAATGTTACGGCAAAACAAAACAAAACAAGTTTCTAAGAAATTTCGTATGAAATGTTTCAGAAACTTTTGTTTGGTTCAATTTGCCCACAAAACACGCTCACCTCACAAACCCCTTCACCCCAATTTGTGAGCCATAATCTTTCTTCTATTCTTGTTTTGGATTAAACGACACTAAATTTTCACCTACTAGCGTTCCATGCTCTCTCTAACGCGGAAATATAACTATTAAAATGAACATCAATTATAACATCATTTGCCCATTTGTTAAGGATAGAAGAATGTACTGAAGCTTGGTTACGGTCCTAATGAGCCTCATGTAGGCTCCACAAGAAGTTTAAGATAACCCTTGTATCTGGGTCCAACATAATGGATATTGGCACACCATGAAAATATAAATCACCAAGAATGAAATGAGCTAACTTAATTAACATGTCAACGATGATCTAGACTATTGTGAATCCTTTCCAAGTTTTTGTTAACCAAAGTGATAAAATCATTGTTAAATCTTCCAACTTTCATCAAGGTATGCTTTGTGGTAACAGTAATCATGAGAGTGTTGTTTTTGTACTTTTGACTTATTGATAGGTCAAGCATCGGCAGACATATTCTACTATATTTCGTTACATCAAACTTCTAGTCCGAGTACATCTTCGTGTTCACTGAAGGAGAGTCATGGGCTTTAGTTAGTAACCTCTTCAAGATCTCCTCATTCTTTGGAATGCATAAACAACCTTGCTATAAAAAACCTTCATCTTATGAGATCAAAAAACCATTTGGTCAGTCAGCTTTGTGGTGTTAATATCTTGGAGAGAAGTCCGGTATGAAATGTCAATAATATCTTGCCAACTAGGAAGCTTTTTACTATCGTGGCTGAGGTTAAACGAGGCCCTTTCATAATTGTTTCTACTTTGAACAGGTCTACTTAAATGTTTTCTCTTAACACAATGTGCCCAACAAAAGTTACCTATTATAACACAAATTTACACTTTCAAATTCAACATATAACTTGTCTGTTCTCGGAGCTCTTAAGACTTTTCATAGGCGAGTCTCATGCTCTACGTCCGTCTTGGAGCATACTAGTATATCATTAATAAAGATAATTATGAATGTGTTGAGAAAGTCTTTAAATAATCAATTGATTAACTCTATGAAGGCTATGGAGGCATTGGTTAGGTCGAAGGATATAATTGTAAAATCATAAGGCCCATAATAGGTTCTGAAAGCAATCTTTAATACACTTTTCCATGTTTTTAAATAAGTGGTATCTTGATCGTAAGTCAATCTTAGAAAACGCTCTAACATCCCTTGTGTTAGGATCGCACAACAACGCACACACTCGATTTAGATGAACACAAAGAACATGATTGAAAAAAATGCAAAGAGAATATTAGTTAAAAGATTTGTATTGATGACTACAAATATGTAGAGTAGGGAGAATACCGAAACTACATTTTTAAATAAATGTCGTATATATATATATATAGTTTAGCTTAATATATATAGGTTTACCAAATATAACCATCTCAAATATAACTTTACCAGCTTTTTACTATATATAGTTATTTATTATGACAATTTACTTTATATATTATTTATCAAATATATTTTTACTATCTTCACTAAACTATAAATAATCAAAATAAATTAATTATCCTTGAGAAGGGTACTTGTTCTTGACTGTGACTTTATGTAGTATTTTCACAATCGCATAGCCTTTCTTCCTTACAAACAATACAGGAGTTCCCCAAGACTAAACATTAGGTCTTATGAAACCTTTATCGAGCAACTCCTATAGTTTTTTTTTCTTAATTTCTTTGAGCTTTGTTGCTTTTGAGATTGGGATGTTAATAGGAGGCAACCTTGGTAACTCCTCTAAAAATAAATCTTCAAACTCTTTGATCCCGGTACTGAGGATATACTACCATTCCTCATGTATATATCACTAGCTAAGAATGCTCATGCCCTATGGTTGATCAACTTCTTTGTCTTTAGAGTGAATATTAGAATCGATCATGTTAATTCAAAACCAATTTCTCGTTGGCTATTCTCAAAATTATCCTCCATAGATCGATTCTCATAAAATTCTCAATGGTTTTAAACGCTAGACTGCATAAAGAAGCTTTCAAAGAAAATTTAGAGTAAATTGAATACCATAAATTCAAGAACCGAGGCTCTAAACATAGACTATGAGGTAAGTAGACACTTCAATCTTTCCTTAAGAAATACAACTTTAAGTTGAGTAGGTAATAAAGGATGCAAAGAAATAAACCAAAGAACCATATATTAAGGACTAAATGTGTTTCTCAAGAATCAATTAAAGTTAAAATAACGAACTTTTCTACCCCTAACATTGTAATACTAGAAACAAAATGACATATTAAGGTTATATATAAAATTTGATAAGGATAAGTAGCTCAACCAAAAAACGATGCAAAATAGTCATACTGTCTCTATTATAAAAGATCTCCAAATGCGATGAAACTTTATAAAAGTTCTTTTTTAATGAATTTTAAGGATCATGTAAAATTTTAGAACCATTGAATCATGTATTAAACTCGAACCAAGCCTTAGGTGGTAAATGACTAAAATATCCCTAAGGTTCTTTCAGTATATTGCAAGATCAAAATGCCCTCCAAATGACCTAAAGATTTAAGTACGATCTACCTGTAAGGACATGAAGAGTTATCCAAGATTTTAAGGTAATTAGATCAAGTTTAGAACCTAAACCACGTTAGAGATATAAGTTAAGGTTAAAATAAAAAGACAAGACTACCCCTTAACCAAGATTCATGATTCTTCTAGAACCACAAAGAATACTTTAGGATCTTTAAGATACTTGAATAACTTATGATTGTTACTATGAAATGATCATGATTTGTGAAGTTGGAATACGTCTTAAAAGAAAGTAAGTTAAGACTTATGCCTCATGAATAACCCTTAGAGAAGGAACCCAAGGACCAAGAAAACGCTCTAAGGACAAGAACTAAAGAGGAATATAACATAAGTCTTGATTCAATTAATACAAGAAAAATACTAGGTGTCACTCGAGAACAAAGGACTAAGGTCCTAAGACTCAAAAATCCAAAAAACCTCTAAACCTCCCATGATAATACATGTTCACAACTTCGACTACTTTGCGTGAAAAGTAAGAAGCCCTGGACGTAGGCTTCAGACCATGCCACTTGAAACATATGAAACCTTGGGTATAGGGATTTAGACTCTGTCGCTTAGAATGTACGAAGCATTGGGCATAGATTTTCCGACTACGTCACTTGGAACATATGAATTATTGGATGTAGATTTCAGACTTCAACACTTGGAATGTAAGAAGTCTTGGGTGTAGGTTCAGACTATCTTACTTGGAACATATGAAGCCTTGGACATGAATTGTTAGGTTCATGTCTAGTATCGTAAATCCTAAGAGGAGTATTTTAGGGAACCTAATAAGAAACATGAAACAAGGACAAAAACTAAGAACAAAGGAAAAGGATTAGAACATGGATCAAGATCCAAGTTCTTAGAACTAAGAACTTAGAACCTTAAAACTAAGATCCTAAAGCTAGAATTAAGGTTAAGAACTCAGAACTCGGGATGAAGGTCCTTGGGCAAGATCGTGACAAGAACTCATAACTCAAGAACAAAATTTAAAGGCCTAAGTTCTCAAGTTAAGAACAATAACATGACAAGAAAGAGTGTTGTTGATAACGCAACCCTAATCCTCAGTCAAACGATCCAAGCTTTTGTTGAACCAAGAACCCTTAAATCAAAGAAATTAACACCTCCTTATACAAAATTCGGATAACCAAGAGATAAGACTAGAATTAAATTACCTCTTAAGATCAAAGATCTAGAAGTAAGATTTGGAACATTGTTCTAAATTGAGTCAATCCACGATCGAACTTGATCAAAGCTTGATTGAATGACTCAGATGCAATTTACCACAAGAATTGCATAAAACTTGAAATGACAAAAATGATGTTAAAACTTCGAAGGGTGAAAGTCTCTATTTGAGAGTTGAATTTTCGTTCATCAAAACATGACCTTTACATATTATTTTGTGGGTATTTATGGTCTATCCACAAAAGAAACATTGAACTCTTCAAATGGTCATGATTGGTGAGTTAGTCCCACTGCCCTTTAAATCTCCACAAAAATAGACGTTAGGACTACTTTGACAAGTAAATTTTCACTCTTTTTCCGCTACAAGAAATTATGCAATTAAAATAATAAATAAAGTTTTCTAACAAATTATTCATCAAGCACTTGAACAGTTCGAAGCCAGTTGAACAGTTAATAGGGCAAAAGATAGCTACTTATTGAGTCTTTGTACTCACTCCATGTTTTCAATGTTTTTCAATTAACTATCGATTTAGTCTAGGTCGGGAGCAGACTCTAAAGCAGGTGCCATAAACAAGCCATACCTTAGCCTCCAACTTCTTTCTTGCAATAACTCAAAATTAGGAAAAAAAAAAAAAAAAAAAAAAAAAAAAAAAAACCAAAGGGATTGATCCACCTAGCTTAAGTTGAGAAGTGGGGGTTAGCTACCACTATAAAAGGGAGGCCTCTTACTTCATTTCATTATCCTACTTGAACAGTTCGAAGCCAGTTGGAGATTTTTTTTTTTTTTTACGGCTTTAGGCTAGCATTTTGGTTGATCTTTCAAACCCTTTCTTTCTAGTTTCAACTATTCGGAAGTACTTAAGATTAGTACGGAAGCACTTAAGATTAGTACAACTACCTTTTAGCTAGTTTAAATTTTTGGAGTGAAGTTTAAATTGTTTTATGCAAAATTAGACTTAACTAGTTTAAATTATTAGGAGTAGGTTCATAAAACTAGGTTAAATTATTTTATGCAAAATTAGGCTTAGCTAGTTTAAAATATTAGGAATAGGTTCATAAACCTAGGTGGGCCAATTCCTATAATAGAATTCTAATTTATGAAGTTGGACTCCTTAGGTATAATTAAATTGTAGAGAGCAGTGTGAACTAGTATCAAGTATCAAGGAGCCATAGTAGCTTCGGCTTAGGTCAACCAAGTAAGTAGTCTTATTATCGGTTCGGTTGTAATTGTATACTATATGATGACACGTGCCCATGGCTTCGTACGTGTCATATGCTCGTATGTTTGAACGGTTATGAAATGATATGTGTACGAGATGATATGTGAATGTTATGCTATATGTGATGAAATGATATGTTGAGATATGATATGCTTGACGATGTACTCGAGATATGATTTGTGAATGTTATGATATATGATATGATATGATAGGTGTGTAATATGATGTGATATGCTAGAAGACATGATAAGATATGATATGGATTATGTTTGACATGAATAATATATGATATAATTGACATGCAAAAATGACGAATTGAACGAGATAAAATCTTGATATATGCATGACAAGTTAAGATAAAATGATATGATATAAGGAAAGCGCTAAAGGGGTTGTTATACACGATAATGAAAGGAAAAATGTTGAGACCTCATGCATCATTGTGTGTTCATGCATTGGGGATATCCCTTCTTCATTACGATGGTACGGATGCGTACACTATGAATCAGGAAAACAATAATTATAGTTATTAAACGGGTGTTTGGCATCAACAACTATTAGAGAATGCTCGACAGACAAGAAAGGGGTACAGGAGGTGTGCGAACCGACTACTAGGTTCATACTTGTACGTGTGGACCGTGTGTAGAATAATAAATACACATCCACTGAACCCGCTTATGATAGCCGCCTAAGGAATATGGACTGATATGATAGGTCCCACTCATGGTTGTATGTGTTTGCATCTAACCCCAATAGCGAGGTCACTTACGGAGTATTTCTCAAAATACTCAAGCCATGTGCTACTTTTATTTTTCTAGGTCAAGGTAAGTCTCCCTTGTACGGCTGACGGTGACATCGCAATTCTAGATCGTGGCACATGCATAGGGTAGTTATATTTATTTTCTTAGACTTAGGTTAGAATATGGTGTTTTTACTTATAATGTTTATTTATTTTCATTTAGTATTTCGTTGTGTTGTGTTAAAAATGTTTTCGAACATATAAGTCCATGAGAGTGTTTTAAGATAAACTTTATGTTTTATGATGAAATTTAAACACTTATTTCTGCACAAAAATGATTACGTTATAATGGTAAGTAAAAATCTACTTTTGTTACATTTCTATTTAAATATTTTGTGTTCGTTCTTTATTTTGTATCTAAACCCTAGTTATGTATGAACTGTATTTTGATATAATATAAAATATATTGTATTTTATGTTTTAAATTCTCTTTATTTTTTATTTCATGAAAACTTTGGCCATCCTTTTACACCCGTGTGTCAACCCCAATCGCAAACGTGTTTGAGGCAAGCTCGAACATTGGTTCGTGACATTTAATTACCCTAAAGCTAAACAAACTTGTTTGAACTAATGACATTAAGGTTAGACGAAGAATTTTGATTTTTTTTTTTCTAATTTGGTGTAATACTTACCCAACTCCTTACCTTAAAAAGATTCTCCTCTTCAGGAGCTCCAATTCTCGTGGTCTTTTACAAGATTCTTCCTTATACTCCTAGGAACTTGGTGAAAGTAGTCTTGAGGGACAAGTTTTGTGCATAGCTCCAATTGAATTTCAAATCTTCTCCTGTAATCGACTCGAAAATCCAAATCTATAACGTATAGGAATTAGTTTGAGTCAAAATAGTCGAGTGTAACTCTCGAAATTTGGATAAACCCAAGAGTAGAACTCAAAAAATAGCAATTTTGTCAACTCGAGTTCTCTTGCACCAAATGGTAGCACCAAGTTATGCTCTACCGCCATTGAAATGTCGAGATTGAGTATGAATCTCCGAGTTCAAAGATGTAGCAAAAAAATCTAAGATTTCTTTCCCTCCTATTAAGCCACCTTAGGTCAAACCATTAAATTCCAACCATTGGATGGGAGAGTGACAATGCCTCATAGGTCATTAGAAAAAATAGGTCGTGGACGGTTTGCTGATCACCAATTTATTTTATGATGGATATCGACATTTTGTTTTAAATGGATTATGCAGACATTTTGAAAATGACAGTGTTTTATATATAGAAAATGTTTCGAACTTGTTTAAAGGATTAAAGCACATATCTTATTATTAAAAGGTCATTTTGAAAAAAGGTGAATATAAATTGTACTCAGTAAGACATGACACTTGACACTGTCGGGCTTAGATATGTCTACTTACATACATAAACCACAAGTAAAATTATGGCTACTCTATTTGTCCATTTCTCAAAAGCATGAAAAACAATTGCCTAAATAGAACTATGCTGGCTAATTCAATCCTTATCCCAATTTTTGGTGAGAACGTGGTCTTAGGGAAGGTGAATCCATCCCATTCTCTAGGGGCCTTATTCACATCAACGAAGATGCAATATTCTAATTAAAAATAATTACTAAAAACTGTACTGATGTGATTTTGGATTGTGGAGTATTATTTATCAACAAAAGTTGATGTTAAAGTTATACTAACGGCATTGAAAAATACTTTTTCTATAACAACCTAAAACAACACAATAAATTTCCTAATAATATCAAACAATAAAATTGAGGACATTTGGTAGGATGATATTGATCCACTCTTTTGATGGTTGTCTTAATAGCTAATTATTTAAGCACACATCAACAATTACAACAAAAATATGAACTATAATCCAATAAAGAATTGAAAATCCCATCCAATATTTCAAATGTAATTATCTTTACACAATCTTATTTATCTAATTTAATCAAAATTAAATTTCAAGAAATAACTCCCATTAGCTCCATCAAATCAAAGTTATCATACATAATAAAATCAAACTAATCTTTTAAGAACAAAATAATCTTATCTTAAAATGCATGATGCTATAATCTACCAACCTCAAAAGAATTTGCACATATAAAAGCTTCACTTATCAAACATGTCTAAGTATTCGCTTTAATGTCGTATTCCTTGAAAGTGCTCGGAATACTTAATCATCCTCTCATCCTTCTACTCCATGTTGCTCCTTTCAACTCATGGTTCCACCAAAAATTTTGACAAAGCGTTATCTCAAAAGAATACTTTGTCGCCTACTACAACCTCTATGTTTCTATATCCAACATTTATATAACTATTTTGTCTCTTATGTGCATATCATCAAATTGACATTTGAAAGAGAATTTTTGTGACTTTCACTCTCCAATCTCACCTATCCCAGGAGATTTGCACTTGCATCTATTCCCACAAAAATCTTTGAACTAAATTAAGGTAATGGTAGTTTGATAACCGTTAATGTGAGCGAACTCTATGAAACACAAGTGAAAGTCCGTGCTACTATAACACACATCCATCCTAGCATGTACATTTTAGAGTTTAACTCAACGGGGATAAAATACCATACTGCATTCTTATTGAGTAAAGAGTGCAAATCTTAATGTAACTTGAAGGTATCTGGCCGAACATTTTTTTTTTTTTTTCTTTTGGTGCATCATGAGATCTAACCATCTCTATAGGCATAGTCTTAGCACAGTAACATGTGCCTTCATCAAAATTAAGACATACACTATTTTCAAACGATCTATTATCATTTAGATTAATGTGTAACTTTCGCTATTTGTAAAGTCTTTTTTTATGAAATTCTAATCTCTGAGGTACCTTCTCAACTAAAGTTTAACATTTTTTTTATAAAAATTTCTAGATTTTTAATTTCTAATACAAAAGGAAATTCAAATGAAAAAAAAATATAATAAGTAGAGAAATTTTTTAAATATTTTAGGAAAAAAAATAATGGTAAATTACCAAAATGCTCTTAAGGTTTGAAATATTTACTAAAATGCCACTAATCAAAAAACCTGATATGCTACCGTCACTCTAAGAAATAATGAATACGATAGCTTACGAAAAATACTATCAGACTTTTTATAACATTTTTTGTACGTTATGACAGTCCATGTGATACGATAAGGAATCAACTACAAGGGGAATAAGATTCGGATTACCTTGTAGATCGAATATCTCAAACCAAGAACACTTTGTTTGAGATTCGAATCACTCCAGAAGCAAGATCGATCATATCTAGCTTCAATGATTCTTGTTGATCAAGTATCTCAAGACAAGAACACTTAATTGAGATTCGAATCACTCCACAAGCAAGATTGATCATGTCGAGCTTGAATGATTCTACATGCAACCTAAACTACGTAGAATTGCAAAGAAACTTAGCCATTGGCTAAAGAAAAGCACAAATGCTTCTTTTAATATATTTTCCAAGTCTCCCTTACAAATAGAACATACATGGCTTTATATAGCCTCAAAATAAAACTATTAAAGGCATTCCAAAACTTGTAACATTCACACTTCATGGCCATAATTAGCCATTATGTAAATGTAACCGAATTTAAATGAAAAGTCTTAAAATACAATAACTCTAAATTATAACCCACCCAAAATTTACAACAATCAAACTTTATTCTTCTTCAATGTAGCATGAATTGAAACATCTTTTGATAATTTTGACAACCTTTTCTTCACATCTTCATTGAAGCATATTGTATGATTGATGTCTCTTGGTTCATATCACCATGTTATTAGAATTCTGAGACTTTTATAACGTTTTTTATAGCTATATTGATGCTATAATAGACCATGAAAGTTGTATATGATATGAAAATATTTTATAGCAATTTTTATTAAACTCATATAGTTAAAATAGTGGGTTATATTTAACTTATAATAACATTTTTTTTACTCTATAATTATAGTATTTATAACTTTAATTTTATGTTATAACTAGATAAATGAATCATTTATAATTATTATAATTATCGTAATGCACATTTGAAAGCATTTATTTTTCACTATATATATTTCATTATACCTCTTCGTCATTGTTAAATAAGGTATAATTTTTTTTCTGGACTATTTTAATTTGAAATTCACCTGCATAGAATGATATTTTATAACACTAAATATTAAAAAGTCTCTATTCTTCATTGAAATTTCATAATATACTTACACAGTACAAAGAAGTTCTTTAAACGATACAAGATAAAGTCTCTACTGAATGCAAGTACAAAAAATATAAAGTAGTTCATAAAGTACAAAATTCATTCTGTTTTGATTGAAGTTTATCACGTATATAAGGTGTCCCCTTCAAATTGATCATTTGCATGAATAAGATAGGCATCCTTTTCTTCACCTATATAATACAAAATATATATGAATATATGATTATATGAACACGAAGTGAATGAAAAAATTATTTAATTAATATAAATAAATAAACTTAAAATGTTACATACTTATAATCACTTTGTCCGATGGCCAAGTTGCAGTAAGTTGAGTGTAGGCTGCAGTAAGTTGCATATGGATACCATTAGCTTGGCAAAAAATGTTAAACTCTTGAGAGGTGAGCTCTCCACCCGTCTCTGTGGGCCAATAAAATCTTTAGTCTCTTTTTCAACCAGATTTTTATAATTCATGAAGATAGTAAATGCTTCAAATTTTTCAGTAAGAAAATATACTCATATCTTACCGCTTTAATTATCAATAAAACTTATGAAATGAAATCTAATTACAAATCAGTGTTGTTCGAGTTTATTTCAAACAAAGAATGAGTTCGAGATACAATTTGAAATAAAATATCAAAGATTGGACTGATAACCCATGACGACCCCTTGGGCAAATGAGGCTTCCCCACCTCCATTAGTAGTAGCTGACGTCTAAAAAAGAAATGAAAAATATGGTAACCCACCTGGATCTCTCACCTCCCAATCATCTCTCCTCAACTAACCCTTACACCAATGCCACTCAAAAAAAAAAAAAAAGAAAAAAAAGTTAGATCTAATTTGAGGAAAATGAAAATAGCCTTCCCAAATCATATCTCACATTTCATTTTCCACTACCTTTAGCATTTTAGGTGTTACAATAAATCAAGTCATTCTTTTATCCTATTAGAATCAAATTTTAATTAGCATTGTGTTATCCTTTTATTCAATTAGAATCAAATTTTAATTAGCATGGTGTGTTATAGGAAATCATTTTAGAGTTCCAGTAAATCACATCAAATCCTTAGCAGTAGCAGCTAAAAGTTGCCAAAAATATCCGTCAACATAATAAAATTACTAACAAAATTAAAATAATAATAATAAAAATACTGTGTGAAAGAAAAAAGAAAAAAATTGGAAGTAAGAATTGATTAAAAAAAAAATTGGCAAACAATATGTGTGAACGATTTAAAAGATAAATGAGAGTAAATAAAAAGGAAAAATTTAGGGAACTAAAACAAAGGAAGGAAAGAAAGAGCGAGGAAAAAGGAAGATTTGGGGAATATTAAATCTGGGAAATATCCAGTTTAAGAAACTCCCCTCCTCAGGGTAATAATAGAAAATAAGATATTTAATGAAAATAGAATTATATATAACCTTCAAGACTCTATTTATAAAGTCACTCGTACTCACATGAAGTCACACGTGAACCATTGTAAAATTTAGAGAATTGAAATTGGAATTGATGTAATAGTTCATGTAGGTTGACTTCGATACATAGGACAAGCCTAAGCTAATCAGGTAAGTGACCTTACTATAAGATAGACTAAAAATTATATGAGCTATGATGATGTATGAGTTATGAGGATGCATGAGTTGTATCGTATGATGTCGTATACTAGTATATGATGATGTATGAGTATACGATGATCTATGAGTTATGATGATGTATGAGTTATGATACTTGATGTGCATAATATATATAGTTGATGTATGATGTACTTGATATGCATGATGCACTTTATGGTGATATGATGAGTATGATGATTGCATGAAGTTTGTCTTAATATGTTGATGTTTTCCATATTAAGCATGTTATATGATGATGAGTATCATATTGCATCATGTCGATAGACCGACATAAGACACAACCCTAAGAGCATGAAAATGATATTAATATAAATATTCAACGAGCATATGTTAATGTAACAAAGAGATGAGACTAGAGGGTTGTGTCAGAAGAAATGATAAGATGGAATTTAGAGGGATCTCATGCATGTTGTGTGTTCATAAGCATAGGGATACTTCTCCAGAGACGATGAGTGTGGACGCGCATAGTATGATGATGAGGGGTGTTCATGGGGAACATGACATCAAGGGGTTCTGCTGACCTCCGGACGTCGTTACAAATTAGCTTGACCAGAAAAGGTCTAGGGCGTGTACGGGCTTCTTGGAGATTCACACTCGCGCGTGTGGGTCGTGTGTGGGGAGTACTACACATTCATAGTAGTCCGAGACTGGAGGCCACACTTAGAGAATAGAGATAGGTCCTAAGAGTGATTATATGTGTTTGCATTTGCATGGTCTGCTATAGTGGGGCTGCTTACTTAGCATTCTTCCAGGCCGTGTGTCACATCATTTTTCAGGTAAAGGCAAGGCGCACATGTACGGAGGACAGCGGCACTGCGAGCAGAGACTGTGACACGTACATAGGGTAGACTCATATTTAAATTGCTCGTCTTAGGTTAGAATAGGTTGTTTTTCACTTCATCGTTTTAAATTATTTTGTATTTTTTTTTAATTTCTCTAAATTTCAGTATTTCGTATTTAAACACGTAAGACCATGGATGTGTCTTCTAGAGAAGAGGATATTTTCTTTTAAGAGTTATATTTCCGCATAGATGATGAGCATAAGACGTTAGTAGTGACTCTGAGTATGTAGAACTTTAGGGTCATTACAAGAGAAATGTATAAATGGGGCGAGTATAAAAACATTTAGTAAACAGCCTACTGGTAGATACTCATCACATCCCATATTCCTACTAGATCACTACGTATTTTTTCCTCTATGCTTAAGGAAGTTGCTATTTGAGCTTTTAGGAATGGCTCAATGTGCCAAGCAGTTCTCTTACCTGTCCCATACCTTATTGTGACCTAAAAGCTATTCGTCGGGTTCTAGTGTCATGGATCTTCCACATGGTGAATCTCATCTTAGGGTAAACCAACTTCTCTAATTCTCATACTTAGTAAGCTTGCATAACCATAGCAGTGAATGTCGAGTATCCTTTGTTGAGGCGCGACCTTATCAAATCTGTTTGAATCATATGGCATCATCACTTCTAAACATCATTTGTGCATGGTTAGCTAGCAACCCTTAACACAGGGCTATAGTGTCACATTTAGTCTCGGGAATGACCTCCTATGCCAACCAGCTACTCAGTTTAGTTGTGTGGTTTCTCATCCCTCTTAGACTAAATTACAGCGGTGCAAACCTTTTGAGGAGACTCTAGGTTGTTTTCACTCTCGCTAGGAACACTCATCCTGAGATATCTATCCACGGAATCTCAAGCCTTTGACATGTTTATGTACTCAATAGTAACTCAAGGGGCCTTGTTACATTGTCCTATTTGACCATTCTAGGTCAAATTCAATGGTACGTGTATCTGACTACTTATCGCTTGATAGGGGCACTGCTTGGTTTGACCTAGGCTACCAAACAATGTCATGATGTATTGAATGAAATAGGAAGTAATATTGGCTCTAGTGATACCGTTCACATTACAAGTTGATTAAACTTTCTTAGTCCTCCATAGATACTACGATGGTTTAATAGGTTCTTAGGTCATCTCGAGACTAGCTCATTGAGGCTAATCTAATTTCTAGATGTACTATGCTCTTGACCATTGATCGTCACTTGCGATCCTACTGTGCTTGGTCTACTGGAAACATACTGGTCACATGGAATTGACTAGCTATTGTGCACTATTCCTAGCATATTATATTCATGCATGCTTGTAAGGAGATATCCCTATCAGTCCCCTAAAGCACAAAAAACTTCATCTAAACATTCATGATGCTCAATGAGGGGAATAACGTCCATCAATCACCATGAGCAAAATCACAATATCTCATCTTCCTTTCTAGCGCAGCTGAAAACATTAAATAAGCATGCATGGTAAATTCTCATCCTATGGGCATTTTCATAGTTTTATATTATAAACATTGTAATCTCATCGAAATTGATCTTCTAGAGTCTAAAATATGCATATTCAAACCATTTGAGGCAAGATATGCTACTTTCTTGAACAAAGTTGGAACGACTACTTACTTGGATGACATGTGTCTTCCAAAAAAAAGCTAGTTTTTCCACTTTTTAGGGGTTCCTAATTTCTTTAAATGTCTCAGTAGGTCCTAATTAATATTGAAATAATTTCAATATCTAAACTAGTGCAAAAAAGAATCGAATGTGAGTCGAAACAGGCAAAAAAACGAACCTCACGAGATTTATAGGTGCCTAAAGGTGTCCCACATATAGAATCACGCATGTGTGTCACACACACTACAAGGAAGGACATTTGTTGGTTGGCAAATGGATCAGGTCGATTCAAGTTGACGCGAGTTGCGGTTCTCGAGTCAATTCTTCATCTCCCTCTGATGGTGTGATATGTGGCCTGTCTGCACGCTTGACGCATGTCTTACTCGATGACAACGTGCCACCCTCTAATACTTTTTGCATTCCTTCGCCCTTTGCCTAACACGTATCAGTCTGCGTATTGTCTTCCCCCAATAGTTTCCAAAGTTGATATGAAATGATTGTGATTTCATAGTTTTTTCCTAATTTCTTTTGATTTTTTTTAAATGTTTTTCTACATAATTATATTTAATTTTGTTTCTTCATCAAAACTGATGAGTTTTCTACCATCTTAGTAACTAAATTATTTTCATTTCAGTTTCGTTAATTATAAGAGACATAAATGTATTTAAAGTCGGCCAAAAACTAAAAATCTCACCGTTCTTAAGGCTCATCGATACTCCACTTTTCAGTCTCATTCGACTTTTGATTCCATCGTAAAAGTTGTGCAAAATCTATTTCTATAACATTACTGACTAAGGATCTAGTGGATTTTAAAATTCAAAACCCTTACCTCACGATCCTCCTCGTTTCTTCACAAATTTAGATGAATCAAGTATTCCGAGTATCCTCACCCTTTTGAACTTATGAAGGACTATTGTTGGAAAATGACTCTAGGTGGCCGCCGATCAAGAGGTCCCCAATGGTTATTTTCTCTCCCTCTCAGAACATTCTTTTCTCTCTCTCTTATCCTTTTCTCCCTAATTAACTCACCTTTTAAGTTAATTACATGTTCCACTCCATGCGTTGACTTTAACAAAATTTTCCTATTTTTACTGTTTTATTTTATATTTTTCTTAAAATTTTTAAAAATTTTCAACCTTTTTTTCTTCATATCTTGAAATTCCGTCTTTTTAAGACTCAATAAAATCTTAGAAGTAATAATTTTAAAAGGAAAATTGGATATTTAATTATGGAAATGGAGTGTTACTTTAAAAGAAAATTTTAAAGGTATTCATGAACCCTTTACTGGTTCAAAACAATACTAATTTTCTTAACCTAAATTAGTGGCGTCAACCTAAATTAGTGGCGTCACCCAAGTATGTTTTAAACACATATGTGGAAATTTATAATAAAGACTTTTAAAATAATAGTAACACAATCACACACATAATATGTTAGGGACCTATTCTTTAAAATTGTAACATGAAAGTAGACTCTTTCCAGTTTCAGACAGGATTAGATGTGTAGTACTTCTCCACACATGACCCACGTATGTGCACATGGGCCCACCAGGTGGGCTCGTATACATACCTTCTGGGCTTGACTTGGTCGGGCACAACGCATTACACGTCATCAAACACCTCAGAAAAGGAAAGGTCTGCAAGATATCATGGCGAACATTAATATTAAAGGTACATGTTCATACTAGCATAACATAACAGGGAAGTACCCCGATGCACATGACATACATACATGCTTGAGATCCCATTATTTTCATTCATAACATAATATTAATCTCATTAGGGAAGTACCCCGACGCACATGACATACATACATGCTTGAGGTCCCATTATTTTCATTCATAACATAACATTAATCTCATTTCCTTTCTCCTTTCATTCATAACATGTTTCATATATGCATCGTGTATACATGACAATCATCACATATCACATAACTTTACATAACCAAATATAACATGACATACATGATATTTCATTTCATTCCTAACATAGCTTAATGGATATCACATGCATACATCACATACATCATATGTCAATACAAAATGCATTTAAGCATCGCTTAAATAATATAGTACATTTAGCCATAGGGCATGCACCATCATACATCAGTCAATCATCTAACTTCAACAATAAGGTCACTTGGTTGGCCTTGGCCGAAATTACTGATTACTCTGTAGCTGCTTCGAACACGGTTCATCGGGTCGAGGTGTGGGTCAACGGGTGAGGAGCGGGTCACCGGTTTGACACGTGGGCTGGACTTTGCACATTCTGTCTGGGCAATGAAAGGTATGGGTCGTGGGGCGGTGGGCTTTCCGTTTCTGGATTGGGCTGAAAGGATTAGGAGCATCTTCAACCGTATTTTGGAGAAAAATAAAGTTATTTTTTCATTAAGTCGAGCTTTTTTTATTCATATTTTTTATATTAGTAGATAAAAGAGAGGGAATAGACAATCTACCAACTAAAGGACCCATTTGAAATTATAAAAATATGATCCGTCCAAATTTGGAAACCACCCTATGGAAAGAAAGGGTTGAGAAGGAATTAAAAACGTGGATATGCAAAAAGATTATATTATTGTTTATTGAAGAAATTTGTATATAAATAGGACTTGATATATTGAGTAAGAAGGGTATAGAGAGATGGCAATGAAAGGCGAGGAGTTGCTAAAGGCTCAAGCCCACATATGGAATCACATATTCAACTTCATAAACTCCATGGCTTTGAAATGCGCCGTCCAACTCCGCATTCCAGACGCCATCAGCCACCATGGCCAACCCATGACACTCCCTCAACTCGTTTCATCTCTCCAAGTTGACCCTCAAAAGTCCCAACACATCCACCGTTTAATGCGTATATTGGCCTACGCTGGCTTCTTCCTTGTACATGAAACTAGCAAACAAGGAGATGATCAAGAAGTGGCATACTCACTCACCAATTCATCTCTTCTTCTTCTTGAACACAACACCTTAACTCTCTCACCCTTTTTGCTTTCCATGCTCGACCCAGTCCTCGTCGATCCATGGCAATTTATATCGACCTGGCTCCGTAACGACCGCGATCGAACCCCATTTGAAACAGCTCATGGGAAGCAATTTTGGGAGCATATGGGTGGGGAACCAAAAGCTGGGATGGTTTTTAATGCAGCTATGGCTAGTGATGCGAGGTTGGTGACGAGTGTTTTGTTGGGGACATATAAAAGTGTGTTTGAGGGAGTTGAGTTATTAGTGGATGTGGGAGGAGGCACTGGAACCGTTGCACAAGCCATAGCTGAGGCCTTTCCACAAATGCAATGCGTTGTTTTTGACCTTCCCCAAGTTGTGGGTGACTTGAAAGGAAGCCAAAACTTGATTTTTGTTGAAGGGGACATGTTTCAACAAATTCCACCCGCTGATGCACTTCTAATGAAGGTGAGGACGGTTAGACGAACACGACTCTCCACAATGATATGATATTGTCCACTACTGTGAGCATAAGCTCTCATGACTTTACTTTGGGCTTCTCTAAAAGGCCTCACACCAACGGAGAGAGTATTATTTGTTTCTAAACCATGATTATCTTCGAGGAGGCTTGACTCCTTGGAGTCATTTGTTCAATATTTGAGGATTTACCAATTTATTGACATAACTAAGTTTAGGGCATGACTCTGATACCATGTTAGACGAACACGACTCTCTACAATGGTATGATATTGTCCACTTTGAGCATATGCTCTCATGGCTTTGCTTTGGGCTCCCCTAAAAGACCTCATACCAATGGAGAGAGTATTCCTTGATTATAAACCCACGATCATTTCTTAAATTAGCCGATATGGGACTTTCATAATCCAACAAGGACATGAACCAACTAACACTTTAATTTGTAATTTAACACCGAATATAATGTGACATGTTGTTATACAGTGGATTTTACATGATTGGAGTGACGAAGAATGTGGGAAGATATTGAAGAAATGTAAAGAGGCAATCACGAGCAATGGAAAGAAAGGGAAAGTGATGATAATAGATTTGGTGGTGAGCGATGAAGACAATAAGAATGACATGTTGACTGAAACTCAACTGTTTTGGGACGTGTTGATGATGGTGACGGTTGGTGGAAGAGAAAGAAATGAGAAAGAATGGGCTGAATTGTTCTATAAAGCTGGATTTGGTGGCTACAACATCTTTCCTATATTAGGTTTAAGGTCTCTAATTGAGATTTATCCATAATTATATCTCTTTTAAGTATTACGATTTCAAGGTTGAATTATATGTTTTCACGTATGAATAAAGTGTGTGATTTTATGTGGATGTTGCAATTTAAACAATAGCGAGTTTGGGATCCATTTAGTATATGATTTCCTCGTATAGTTCATATTGTTAGTTCAACACCACTCTTCACAATGGCATAATATTGTTCGCCTTTGTTTACGCTTCCCCAAAAGGCCTCATAGCAATGGAGAGAGTCTTTTTGATATTGACCTGACAAGACATAACTAAGTTTAGGGCATGACTCTGATACCATATTAGTTGAACACCACTCTTCACAATGGTACGATATGATCTACTTTGACCATAAACTCTCGTGATTTTGCTTTAGGTTTCCCAAAAGACCTCATACAATGGAGAGAGTATTCATCGATTATAAAACCATAATCGTTCATTTAGCCGACGTGAGGCTTTCATCCAACACATATTTCTCTTAAAATTATTATTTTACGTTTTGAAATCTAATTCTTTTTATAAAAAAAAAAAAAAAAAAAATCTTTTTAAAAGCTGATTTCAAGATAGGTAAAAGCCACATTTATTAACGCCACGGTGGAAGCTTTGCTGACAAGATTTTGCTGACCACATATCCGACAAGATTTTGTTGATTAACCTAACCTTTCCAATCATTTTTGTTTTTTTCGATGTTTTTTTACAAAGTTTCAACCTTGTTTTTTCTAAATTTTATAAATCTTCACTTTTAAACTTTTAATTGGTATCTAATTAGTTCAATTATGTTAAAAAAATAGTTAAAATCAACTAATAAAGACTTAAATTGATATTTTATATTTTATGGAACTTTAAACTTACATAATAATATTGTGAATTTTTTAAAAATTAAAATGTCAACATTATGGTTAAAAAAGAAACATTGGCCTAAAAATTGTGATATTTTCGCTAATCTCTAAAAAAAAAACATGTGATTCCAATCTTTCTCACTAATTCGGTTAATTTCTTTATTCTTTCTCACCCATTCAACCTTTTTCCTCAATTAATTTGAAGATTAAAGGGTTGTACAGATATGAGAGTTTCGTTCCACACTCATAGTAACCATTCGAATAGTAATTACAAAACACTTTGTAAGAACTATGCACTCTGATATGCTTGAAATTTCTTAGGATGAAAAAACTTGTTAGGGTGGACGGGTATTTATAGGAGAGGATAGACAGTTTATTGATAAAATATCTAATCATTTATTTTTAAAATATTTAAACTATCTTCCTAAAATATTTAAGTGTCTTTATTCTTACAATATCTAAATTGTTTTTCTAAAATACCTGGATCATTTTTCTAATGTACATAGACAATGTGCTCGTGTAATTATTGGGGTTTACTCTATTGGGCTAGTGATGATATTTTAACATTCCCCCTCAGCACTAGTCCTCATTCGTCGTAGCATGCTGAGATGACAACGAAAGCCCTCGTGTTCGCAAGTATTCAGCCCTTTTGTAAACAAGTCTGCCACTTGGTCATTCGTATTCTTCCTTAAAAACTTTGTCATTAATAAAATGACAGTGCACCTATACATGCTTTGTTCTACCATGAAACATCGGATTTTCTATTAGACGAGCCGCACATTGGTAGTCACTATGAAGTGGTATCAAATAGTCAACTTTCTAGTGCAAATTCTTCTTTAAGAGTTTCAGCCACGTAATTTCTTGAGTTGCTTTAGTCGTTGCTCTATACTCTGCTTTTGTAGTTGACAATGACACTATTGGTTGTCTTTTGCTACACAAAGAAATTGTTTCCAAATTGAGTTTGAACACATACCCAATGTTTGATCTTTGGGTGTCATGATATCTTGCATAGTCAACATCACAATATTAAGCTAGCTTGTAGTATTCGCTTCTTTTGTACAAAAGACTATAGTCGATTGTACCTTTGATATATCTCAAGATCCACCGAGTTGCATTCAAATTAGGCTTCTTCAAACTTTGCATATACCGACTAATGACTCAAACTGTATTCTCAAATTTCTTTGGATGGTTCATGTAAATTTTCTAGTTAACTCTTTGTGTAAGAAAGCATTCTTCACAACCATCTGCCATAATTTTCAATCTTTACCTACTGGAAATGCGAGCGAGACTCTATGATAGTGATCTTCGCCACTGAACTAAACGCTTCATTATAGTTTAGTCCATATTATTGAGAGAACCTTGGAACTACGGACTAAACCTTGTATATCTCGATTAATCCATCCAAAAGGATATTATTTTGTAACCCCACTTGCAAGAGATGAGTTTGATATCTCCTAGTCTTAGCACTAGTTCCCTAGTATGATTTTGCTCCAAGGCTATAATTTCTTCCTCTATCTCTTGGCCCCAAGCTGTATTTTATGATGAATTTTTTTGTGTCTCGGCGGTTTAACTTCATATTTTATAATAACTATATTGACATACTTTGGATTTGACTTCTAAACTCTTTTTGACTGTCTAAGTTGTTGAAGTGCCATTTCCTTTTCACGGAGTTCACTTGATTGAGCCACTTCTTGCACACTAACATTAGTGTCACTTGGATCTTCAGACACATCAACACTTAACCAAATATGTATAGTTTGCTCCCCCCTCTTCTGTAGAAGAATTCCTTCAATGTTATCCAAGTATGGTAATACTTCTGTCTCCGAGGGCCACCCTACTTCCGTTGCGCCACTCTAATCATCAATCATGTGGTTTGAGCATTCTGAATCAATGAACCAGTCATCCTCGTAATCGATATGCGAGCATCATCACCATGAGCGCTGGCTCGTCTTCTTCTACCTCTGCGTCCCATTCATCCTACATTTTAGAGGTTACCACATTGCTTTTGACAGATTTTTTCTTGGACCAACAATCCTTAGGCATGTGGCCCTTCTTCCCATAATTGTAGCAAATAAATTCAAATTCCTTCCCTTGTTGTCAATCTTCTAAGTTCTCCTAAGTTGTGGAGTTCCTTGGTGACTTCTTCCTTTAAAACCATTTTTGTATCCACATTTGTAGATGAATTATTGTTGCTCCGACTTTCAATTGTGTAGAGCACTTCTTGTTTACTATTCAACGTGATGTCTCCCATTTGCTTAGTCGTGGCTTCTTAGCTTGTTAGCAAACTTTCAGATACTACAAGTGATAGTTGAGCATGTCATCCTCGTATAGCAATAATGAAGCTTCTATATTCTGGTCGCAATCCGTAGATAATGATCCTCTTAATTCGAGATTCTCCAATAATGAACTTCAGGTCTAAGTCATTGATCTCCTGAAAATCGACTTGAACTTGTAGAAGGAATGGACAATGGTCAGTAATCTCACGATGCTTTCTCTATATAAATCTATATCCATATATTGATGTTTGATACTTTCCTTAATATTATTCTTTGCATTACTATCGTCACAATGAAGAACGACAGACGAAATTGCATTTAAAATAACTTTCAAATATTTGAAAAATTACTATGGTCATACAAAGTCATTTTATTTCTTTAAAGAAAAAAAAGAAAAGAAAACAATTTGTATACTGTACTTCACAATCTCATAAATTAATATTAACACAAATTTCTCTAAATTTAGGTAATAATCTCAGATAAAATTAATATTAACACAAATTTCTCTAAATTTAGGTAATAATCTCAGATAAAATTAATATTAACACAAATTTCTCTAAATTTAGGTAATAACCAGTGTATCACATAAATGTCAAATTTTTAATTCCATACCTAAAATAAAAAAATTTTATTATCCATGAAACGCTTAGAAAACTTTTAATTTTATATTTATTGTTCGTACCGTTAATTTAACTGATATAACTTAACTAAGAATTTAACTAACTACATATTAAACGTTAATTCTCATTTATACATTAATTGTCTCACAATCAAGAAAGGTAATTAATCGCGTACTTTTAACTTTTAAGGTTACTTTTAATTTGAATGGTACATTATCATTCTTTGAAGTTTTGCATCAAGTATTTGACAACAACACTTTCATCAATACAAGATTATATAATTGATTTGAAATTGATTAGATAGTCAGCTATTTATGTTAGATACGTTAGATTGAAAGATTACATCATAATAATGAGTAATATGTTAGGGATCAAAATAAATAAATAAATCAATTAATAAATTTCTTGTTTTCCAAGACCATTACACTTCATTCAAACCCACATGTTATCAAACCTTCTATTTATCAATCTATTACGTTAAATTCATTTCAAAATAAACTTTTATGTGAATATTTTACTTTTGATTTATAATAATACATTCTTATAGTAATTTGTATATATGCACTCTTAAATTTCTTTTAACTCTCTCAATTAGAGAATATTGATAGACTCTAAAATGGCAAGTGAAAATATCTACTTCTAGCTTTCTCTAAGTGCAACGCTTTGTATTAAGTCATATTTTTAAAATTTGTATTTTCTTATCTATACATGCTTGTTCTTTTGTAGATCCAGTCATATCATATGAGTTTATCCTCGTCAAGAAAATTTGTAAATCCCTTGATTTTATGGCTTTAACTTATTTATCATTTGTCATCGTCCATAATAACCATTTAAAGGGTAATAAGCCTTCAACTTAGTCATTTAACATGAGAATTTAGATTTCAATAGGATTGAGTCATCTCATAACTCCACCATTACGATCATACTTATCCAATTAATAACTAAGATCCACTTGACTCTCAAATGTAAATAACAAATTTGGTTAATTATAGGTGGTTTCACTTGGAACTATTTAATTAACATTATTTCAGATTATTAGAGGTGTGTACCCTTTTATTTGACATGGTTTAAAAAATTAGTATTTGTGGTACGAATATATTTTTCTATTTAGAATTAAATAAACAATCATTTTGCTTCTTTTTAGAAATAGCCTACCCTTAATCATAAATGCAATCTCTATTGCAAATGTATTAACTTTTTTATTTTATTTTATGCGACTATATCTAATATAATTTTGTTTCTTCTCGATATAATTTTGTTTCTTCTCATAAAATTGTACTACTGTTTATCATTGGAATACAATTTTCACTCTCTATCAACTAATTTTAGTACACAAGGTATACGGTTCATTATGATATGATCATAATGTCTTGATAGGTTTATTTAAATGGATTTGAACTTTAGTCTCATTTTTCTTTAACTTTAAAAAAATATATATATATTAGACTAGGTTGCATTTGGTAAAGATACTTTGAATAATGATCCATCAGATTGATAAAATATTCACAATATTTTTTATTTTCGAATTCATTAGATCACTTGAATATATAAGTCCAAAGTGCTCTTTAGTCGGGTAGTCTTATGCAATAAAAAACCAATAATTATCTTGCATTAAAAGCAAGATCTATAGACGTGTGAATAATTCTAACGTTTAGAGAATTATCTTTTACTAATCTTTTCATTTTATTCAATTTGATATTAATCAAATTAACTATAAATATCATCTAGGATAAAACAATTTATCTTTTTATTCTTGATTTTCTAATCATGAATATTTAAATACTTCGTAGTATAATAAGAGTTAACATCTTACCACATACTAATGGTACTTAATTTGACCTAAATATATTTTCAACCAATTTTGAAATATAAACTTTAATATTTTAAAATAATTCATAGTTAGTAATAAAGCTTATGAAATTGCATTTTTGGTAGCGATTTTATTTGATGATTTCTTAATGTCTTCCATTACACCAACTAATATTGATTTTCTAGTGCCAACATATAGAAACTTTTCTACATTATTGAATATTTCTTTCAAGAATTACCGATTAAATGGAATGAAGAACAAATTTTGATAGTGGATCTTATATCAATTATTTAGATGGTGTCATTTATTCTCGAAAATCTAGTAAACCAAATTCTTCTAATAGCCATTTCTAAAAAATTTCTCACTGTCTTGGCTAATTAAGAATTATTTTTTATTATAGAAGATTACCTCTTGAATTTTGTAGTACTTAATTTCGAGATTATTTAAATAACTATCTAAATTTAGCTTATATTGATTTAAATATCTCATATATATTTTTTTTTGTCACATTCAAATATTATCTTAAAAAATATGAACTTTTGAATTCATCAATCATGTACTCTTTGTTATCTTAAAAAATATGAACTTTTGATTCATCAATCATATACTCTTTGAACAATTTGATTGATATTGACGGTAAATTATATATATATATACACATATATACACTACACCATAAACAATGAATTTGAGTGCATAAGGAAATCTTCCTATAAAATATAATCCATATATCTAACAACTCCCTTTAAAATCATACATAGATTTGATCCAAAAAACTGACGAAACTCATAAGGATAAAAGATATGCAAAAATAAAATAAAGCAAATAGAACAATCCAAGATGGATCCACAAAGCTCTCAAATAAATGCCAAAAATACAAACTTAAACAACAATAAAATCTTCCAATAAAATATAATCCATATATCTAACAACTCCCTTTAAAATATGCTAAAAATAATGCAATTTAAAAAGAAGAAAGCAAAGAATAGTGACAAAATAAACAAGGTTAACGTGGGTGTAGTATTCAACCATGCATACATCCAACATTTTAATTATAATTAAGTTTAACATATCTTCCATCTATCAACCTCTTTGTATATCTAGAATTCTCTTTTCCTTATTAAAATGTAGACTCATCATTTCTTTCTCTTAAATCTCTCGAGTTACATGAACCCGTATCACTATGATATAATACAAAATTATATTGTTAAATTTATGAATATGTCCATTAATTAAAGTATTTTGAATTAAAAGAAGTTTGTGTGTTGTACGTTATGGTTTCCCTTTTTGGTTCTCCCTCCTTTCAACCTTCTCCCACTTGCTTGCCACTGTCGTTTGTCATCGCCGCCACTGACATTGTTCTGTTGTCGTTTTTCCCCTTATTTCAACCTTTTCCCATTCAATCCATGGTGCCACCCTCGTAGATTGTCCATAACTCTTCAAATCTTTTTTTATTTTTTTAATTTTTTAATCCTTTTCTGCTTTTCAGTATCTTTTTTATTTGTAATTCTATTCATTACTTTATTTTTCTTTCTTTCTTTCTTTTTATATTTTTATTCTTCAATCTAAAACTTTACACACTGCCCTTTATTTATATATAAACTTTACACATTATTTGATTTATATCAAGATAACTCTCTCTCATCTTGTCCTTGTGCTTTTAAGTTACTTCTTCTCTAGGTTGATTTCTCCGCAATACTTTAACCAATGTGAGTAGGTCAATAGCACTCAACTTGTCTTTACGAGTATAGGTCAATAACACCCAACTTGTCTTTATGAGTGTAGGTCAATAACACCCAACTTGTCTTTATGAGTGTAGGTCAATAACACTCAACTTGTCTTTATGAGTATAGGTCAATAACACCCAACTTGTCTTTACGAGTGTAGGTCAATAATTCTCAACTTGTCTTTCAGAAAATAAAGAGGGTTTGTCAATAACACTCAATTTGTCTTTGAGAAGAGAGTGTAGGTCAATAACACTTTTGTCTTCCCAGTAGTGAACATATCCATCAAGTTAACTCGAAACAAGTATTTGCTGATGATCTGGACACATTGGTTTGTTTTTTAGACTTTCAAGAAATTATTGAATTTCCAAGAAAGATGCAAAACCAACCATAGATCACCTTTGATTGGTTTGTATTTTTAAACTTCTCAAGAAATTATTGAATTTCCCAAAAAGATGCAAAACTCATAAATAGACTGCCTTTGATGTATCTCAGAACTTGAAGAGCTGCTTCTTGATTTATGCATAAATGATTTACTCCATGATTGGTAATTTGTTCCATTTAATTTGATTGGAACAAATGAATATCCTGACTGATCAGAGTGATGAATATAATAAGAATGTGTTAAATAAACATCTAAAGTTTTGAAGTTGGATAATAACACCAAGATCAGTGCTCTGGATCACTTGAGAGGTTGTGAAAGAAAATACGAACATCTTGAATATGTCACCTTTGAGCTTGGTGAGAAATTTGAAGATGCTTATAACGTATTCTTGATATTGGATGATCGAGAACAGTTTGCCAACCACAGTTCTCGGTCTAGTAGAGGTCTAGTAGAATGATTGAGATTCGGAAGCAATGACGATGGTTTGGAAGTTGTTGAAAGCAGGAAGTTGTAGTTGTTATGATACTTGATTGGACTTATCACGATGGATGATCGATTGCTATTAAGGCTTCACTAATTGAGTTAGGGTTTGACTTTGGCTCGGATACCAAACCCTAACCCAAGAGGAAATTTTGATATTTAAGAATACTAAGATTAGTGCTCTGGTATCATGTTAAGAATGAGAAATAGAATTAGGATAGGAGGTGTGTATTCTCATTAATATTCATAACCTTTAAATAGGACACTAGCTACCGACTAATACCTATAAATAAGGAAATCATAAATTAATTAAATATTAAGAATAAAATAAAATATACTACGAATCAAATCATAAAACAAGTATTAAGACGTGATATCTAAAATATATTCCATAATTAATTATAATAATATGTTCTCCAAATATTATATCTCAACAATAACTTTTCTATCGAATGTATATCGTTTATATTTTCATATTTTATCTTTCACACATCTGCATGTGTATTAGTAATTTGTACTAACTCAAAGTCCAAATAACTAATGCCTGCCCACTTCTTATCGACATCTTTTTTAATATTTCAAGCAAATATTAAAAAAGTGGGCAGACATCAAGTCGAAATAACTGATGTCTGCCCACTTCCATTTACTGCATCATGGTCTACCTTTAAATGGTTACCTTTTAATTTCCCTTTCAACAATAAATATAAAGTTATTTTAAATGATCTACATTATAATTTTTTATAAATATAAAATACTTTAAATGGTCTCCATTTTAGTTCTCTTTCATATTTACCTTTCATTTTTCTTATAACCATAAATTTTAAAAAAATATTTTAATGGCACACCTCTCATTTCTCTCTTTACTCCATATTAATTCTCATTTCTTACATTTTTTTCTCTATTTAAACTCATTCCCTTCTCCATATTTTACAACACAATTTCTCTTAGGGTTGAATCTAAATTTTTAGTTGTTGTCTCCAAAGCTCCCATATTTATTTCTTTTCGTCTTATTCTTGATAAAAATGTTTATTGTATTATGATGAAATATTTGTGACTGATTAAATTGTAAATCTACTCTTTTATACAGTTGTGATGTGTTTCTACAAAATTTAGACACTTGTACCGGTTTAATCTTGAGCCGTGGAAAGGATTGAGTTTGCTCTTGAAGTAGTAAAAAAAACGGTGTAGCGGTTGGACTCTGATCTGAGGAAAGAGTCGAGAAAGATTTATTCAAATTCACAATAGATACTTGGGGGTGGAGTAGGTCGAGTTTGACCGAACCACTATAAAACTACAGTATTATATTTTTTACCCTTTCCTATTTAATTTCAAAATTGTTTTATAGTTATTTGAACTGTTATTATATTAATTATCATCTTATACTTATAAAAAAAACTCATAATTAGAAAAATTAATCACGCTTAAATAATCTTATGGTTAAAACTCTATTCACCCCTCTACGCTTGCCATACGGATCCAACACCATGGACTTACATGTTTTGAAAACACATTTAAAATGACACAACAAAAGACTAAATAAAATAAATAAATGTTTAAATTAAAAACATCATATTCTAGCCTAAGTCTAAGAAAATAAATGCGACTACCCTATGCATGTGCCATGGTCTTGAGTTACGATGTCGTCGTCAGACGTACATGAACGCCTTGCCTTAACCTGAAATAGAAGTAGCACGTGGCTTAAGTATTTGAAGAAATACTTAGTAAGTGACTCCACTATTGGGGGTTAAATACAAGAACATGTGTATGCAATGACGGAACCTATCATAACAATCTGTTTTCCTACCGCGGCTATTCTAACAGGCAGCTTGGATGTGTCATTAATTTCCTACACACGGCCAAAACATGTGAGTATGGACCCACTAGTCAGTTCGTACACCTCCTAGGCCCCCTTTTCTTGTCGGGTGAGCATTCTCGGGTAGCTCTCAATGTCGGACACCCATTAAGAGTAGCGGCCATCACGACAGCATTATGTCAAATATAATTATTGTTCTCCTGCCTCGTAGTGTACGCATCTGTACCTTCGTGAAGGAGTAGGGGTATCCCTCAATGCATGAGAACACAATAATGCATGAGGTCCCAACATTTTTCTATTTTCATTATTTTTTTAATACAAACCCGCTAGCGTTTCATACATATCATATTGTTTTTCATATCATTTCTCATATCGTTTATCATATAATTTATCATATCTTTCATGTATAGGTCGGAGTTGTATTTCATGCTAGTTCATCGTTTTGCATGTCAATCATATCATATCATTCGGATTACATAAATATGTCGTATCATAACGTTCTATGCTTCCAGACAATAATTTTCATCATATACATATCACACCATAACATATCACATCACAATATATTATATCATAAACATGTCAACTTATCACTCGTACTATAATATATTTTATATCAAATTTATGACACATGCAGAACAATAGGGCACGTGTCAACATCAAATATAACAAAATCTTCCATTTTAAAATTTAAGAGTGAAAACTATCCACACAAACCAACACGATTTTTTTTTAGCATGTTCTTTCCTTACTCACATGTCTCCTAAGATGTAATCTCATACCTAAAATTTGGACCACGATTTGGAATCTAAATTTGACATCTGATGGCGGGGACAAATCCTTGCATCTTTAGTGATATGGTCACATTATTTACTTGTTTTGAATTGCTCCTAGGAGTGAAAACTATCTCTAAAAATCACGTTACCTAATTTTGGTGGTTCAATCATAAGATTCAAAAGTTAAGCATATTTAGTTTCGAATAATATTTTGTTTGGTGACCTCATGTTGATCGGTAAGAATAATCTCCTTTCTTAGAAACACTTCATGACGAGTAAATAATGTGGTCATATTGCAAAAGAGGTCGAAAAATGCTAGAACCATAGGGGTGTCAAATTCATACTTAAAAATTTGGTTCAAATCCTAGACATGGGACATTACACTCAGATTTTTTTTTTTTAATTATTATTCATTGAAGTCTCATTTCTATGGATTTTAGGTTGAAAACATTCTCTAACCAATATAGTCATAAATAAAAATGTTTCATTAAGTTTATGGCTGCAAAGCTTGTTTCCATCATAAGTATTTCGTTGGGTTTGGCTAATACCAGTTTCTTTGAGATTCAACTGTTCAAAGGCGAGTGAGAGAGATATTACATCACACCCATTAATAAACAACTTAGGAAAACGATAAACAACATTTAATTATCAATTTATGTTTGGATTAAGAGAGGGAGATGAATCCATAACTTCTTTTTAGTTTCATCCCAACCTGATTTCTATTCTTCCATTGGAATTAAATACATAAAAAGTTCTAAATCTAAAACAAAATATCATTGCCTCTCACTAGTTTTCAAACAATATACATAAAAAAGAAAAGAAAGCAAAAGCAGCATGAGTATGGTCAAATCGAGTTTCTTGGCTGCTACAATTTTGATGTTATTATTGTTATCTCTTATCGTCGATGCTCAATCTAGTGCTGGTGTTGTTTTACCTTTGGAAAGATCGGGTAACATAGTGCCTCGTATTGACATCACGAAGGTAAATACACAATATGAACATTAATATTATCATTAGTTGAGTTGATCAATTGTTTGCTATAATTTTTGTTACTTTTGAAATGTAGGCTTTAGCAAATGCATGAAAAGATGCATGCACGTCCAATCGTTCTAGTGCAATTGTTATTCCGAAAGGGATATTTGAAGTAAAGGAAGGGAATTTTGAAGGACCTTGTAATGGCCTAATTGACTTTCAATTTGGAGGAATATTGTAGGCTCCAAAAAGTCTCTAGGGAGATAATTGGATCACTTTTGCACATATTGATAGATTGACATTATCCAATTGAAGGATTTCTTGATGGCCATGGAAACGCAACTTGGGAAAGAAATGATTGCCATAAATGCATAAATTGTGGTATGCAATATGCCTTCAGCTTTCCTTCTCAATCTCATGCATCTTGTGGTTTTTGAAAGGCCTCTTACATGTCTTCTCTAATGTTATAACATTTACAATTTGATAAATGTTCTTCGTTATTTAGAGCATAATCTTTAAACAATCAAGAGAAAAGAATCATATAAGGAACTGAAATTTTTTAGAGTTTTCAATTTTATTGGGTTATGTTCAAATTTTTCTCTCACAAAGTTTATTTGATTATACAAAATGTTTAGAGTTTGAGGTTCAACTTTATCACCAATTCAACCATGAAGAGAATAACATCGCTTGATAGCAAGAACTTCCATATCAACACCCTCGGCTACTACAACCTCACATTCCATAATATTAATATAATTGCACCAGAGAACAGTCCAAACACTGATGGTGTAACGACTCTAAATTTTCACATATCTAGAGTCGCCACTAACGTCTCATGCTCATCTCTAATGCAGAATATAACTCTAAAAATGCTCATGGAAATTTTAAAACTTCAAAATACATTAAATCTCTAGAAAATACTGCCGGACTTACGTGTTTCAAACATCGTACGAGAGTTTAAAATAAGATAAAAATAATTACAAATTAAATAATTCAAACAAATGAAATGGAAATGCCCTATTCTAACAAAGCTAGGAATTTTAACTATGCAACTATGCTATGCACGCGCCACAGTCTCTGATCACGATGTCATTGTCAACCGTACATGGGCGCCTTGCCTTTACCTGAAAAACAATATGACACACGATAGAAATAATCAGTAAGTGACCCCACTATAGGGGCCATGCTAATGCAAACACATGCAATCATGAATTAGGGACCTATCTCTAATCATCATAAGGGTGCCCTCCAATCTCGAACAAATTAGATGTGTAGTACTTCCCTACACACGACTCACACGTGCGAGTGTGAATCCCTAGGGTGCTTGCACACCCCCTAGACCCTCTGGTCAAGCTAATCTATAGCGACGTCCGGAGGTCAACGGAACCCCATAGTGTCATGCGCCTCATGTACACCTTCATCTGTGCGCATTCGCACTTGTGCGCATTTGCGCTCATCATACGGAGCGCGTCCGCACTCATCATCTCTAGGGAAAGTAGCCTTATGTTTATAAACATACAATATGCATGAGGTTCCTCTAAATCCAATTATGCGTCTCTTCTGACACAACCCTCTAATCTCATCTCTTTGTTACACTGTGTAACACGTGCTCATGGATATTTACATTAATATCATTTTCTTACTCTTAGGGTTGTGTCCTATGTCGATCTACGACATGATGCAATATGACATACAACATGATAAGGCATGTTCAACATGAAAAACATCGTCATGTTAATAACATCGTCATGCATACATCATACTCATCATAGAAGCCATTAAGTGCATCAAATATAACATGTACGTCATGCATCGAAACATAAATAACGTACAGTTAACATACATCATAGCACAACGTCATATTCATACATCATCATAATTCAAACAATCTTTAGCTTGTCCTTTAGTAAGGCCACTTACTTGGTTGACCTTGGCCGAAGTATTCCCTAATTAGCTAAACGTAAGCTCCCGTTTCGTGAGAGCTGCTTCCTACATTGTCGGAGTTTATTTCCTATCATACCGTTTGCCACCTTTCGTTAGTATTTCACAATTAATTTACCAATAACTCAATAAATGTGAAATATGGCTCTAAAACGGCCTCGAATACCTTAATTGGGACCGAAAATAGGTCCGAGAGGGTCAAAATAGTAGAAACTGGGTCGAAAACAAGTGAGCCGAGCCGAACAGCCGCTGGGAGCCATTGGAGGAGCCACCCCACCGGAGCGTCACTAGAGGGAGGCCGAGCTGTTTGCACTCAGTCGAGGTGAGGGACCACCTACGCCGTTGTGTGCCACGTGGCAGAAGTAGAACGCACCACGTCGTGCGGTGGTGTCGGGTCGAGGCGCGAGTCACACTCCGGTTCGGGTCGTCGACTGCAGAAGGCTACTGGGCCGGGCTGGTTGTTGGGCCTCAGTTTACTGGATTGGGCCGTAGTGTTTGGGTTGCAGGGCGGTTCGATTGGACCGTGGGTATGGTCTCGGGTTGGTTCAGCTGAACCGTGGCTTCTGGCCTGGATTGAGGTTTGGGCCACTGTAGTTGGGCCTGGCCAAAGGCAGAGGCTGAGAGGAAAGAAGTCGGGCTGGCTCTTGGGATTAGGGTTCGGGTTGACGCGGATCCGGTGGATCTCGTCTTCCTTACTCGACTTCGGCCAATTTTCTGGCGCGGTTCTTCTCTTCTTCCCGTGGCATTTTCATTACCGATTTCGATCCCCTTTCTTCCTTTCCCTCTCTTTTTGTCGTTCCTCTTTCCTTCCTCGAAGTTTTGTGGCCGAACAATTCCTAAAACCACAGATCTAAGAACGTTTAGGGAAACCCAATTTTTTGACCTCAGTTACCGATGACAACGCGTACGAAAAGGTACAAAACATACCTTGAATTATTGTGCTGTCGTTAGGGATCCTCTCGTGACTATAACTGAGCGTTTGGCGTCGATTTTTGGGTGGTTTGAGACTCGTCAGGAAAAGTTGGCAACTCGCCGACACTACTCAAAATCTCTTTCTCTCGTATTTTTTTTCTTTTCTCTTCTTGCAAGTATTATGAGGTGTTCTGGGGGTTGTGGGTTGAAGGTTGAGTGGGGTGCGGTCGTCGTTTCACGTGGGATCTACGAAACTCGGTGGTCGCCGGAAAACTCGCAGGCGACTGAGTTTTTTTTTTTTTTTCTTTTTCTTTTTCTTTTCTTTTTCTGTAAGGCCCACATTTTGGGCACATGACCCAAACAAAAAAAAATCAGGCCTAAAAAAAAGAAAAAATAAATAAATAAATAAACGTAGGGTTCAATAGGAGGAAACCCATTAACCCACCAGTCACCTTCCTTCTCTTTTTTTTTTTTTAATTTTTGTTTCACGTTCCTCCCTTCAGTCACGGCCACCCAACGGTCCGGTCCCGCAGCCGATTGTTTCCACACTGCTCCGCGGCCCCTTTTCATATCAGAAAACATTGGCCCAGCACCACATTCCCGCTTCAAGGGAACGACATCGTCGTTGCCAAAACCGACCTCAAGAGGATTAGACGTAGCAAAGGTTCAACGCCTACGTAGGAGGAAGGCTCAATTCGAGGGGAGTCGGATCGTCGTTGATTAGGAAAGGCCAAGAAAGTAGCTCCTCAGGTAAGGGACTCGCCTGTTGAAAATAAACGTTTTGTTTTTTTTGAAAATGGGTCGAACAGAATCATTTGTGGGCTAGGTGCTGGGTAATCCGTTTGCCAGGAACAATCTGATCTCAGTGTGTAATATTATGTAACCTGGTTGACATGTATCCTGATTGCTATGTATTCTGATTGTCGTATATTTTGATTGTCGTATATTCTGATGGTTGTGTAATCGAATGGTTGTGAAATCGGATGGTTGTGTAATGTATTCGGATCGTAGAGTAATATGGTTAGGTTGGGCAGTCTGACGATGTATCTATTGCCGACATAATGTGCTTGTTAGGCTATGGAGCCTGATACTTATTTATAGCTTGGTCAACGGTTATATCCGGTAAAGCTATGTTTGGTAAGCTATATATAGTAAAGCTATATATGGTAAAGCTATATCCGGTAAAGCTATATATGGTAAATAGTTATATATAGTAGATGGCTAAATCTGGTAAAGCTATATATAGTAAACTATACCATATATATATCTGGCCCGGTAGAGCTTTGTAAATGTACTTTTCTATTCTCTGTACTCTCTTGTTGTACATGCCTGAAGTCATCAATACAAAAAATCCTTTTAGCCAGAGTTCTCCTTGCAACTTCTCTCTATCCTTCTCTTTGTGTTCATCTAGATCGAGCGTGTGCGTTGTTGTGCGATCCTAACAACTGGTATCGATCCCAACAACTGGTATCAGAGCTAGGCGAAATTCACCACGATCTGTGAAGATGGAAAGTTCAAAGATTGGAATTGAGAAGTTCGATGGATCCGATTTCGGTTTCTGGAAGATGCAGATTGAAGATTATCTGTACCAGAAAGATCTTCACGAACCTCTGTTGGGGGTGAAGCCGGATACCATGACCACGGAACAGTGGAAGCTCAAGGATCGACAAGCCTTGGGGCTGATCCGGTTGACGCTATCCAGAAACGTGGCGTTCAACATTATCAAGGAGAAGACAACGTCAGGTCTGTTGAAGACGCTGTCAAATATGTACGGAAAACCGTTGGCTATGAACAAGGTGTATTTGATGCAGAGATTGTTATGAGTCCTTGTGAGAACTTCGTTACGAGCAAACAGAAACGAGTTAGCTTCACAAAGACTATTAGAGAATTGAAGAAAAGTACCAGAGGGCGCTCCCTCGATCGTAAGCATTGCTGAAGCTCCAGAGGGGGTTGCGTCGCTGAAGCTCCAGAGGGGGTTGCGTCGTCCGAAAGCGTCGCTGAAGCTCCAGAGGGAGTTGCGTCGTCCGAAGGCGTCGCTGAAGCTCCAGAGGGGGTTGCGTCGTCCGGAAGCGTCGCTGAATCTCCAGAGGGGGTTGCGTCGCTGAAGCTCCAGAGGGGGTTGCGTCGCTGAAGCTCCAGAGGGGGTTGCGTCGCTGAAGCTCTAGAGGGAGTTGCGTCGTTCGGAAGCGTCGCTGAAGCTCCAGAGGGAGTTGCATCGTCCGGAAGCGTCGCTGAAGCTCCAGAGGGAGTTGCATCGTCCGGAAGCGTCGCTGAAGCTCCAGAGGGAGTTGCATTGTCCGGAAGCGTCGCTGAAGCTCCAGAGGGAGTTGCATCGTCCGGAAGCGTCGCTGAAGCTCCAGAGGGAGTTGCATCGTCCGGAAGCGTCGCTGAAGCTCCAGAGGGAGTTGCATTGTCCGGAAGCGTCGCTGAAGCTCCAGAGGGGGGTTGCGTCGCTGAAGCTCCAGAGGGGGTTGCGTCGCTGAAGCTCCAGAGGGAGTTGCGTCGTCCGGAGGCGTCGCTGAAGCTCCAGAGGGGGTTGCGTCGCTGAAGCTCCAGAGGGGGTTGCGTCGCTGAAGCTCCAGAGGGGGTTGCGTCGCTGAAGCTCCAGAGGGAGTTGCGTCGTCCGGAAGCGTCGCTGAAACTCTAGAGGGGGTTGCGTCGCTGAAGCTCCAGAGGGAGTTGCATTGTCCGGAAGCGTCGCTGAAGCTCCAGAGGGAGTTGCGTCGTCCGGAAGCGTCGCTGAATCTCCAGAGGGGGTTGCGTCGGTCGGAAGCGTCGCTGAAGCTCCAGAGAGGGGGTTGCGTCGCTGAAGCTCCAGAGGGGGTTGCGTCGGTCGGAAGCGTCGCTGAAGCTCCAGAGAGGGGGTTGCGTCGCTGAAGCTCCAGAGGGGGTTGCGTCGCTGAAGCTCCAGAGGGGGTTGCGTCATCTGGAAGCGTCGCTGAAGCTCCAGAGGGGGTTGCATCGTCCGGAAGCGTCGCTGGAGCTCCAGAGGGAGTTGCGTCGTCCAGAAGCGTCGCTGAAGCTCTAGAGGGAGTTGCATCGTCCGGAAGCGTCGCTGAAACTCTAGAGGGGGTTGCGTCGGCTGGAAGCGTCGCTGAAACTCCAGAGGGGGTTGCGTCGGCCGGAAGGAGCATCGCTGAAGCTCTAGAGGAGGTTGCGTCGGCTGGAAGCGTCGCTGAAACTCTAGAGGAGGTTGCATGGGCCGGAAGACTCTTGTTGAAACACCAGAGGTGAAGCAAGTGGGAGTTGATGTTGAGTTGCTCAAAGATTCACAGAGTGATATTGTAGCGGATACTCATGAAACTCCTGAGACCCTTGCTGAAACACCAGAGGTGAAGCAAGTGGGAGTTGATGTTGAGTTGCTCAAAGATTCACAGAGTGATGTTGTAGCGGATACTCAAGAAACTCCTGAGACTCTTGTTGAGAAATCAGAGGTGAAACAAGTGGGAGTTGAGGTTGAGTTGCTAAAAGATTCACATAGTGATGTAGCAGATACTCAAGAAACTCCTGAGACTCATGCTGTTGGTGAGGAACCCAGTCTATCATTTAAAATACAGAAGGCGATACCATTTCACTCGGAGGTTGGTTGAAGATGGTGATGTGTTTTGAGAAGATAGAGGGTGCAAAGAATCCAGCAAACATGTTGACAAAATGTGTTGATGTTGGAATATTGAGGTTGTGCGAAACCTCAATTGGTATGGTGCAGTGAAGATGCTCATGGTCGTCTGAGAGTGAAATTCTTGGTTGACTAGATCAGTCTCCAAGTGGGAGAATTGTTAGGCTATGGAGCCTGATACTTATTTATAGCTTGGTCAACGGTTATATCCGGTAAAGCTATGTTTGGTAAGCTATATATAGTAAAGCTATATATGGTAAAGCTATATCCGGTAAAGCTATATATGGTAAATAGTTATATATAGTAGATGGCTAAATCTGGTAAAGCTATATATAGTAAACTATACCATATATATATCTGGCCCGGTAGAGCTTTGTAAATGTACTTTTCTATTCTCTGTACTCTCTTGTTGTACATGCCTGAAGTCATCAATACAAAAAATCCTTTTAGCCAGAGTTCTCCTTGCAACTTCTCTCTATCCTTCTCTTTGTGTTCATCTAGATCGAGCGTGTGCGTTGTTGTGCGATCCTAACAACTGGTATCGATCCCAACAGTATCTATTGCCGACATAATGTGCTTGTAGGTAGCCATGAGTAAGGGTCGTGGTAATAGTTACTCGCTGTGTGTTTCGGGTAACTAGCCACCACTAGTCACCTTTGGGGTGATTCTAGAAAAGACTATCCAGTAATGGTTACACGCTGTGTGTATCGGGTAACCAGCCGTTGATAGTCAATGGGAGGAAATAAGGAGGTGAGGTCCTCGTGGTAATGGTTACACGCTGTGTGTTTCGGGTAACCAACTAGGAATAACCACTTTAAGGATTGAAAGTGGCGTTGAGGTGGTGGTGGCAATAATCACCTGCTGCGTGTTTTGGCTGATCGCCTTATGACGATTCATATGTTGACCCCAATAGGGGAGTTCCTTACCGAGTATTTTTATACTAACACTATTTTTTTTTAATAATTTTCAGGCGAAGCTGTGGCACGGAGGTGACGAGTAGGATGCCAAAGTCAGTCACGGGGCGATTCAAGGATTTTTATGTTTTTCTTGTAGTCTCATTTTTGTGGGGGAGATGTTTCCGCTCTTTTGTATTAATTTAAACTATGTTGTGGATGCCTAGTTTGTGGGAACTAGGCGGCCACATCAGACTTACTATGATTTAAATTTCCTCTTTGTTTTAAATAGCTTTAGGCGGCATTGTTTTGCTAAATTTTAAAGGGTACCCTGCACGTGATTTCTAATAAAATTCTGCATGATTTTCATCATTTTTCCAAATAAATCGCATTATCTTTCATAACGGCCCTGACTGTACCGTCAGGATAAGTCGGGTCGTTACAGTTGGTATCAGAGCCCAGTTATTGGATTTTGTAGACTGCTTACATCGTAAGCCAAAGAGTCGCCCATAACTGAACGACAAACCTCGTCACTTCCAGGTACGCTTGGCCATAAAATGAAGGAATATGTATTGTCAAAAAATTGAAATTACATTGGTTATCGTGGATGAATTTTTTTGTGCGCTTGTCAATCAAAATTAATAGATAATGCATGTTGCTTAATGTATGAATATGAATTGTTAGAGTATTGATATTTTGATTGACTATCGCGTGTGGTTTTATATACTTGTCAGTCATGAAGTAGTGTAGAATACACGTAAGAAAAAAAACAATTATGAGGTAATTAATTGTGGAATAGGAACGAAACAAGCGAAAGGATGTCTGGCCATGTAACAAATTGGGGAGGTAAACGTGCTCGAAGCGGGCCGGCAAGGTACAAGAGAACCCGTCTTTGGGGGCCCCACTTCAAGAACAGTCGGTGAATGCGAACCCAAATCCAAGGATAGGAGTTCCCCCATCTAGTCTACTGAGAGCAAACATTGATACTACGAAAAAGCGTTTCTTCGAAAATACTTCAAACCAATGGTGCGATATAAGAAGCAACGCGAATTCCTAAGCATAGAGCAGGGAAACAGGTCAGTAGAGGAGTATGAGCGAGAGTTCACCCGTCTGTCCCGTTTTTCCCCATTAATGGTCTCAAGGAAGTGCTGAAAGTAGAGTGTTTTGTTATGGGTTTGCGGCATGATATCTGAGGGGCGGTGTCAGCTCACGTTCCACCTGACTACGCAACGGCACTCCGACTGGCCGAGACGCTCGATGTTAAGGAATATCCAACAGAAAACACCCAAACCCACCCAAACACGTCGGTTGACCAGAAGAGAAAGAGAGAGCAGACGTCACCTACCTCCTCAAAGGTGTCTTGGCACCAGGCTAAGACAAATTTAAACCAAGAGCACAGACAACCAAAGGCTTGCCCAGAGAACACGCCACGTGACAGACCGCGTTGCTCGAACTGTGGGAGACGTCACCCAGGACAGTGTCGGTTTAAGAACAGGGTATGTTTCAACTATCACCAAGAAGGCCACGTTGTCGCGCACTGCACCCAAGGGAGAGCAATTAGTACCAATAGACCCCCTGGAAACCAACTGACCTGAAACTTGAGGCCAGCTCCGCAACAGGGGCGAATGTATGCTACCACTCGTCAGGAGGGTGAAAACTCCAACACTGCAGTCACAGGTACTCTCTCTATTCTTGGGTACTACGCATGGGTCTTATTTGATTCAGGGTCAACCCACCCTTTTATCTCCACTAGTCTTGTAAAACACGCAAGAGTAGAAGTTGAACTGCTAGGGTATGGGTTGTCTTTGGGTACCCAAGCAGGGGTAAGTATGGAAGCCTTCGAGAGGGTAAAGGACTGTCGGTTGTGTGTGTCAAATCACACGATGGATGTGATGCTGATAGTCCTAGATATGGCCAATTTTGACATCATCTTAGGGATGAAATGGTTAGCTAAAAACCATGCATCCATCGATTGCTTCAACAAGGAGGTGGTGTTCAGACCTGCTGGTCAACCAAGCTTCAAGTTCAAGGGACCAGGGAGGGAATGGTCTCGAGGATAGTCTCGGCATTAAAGGCAAAGAAGATGTTATCTCAGGGTGCTTGGGGGATATTAGCTCATGTGGTGGAATTAGGGCGAACTGAGGCAAGCATTAACTCAGTGCCAGTAGTGAGAGAATTCGTGGACGTGTTCCCAGAAGATCTCCTGGGCCTACCCCCAGAGCGTGAGATGGAATTCGAAATTGTACTTGAGCCAGGAACAACCCCTATATCAAGAGCCCCATACAGAATGACCTCTGCTGAACTGAAAGAACTAAAGTTGCAACTTCAAGAGCTACTAAGCAAAGGCTTTATACGACCAAGTGTGTCTCCTTGGGGAGCCCCAGTGATATTTGTGAAGAAGAAGGACGGCTCTATGCGCTTTTGCATGGACTATCGGGAACTTAACAAAGTGACAGTTAAAAACAAGTATCCTTTGCCCCGAATCGACGACCTGTTCGACCAGTTGCAAGGAGCAGTTGTATTCTCAAAGATTGATTTACGGTCTGGCTACCATGAGTTAAGGATTAAGGAGAGTGATATCTCAAAGACAACCTTTCGCACAAGGTATGGACATTACGAGTTTAGGGTAATGTCGTTTGGCTTGACCAACGCTCCAACAGCATTTATGGGGTTGATGAACAAAGTGTTCAGAGAGTTTTTAGACAACTTCGTGATCGTCTTCATTGATGATATCCTTGTGTATTCCAAGACTAGGGAACAACACGAGGAACATCACCGGAAAGTGTTGACCACTCTGAGAACGAACAAGTTGTTTGCAAAGTTCTCCAAGTGTGAATTCTAGGCAGAATAGGTGGGATTTCTTGGGCATGTAGTTTCAAGCATAGGAATCACTGTAGACCCAACAAAGATGAAAGCGATGACGAATTGGCCTCGCCCGACCACAGTGACGGAAGTACGAAGTTTCCTTGGACTAGCAGGGTATTATCGGCGGTTTGTGCAGGATTTCGCCAAGATCGCCACCCCCTCACTGAGTTGACCAAGAAAGAAAAGTCGTTCACCTGGAATGATCAGTGTGAGGTTAGTTTCAAAGAACTCAAACAGAGGTTAGTATCTGCCTCGATACTCACTGTACCGTCAGGAGATGGAGGCTTTGTAGTGTACAACGATGCTTCAAAAAGGGGGTTAGGATGTGTCCTCATGCAACGTGGGAAGGTTATTGCCTATGCTTCACGTCAACTAAAAGAATACGAGCGAAACTATCCCACCCACGACTTAGAACTCGCAGCAGTGGTATTTGCATTGAAGATTTGGAGACACTACCTTTATGGAGAAAGGACCCAAATTTTCACTGACCACAAAAGTCTTAAATACTTCTTTACTCAGAAGGAGTTGAACACGAGACAACGCAGGTAGTTGGAGTTGGTTAAAGACTATGACGTGGAGATACTCTATCACCTGGGAAAGGCGAATGTGGTAGCTGATGCGTTGAGTCGAAAATCAGCACACACGTCTGCCCTAATCACTACACAAAAAGCGATCCAGTAGGATCTGGAACGCGTCGGGGTAACGGTGGCCATGGGGGAGGTCGTCGCTCAATTGGCCCAGTTACCTGAATGGAAGTGGGATAACATCGCCATGGACTTTATCGTGGGATTACCGAGGACGGCCAGAGGCTACACAGTTATATGGGTTGTGGTTGATAGGCTCACAAAGTTAGCTCACTTCCCCCCAGGGAAGTCCACTTATTCCGTGGATAAATGGGCTCAGTTGTACTTGAAAGAGGTAACAAGATTGCTCGGGGTACCAGTATCCATTGTGTCAGATAGGGATCCCCGTTTCACATCAAAGTTTTGGAAAAGCTTTCAGAAAGCTATGGGTGTGACTAGAGTTTAGTACAGCATTCTACCCACAGACGGATGGGCAAACTGAACGTTTAAACCAGATTCTGGAGGACATGTTACAGGCCTGTATGTTGGACTTTGCCGGTAGCTGGGACACACACTTGCATCTCATAGAGTTCGGTTATAATAATAGTTATCAAGCGACGTTGGGTATGACACCGTTTGAGGCCTTATACGGGAAGAAGTGTCGAACCCCAGTGTGTTGGGACGAAGTGGGAGAACGCAAGTTATTGGGCCCCGATTTAGTGCAAGCAACTAATGAGGCTATCTAGAAAATAAGGGCTAGAATGCATACGACACAAAGCAGACAAAAGAGTTATGCAGATGTGAGACGAAGAGATTTGGAATTTTAGGTGGGAGACCAAGTATTCCTTAAGGTGGCTCCCATGAAAGGCGTTCTTAGGTTCAGGCGCAAAGGGAAGTTAAGCCCACGCTTCATTGGACCATTTGAGATTTTGGAGCGAGTGAGACAAGTAGCTTACCGGTTGGCCCTACCACCTATACTCTCAAGAGTCCACAATGTGTTCCATGTATCGATGTTGCGACTATACATATCTGACCCATCACATGTGATAGATTTCAAACCTCTATGGTTGGATAAGAGTTTGAACTATGAAGAGGAACCACTGCAAATTGTGGATAGAGAAGTGAAAACCCTACGTAATCGAGAGATCGCGTTGGTCAAGGTATTATGACAGAATCATCAGCTAGAAGAAGCCACTTGGGAACGAGAGGAGGAAATGATGAGCAGATACCCTGAGCTCTTCAGAGCGGAAAGTAAGTAGCGCAAGCTTTATGTATTTAAGTGAAGCTTTCGAGGACGAAAGTTTCTTTTTGGGGGGAATATTGTAAGGCCCACGTTTTGGGCCCATGACCCAATAACAAAAAAAAAAAAAAAAAATCAGGCCGTTTCACCTTTCTCCCTTCAGCCACGGCCACCCAACGATCCGGTCCCGCAGCCGATTGTTTCCACACTGCTCCGCGGCCCCTTTTCATATCAGAAAACATCCGCCCAGCACCACATCTCCGCCGCAAGGGAACGACATCGTCGTTGCCAAAACCGATCTCAAGAGGGTTAGACGTAGCAAAGGTTCAACGCCTATGTAGGAGGAAGGCTCAATTCGAGGGGAGTCGAATCGTCGTTGATTAGGAAAGGCCAAGAAAGTAGCTCCTCAGGTAAGGGACTCGCCTGTTGAAGATAAACGTTTTGTTTTTTTTAAAATGGGTCGAACAGAATCGTTTGTGGGCTAGGTGCTGGGTAATCCGTCTGCCAGGAACAATCTGATCTCAGTGTGTAATATTATGTAACCTGGTTGACATGTATCCTGATTGCTATGTATTCTGATTGTCGTATATTTTGATTGTCGTATATTCTGATGGTTGTGTAATCGAATGGTTGTGAAATCGGATGGTTGTGTAATGTATTCGGATCGTAGAGTAATATGGTTAGGTTGGGCAGTCTGACGATGTGTCTATTGCCGACATAATGTGCTTGTAGGTAGCCATGAGTAAGGGTCGTGGTAATAGTTACTCGCTGTGTGTTTCGGGTAACTAGCCACCACTAGTCACCTTTGGGGTGATTCTAAAAAAGACTATCCAGTAATGGATACACGCTGTGTGTATCGGGTAACCAGCCGTTGATAGTCAATTGGAGGAAATAAGGAGGTGAGGTCCTCGTGGTAATGGTTACACGCTGTGTGTTTCGGGTAACCAACTAGGAATAACCACTTTAAGGATTGAAAGTGGCGTTGAGGTGGTGGTGGCAATAATCACCTACTGCGTGTTTTGGCTGATCGCCTTATGACGATTTATATGTTGACCCCAACAGGGGAGTTCCTTATCGAGTATTTTTATACTCACACTTTTTTTTTTTTAAATGATTTTTCAGGCGAAGCTGTGGCACGGAGGTGACGAGTAGGATGCCAAAGTCAGTCACGGGGTGATTCAAGGATTTTTATGTTTTTCTTGTAGTCTCATCTTTGTGGGAGAGACGTTTCCGCTCTTTTGTATTAATTTAAATTATGCTGTGGATGCCTAGTTTGTGGGAACTAGGCGGCCACATCAGACTTACTTTGATTTAAATTTCCCCTTTGTTTTAAATAGCTTTAAGCGGCATTGTTTTGCTAAATTTTAAAGGGGTACCTCGCACGTGATTTCTAATAAAATCCTGCATGTTTTCATCATTTTTCCAAATAAATCGCATTATCTTTCATAACAGCCCTGACTGTACCGTCAGGATGCGGGTCGTTACATTTTCTTTTTCGTTTTTTCAGGTCGTTACAGATGGAATACACATCGGTCAATCAAATAGGATCACACTCACAACGTGAAATGCGGGCCAGGACATGGAATAAGCATCAGAATTCTTGGAAAATACACTAACGAAGAACCTGTTGAAGATGTCATCGTAAAGGACGGCACATTAATTAAAACCACTAATGGTGTCAATATCAAAACGTGGCCAGGTTCTGCGGCTAGCGGTACCAACACCAATATGCAGTTTTTGGACATTATAATTGTCAATGTTAGCAACCCTATTCTAATAGACCAAGAGTATTGTCGGTGGAATCAGTGCAATCGGCAGACATTGATCGCATTCTCAAACCTTTGATTATGTAATTATAACTTCACATATAAACCATTTATAGAAATTTGTTGTCTCATTTTAATTTAAGATTCCTTAAAAAGTTAGAGGAAGTTCAAGGACATCAGAGGAAATTCAAGAACATTAGAGGAAGTTTTGCAATCAAACTTATTTGGAGCCGTCACTTACCCTATGGCAATGTAAAAGTAAGTGACATTGACCTCACTTACAATAGAATAGAGAAGGTCCTATTTTCTCCTAAGACACGAATGTGGAACCCATAATTTCAGAAAAATAGAACCCAAAGATCTACTCCTCTCCTCTCCTTAAGTTGTCTCGTTCATTGCCATAGAACTTCAAAATAATAGACAAACCTTAAGAAGACAGCTTCTATTCATTTGACTCTCATTCTTCTGTGTTTTTTTTTATTGTACTTTTCAAAATAAATAAAATGCTCTTGTTTCACTCTTGTTTTCATTTTAGATTTGAATTCTAATTACTATTTTACTGAATATATTAACTTGATATTTATTCTGTTTTTCTTTTTTCAAGTATGTTCACCCAATCTTCCATTTTCTCCTATTAAATTTTTTCCTTTACCGAATGCTTCGTTCTTCTATTTGTATTTATTTTAATTATGTTCCCAAAATCTTCCCTTTTCCTCTGTATTTTTTTTGGTTAAATTTCATCTGCGGTTAAATTTTTCCTTTTCATCTATGTATTTACTCAGGTTAAATTTTTTCCTTTTCCTCTACTTCCTCTTTGTATTTATTTTAATTTGGTAAATATTTTTCTTCTTATTTACTCTGTATTTTTTTTTTATTAATTTTGTTAGCAGTTTATTCTGTTGACAGATATTCTTAGTCCATTTTTAGTAGATTTCTGGTTTCTTCCCTTTGAAATTCAATCTTATTTATTTAAAATGATTTCTATAAAAAGTCTAAATAATTGGATAAATAATTGGATAAGATAGTACTAGATCTGATTCTAAATAATTAGATAAAGAGAAAGAAATCTCCCCGTGAATATGGGTGAAGACCCTTTTTTTTGTTTGGTTGGTGAAGAAATCGTAATCTTTCATTTTTTTTTTATAATTATTTTTATTTATTTATTTATTTATTCATGTACTTACAATGGACTTAGGATCTTGAGTAGGTGCGGGAGCCGGTATAATCAAACTTTATTTCAGTTTTGTAAATAAAATATGTTTATGTTTGATTTTAAACGCGAAAATTTTACATCTTTTATTTTATGTTCTTATAAGTTTGTCTCGATTCAACTTGAAAATCGGATCGTGACATTAGAGTAAATGGAGATGGTCTAAAAGACTTTCTTCTTCAATTGAGGTATAATAAGTTAGAGCAAATAAATAAATAGTAGAACAAAACAAGGATATGAACACTTTTGCTATTCTTTTGTCATTCCTCTTTATATTTGGAGGTTCATTGTTTTGCTTAATCTAAGAAAGATTTTGATTTTGGAATTTTATAAAATTTAACAAGTAAGCCAAATGTAAATACTTTCATAATTAAATTAAAAATCAAGAAATTAGTATATGTTTGTGGAATATTTATTTTATTGAAATAAAAAATAGAGAAGACGACATTCCTTTTCGCTTTCTCCAAATAAAATAGGATAATAATAAAATAACCATTGGTCAGTTTCATGAGATATGTACTGAGATCGTGAATCATATAAATTGTAATCTTTAATATCAAATTGTAATGATTACAACCCGACAATACTTAGGCAAATGCTTTTACAAAATCATCCTAACTTAATTCATCATTGCTTAATCAAAAGCTTTTACAAAGTCATCCTAACCTAATTCATCATTGCTTAATCAAAAGTTGAATGGATTGTTTTAGCAACAAAGAATTTGAATGTATAAGGAAAATCAAGCCCTAATAGGAAAAAAAAATGAAAGGGAAAGCATAAAATCAGATAAAATATAAGATTTGATCCAAAAAAGGAAAGATATGCAAAATAAAATAAGCCAAAAACAGTATAAAACATGATCCATATATCTAACAACCCACCTAAAAGTATGCTAAAAATAATGCAAACAAAAGATGGTGACAAAGTGAACAGTGAATGTCGGTATAAATGTCATTTAAAAAAAAAATCATTTTACACATTATAATAGTTGAAAACAAAGAAAAAAACATCTCTTCAAATAAATGTCATCGACTTATCATAGGATAACAAATGTTAATTACTGTGACTTGATTCCATTAGACTTTTGCCTTCAATTTCAAAAGTGTTATTGTTTGAGTATTTCAAAATATCCAATACGTGGCACTACTGTTAGAGTAGGAAAATGCAACCACATGTAATCATGGTTCTTGGTATGACCTATTTTTCTTATACCTTGTGCTCTACTTTCTTTTTTGAGTAGGGTTAGATGCATGATACTTCTCTACACAAAATTTACACACGCGCTTGAATTATAACACTCGAGAAAAGTTTGAGAAAAGTTTGTAGGGACCAAAAATGAACTATTATGGCGAGTGAAGAATTCTAAGGCCCTAAGGAAGTTAGAAAAAGAAAATATAAAGAAAGGAGGGCAAAAAGGTAATTTTACAAAATTTTAGCAAATTTTAATTTAATATTAGAGAAGGAGACTCAATAGGCTCAACAAGAAGAAAAAAAAAAAATCTAAAATAAGGTGGGAGAATTTTTAAAAAAATTAGAAAAAAAAAAAAAAAAAAAAAAAAAACTCAGAAATGGGTAATTACAAAAAGGGGCCTAAGTCATATCTATTTGCAGATAAGCCCCTACCACACACAATCTAGTTTTAGAACGGACCTAATGGAGAAAATTTTGAATATCTAAAGATCTAGTCATCCGCGTAAGCTTAAGTTCAAGCTTTCATGGTCATCTACTACTAAGAAGTTTAAAATCAAATTCATAACTATATGCAAATTCGTTCACCAAACCCTTTAATTTACTTTCTGAAAAGTTCAAGAAGGCTATGAACACATTTCAACTATGTACCAAGAAAACTTGGAGGAACTTGTTTATGGGTAAATTGTGATCAATTTGGAGATAATTCAAAATTCAATTCCTACCGTTAATCTCGTTGCTTAAAACATATTCCTTAAGCTTCGTGGTATTGAAAAAAAATATTTTCATGAAGGAGTCGAGTGCTAAGGAAGTCTAATTCTACTCGATAAAAAGTGATTTTGCACAAGTTTTGAGCATGTGGGCGAGCTTCAATCTTGAAATTAATAGGGTACACCAAAAAAATATGTTGCCTAAGGAACCATCCATTAGCTTAATAGGGAAGAAAGAGCCAATAAGCTTCAGAAGTACCCAAAATATATATATATATGTATATATATATATAGAGGAAGAAATGGTTTTACTCCGGCAAGAGGGCTGACTTTTTGGGGGTCTTCTCCAAGAGATATCTTCGTCCATCGTGCACCAAATTCCACGAGGTTTATCCCTTTCTCTTCCTTGCAGTATTCTCTACAAGTTTGTAGAAGGCATCGAGACCAGAAAACCAATGTACAACGCCGAAGAAGGTAAGTTTTGGGGCATGAAAGCCATGATTTTCATCATTATTACCTCTGTCCTGAGGCTGAAGATGTTGATGTGAGAACCGAAGTCTCAAGCATCACCAAACAAGTATAGAGCTACTTTAGACTTTTCTTAAGTTTTACCTATAGAAATCGCTTGAAAATGAACTAATATCTTAAGATAACTAAGAAGGTAAAAAATACCAAAGAGTCAAGACAAGAACAAATAGTTAAGAACTTAAATTAAACATTTTGCTCGAGAATTATGGTCTGTTAAAATAATCTACTAAACCTTTGTTGCTTGTGCAATTTTAGTGGATGGCCTATACTTGATAAGGATATATGTGAAGTTTGAAGGAGGATATATGATAAGATAAGGAATCACTACAAGGGGAGTAAGATTCGAATTACCTTGTTGATCGAATATCTCAAGCCAAGAACACTTTGTTTGAGATTCGAATCACTCCAGAAGCAAGATCGATCATGTCTAGCTTCAATGATTCTTGTTGATCAAATATCTCAAGACAAGAACACTTGATTGAGATTCGAATCACTCCACAAGCAAGATTGATCATTTTGAGCTTGAATGATTCTACATGCAATCTAAACTACATAGAATTGCAAAGAAACTTAGCCATTGGCTAAAGAAAAACACAAATGCTTCTTTTAATATATTTTTCAAGTCTTTTACAAATCCAACATACATGGCTTCATATACCCTCAAAATGAAAGTATTAAAGGCATTCCAAAAGTAGTAACATTCATACTTAGTGGCCATAATTAGCCATTATGTAAATGTAATCAAAATTAAATAAAAAGTCTTAAAATACAATAACTCTAAATTACTCTAAATTATAACCCACCCAAAATTTACAACCATCAAACTTTTTTCTTCTTCAATGTAGCATGAATTGAAACATCTTTTGATAATTTTGACAACCTTTTCTTCACATCTTCATCGAAGCATATTGTATGATTGATGTCTCTTGGTTCATATCAATATATGTGAAATTTAAAGGACAAGAGCATGTTAAAGGCTTAAACCTTTCGATGAGGATAAAATGACTAAAATTCTCCTACTACTAAGTTTAAGAAACTTAAAATTTCATATGAGGTCTAATTTTAAGGTTAAGATTGATTATGCAAGATTTTAAAGTAATGGTAGCACGGTTAGAACCTTCCCTGAGTTATTTCATGGCTTAAATAAACTCCAAAAGACTTCAACTTTTAATATATTTTTTTAAAAAGATTATGTAATATTGGTGATTGGAGCAAGTTTAGATCCTAAACAAGGATTGGAGCTGAAAAATGACCAAAATACTGTTCGACTAATGTCGTGTACATTACTTGTAGGGTGAGTACATGGCACTCCCATCCATTCGAATCAGATTTAAGTAAAGCTAACAAATATATATGGAGACATTGGGATGGAAAACACCTTACACCATTTATTTTAAAGAACTTAATAGCATAAGTGATTTTTGACCGACGAGTACATGACACTTGTATGTTACTTGTAGGGTGAGTACATGGCACTTCCATCCAATCAAGCATGATTTGCACCAAGGCCAACCTTGCCCATCAACAACAGGTTTTTGGTATTTAAAACCACAACTCGTCCTTTGTTCTTCACATCCACATCTAAGGTTCCTTCGATGCCATTCCATTTTTGTGCTCTTCTTCGGCTGTGGTATCACTAAAACCCACCACTAGTAGATATTATTTTCTATGGCTTTCCTTTTCAAAAATTGTCCCCTTTGGAGTTTCTCATCTGAGCTTCCCCTCAAGGTTTTAACATGCGTCCACTAGGAAGAGATTTCTACACCCTCCAACTAACATGTCATCTCAGAGTTTGTAAAGATGAAAGAGAGAGATCTACGTGCCCTCCAACTATTTTGATATTTATCTGGACTCTTGTTCTTGAGTCAACAAGTTAAGAGAGCTTAATCGAAGAAAAGTTGATCCAAAAACCCTAAAAATATTTACCCAACTCGATCCTTGATCGTGATACGTGATTACTTCACAAGAGTTCAAAATCACAATAGAATAAACTGAGAAAAATAAAATTAAAAATAGAATCATTCAAATTATCTTTAATTGCATGATCTTTAAATCTTTTTGCTCTAATATATAAGAACCCAATGGGATTGAAAAAAAAATAGTTTTTAAAAGTTGAGAAAGAATTGAAACGCCAAATTACCACCACCATGTTCTTGATTAGGCTTGACAACTTTGATCCTTTCATGGAAGCAATCATCCAAATGCATCAAATTTCTAAGTACGCCGACCTGAAAGTCTCGCCATTGTCATTCTCCACGAGTGTGTCGCACCCTACCCATGGCTTCGCTGTTAAACTGCACATTTCCCCCAAATTCTTCGCTAACTATTCCGTCGATAAGCATCACCGTTGGAGGATTTCCCTCGTATCCTTCCAAGATGCCATGTTCATTGCTCGAAAGCGATGTTTGGCTTCAATGAACCTCATTTTTCTCCAAAATATGAACCAATTGACCCTTATATTCTCCACTTCAAGTTAGTTTATACTCTTTTATTTACACCAATTCTTGTCCATTCTCGAAGAATATTTCATTCTTTTCTCATCTTGTTCTTGCATTTTGTTGTAAATTTTGCAATAACTCATTAGTTCATAACTCTCAATGATTCATATTCTCATATAGGTTGGTTATTAACTTTCATTTCATTCATAACCCATTTGATTCATATTCTGATTTATTTGGTTCGTATATGAGAATTAGTATTGCTATGCCTATAATAAAGACTTGTCTAACATTATTTTGAGACGTGGAGTCATTGCTATTTTGTATTTTTCTGGCAATTAGGAGGAATTTTGTAAGAAAGATTTTGTAGTGTGAGGGTATGAGAGATACACTTATAAACACTTTGATTACTACAGTGATTGGCTACCACCGGTAGATGTAGAGGAATTTCTTTTCTCCGAACCATGTAATCTTTGTGTCTCTTTGTTTAATTTCTGTTTTTGGGTGTGTGAATACATATAATCCATTTTTAGTTGTATATTAGGACACAACATGTGGTATAACCTTTCATTCTTTTCTTATCTTGTTCTTGCATTTGTTGATAAAAACACTTCCAGGAAATGCGGACGCATTGCAATTTGGATTGGAATTGTCACCTTCCCAACAAGAGGTGGATGGAGGAGCAGTTGATTTTGCAAATTTCTTCTCAATTTATTCAAAAGATTTAAGACGATATATACTAATAAACTACTTCCCTCGTGATCCAGGTAATTAGGATCTTCGTTTTTGTTCATGTTCATTGGAAGAAAGTGGCTAATTAGTCTAAGATAGCGTTTTTTGTTTTTGTTCCATTTCAGGACGTAAGATAAATGCTATAAAAAGTCTACAATAACATTTTTCGTATTCGTATACTATGGTTTGTATTATTTCTTGTTTCATAAATTGCTTAAAACAAATTATCAATCTTTCACAGCTTGTGTTACTAATGTTACTGTGACGAATTCTCAAGTCAAAATCTCTATGGAAAACGAGGAACTTGTTATTTTGAGCAAGAAGGTATTGTTCGTGAGCTAATATCACGACATTCTAAGTGTTTTTTCCGAGAAGTTCTTACGTTAAATTTGTTGGTTGGTGTTTCGTAGGATGGAGAATGTGATATTGTAGGTTATGAAGAAGTTGAAACTCAATTCCAAATCAAGCTCCATATCTTGCCCATTTTCCTTAAGATGGCATCTGAGGACGAGAAGATATGGTTTTATAGGACTATGAATTCTCATTGTGGAATGTTTATCCCTACTTTTGAATCTCTTGCTCATTATGATGTCATATATTTTCCTCGAAGCTAATATTGATATGCTTTGCCATTTCTTTTCTCTACGATATTCAATAGAGTTAGGGTTGATACTCAAAATATACCTATAATCCTAGTTGAAATGGGTTTAAAATGATTAGTATATAAATTTTTGTTCATGTATGTTCAAACGTTAAGTATGTCTTTGATATATGTCAATCTGAGCATAACCCAATTGGTAATCTTTTAGTTATGTTCATATAACCGGTCAAACAGGGAGTTCAGTTTTTAACCCAACCTAACCGACCCAACCTATCATCCAAAATAGCCTTCCAAGTAATAGATCCGGTTTCAATTGATAATTGCCTTCCAAGTAATAGATTCTGTTTCAATTGATAATTGCCTTCCAAGTAATAGATCCGGTTTCAATTTCGGGCAAACAAAATTATATATCAATGTAATGTGAGCTGCTTATCTTATCTTATCTTAAATGTTAACCATGGGTTTTCACGGTGTCTTGTTGGTCTTATTTCATATGAATAGACTATTCATTAGAAGACCAGTGGTACCTAAGGTATGAGATGCACTTTTTTGCAAGTGTTTGTAGTCCAACGGTTAGGAAAATTGTCTTCCAAGCAATAGACTTGGGTTTGACTCCCGACAAACGCAAATATATATAAATTGTGATGCTTATCTTAAATATTAACAATGGGTCTTCACTGTGCAACATGTTGGTCTTATTTTATATCAACAACTATTCATTAGAAGAACAATGGTACCTAAGGTATGAGATGTACTTTTATGCAAGCGTTTCTAGTCCAACGGTTAGGATAATTGTCGTCCAAACAATGGACTCGGGTTTGAAACCCGACAGATAGATACAAATATAATATATCAATGTAATGTGAGCTGCTTATCTTAATATTATTAAGATAATACCCTTCCATGAAATAGGCCCGGGTTTGACTCTTGGCAAACTAAATAATATATATCAATGTGATGTGTGAGGTGCTTATCTTAAGTGTTAACAATGTGTCTTATTGCTTCTTGTTTGTTTTATATTTTATATCAATAAACTATTCATTAGAAGACCAATGGTACCTAAGGTATGACCTTTTTTTTTTTGTAAGGATTTGTAGTCCAACGGTTAGGATAATTGCCTTCCAAATAATTGATCCGGGTTCGATTCTTGGCAAATAAAAATATATATCAATGTAATGTGAAATACTTATCTTTACATGTAGACTATTCATTAAAACACATGGAATGTATGAGATGCACTTTTTATGCAAGCGTTTGAAGTCCAACGGTTAGGATAATTGCCTTTCAAGCTTTAGACCCAGGTTCGACTCTCAACAAACAAAAATATATATAAATGTGATGTAAGCTGCTTCTCTTAAATGTTAAGAATATTCATTAGAAGTCCAGTGGTACCTAAGATATAATAAGTGAATATTCATTAGAAGTCCAGTGGTACCTAAGATATAATAAGTGAATATTCATTAGAAGTCCAGTGGTACCTAAGATATAATAAGTGAATATTCATTAGAAGTCCAGTGGTACCTAAGATATAATAAGTGAATATTCATTAGAAGTCCAGTGGTACCTAAGATATAATAAGTATAAGTATTGGCTGTGTCTTGTTGGTCTTATTTACAGTCCATAGACCAGTGGTACCCCTAAGATATGATATGTCTGCTTTTGGTACTTGTTTCTTATCCCTTAGATACTCCCCTTGGTACTCATAATCTTGAATACTTACCCTTGTTCATGTTCTTGTCCTTTGGTTCTTCTCCTTTATTAGGACCGCACAACAACATATTCTCGATCTAGATGAACACAAAAATAAGAGCTAGAAAATGTAAAAAGAAATATTGGTTAGAAGTTCACAACAACATATTCTCGATCTAGATGAACACAAAAATAAAAGCTAGAAAATGTAAAAAGAAATATTAGTTAGAAGTTCACAACAACATAGAGAAGACAGATAATGCCGTAAGTCCATTTTCCGACAAAGGATATATATATGGTTCAATTTAACTTTACGAGATATATTCATCTACTTGACAATGCCTACAGTCAAGCCACTGCTTTTTGTTGTGCTGGGAATTCTCCACTTTTTGCAACATCATCTTTTCAAGGGAGGGGTTAGAACATTCGGTTAGAACATGTTCTCTTAAGAGACAAAAGGCCTCTCAGCTCATTCCCATTACGTATGTTGTAGCATCTTTGGATGTTAGTTATGTTTCCAGAAAAACCTTTCTCTAGAAGAAAGGCTCATCCCAGCAGCCAATTGAATGTACACCCATCCTCTTCGTTCTTTACTTTCATTGCTACACTCTTCGAGACTTATTCTTTAACGAAGGGCCCGACCACTTGGAATTCAATTTTGATGGGTGTACATACATGATATAAAACACCAACCAAGCTATACTTTCTACTTTCTCCTTTGGGATCTGGGTCATCCATAGATAGTTCCTTACTTCATGACAATGTTTTTTCTTCTGTTAGCAACCCAAAGTCCTCCTATTTTGCAAGCCAGAAAGTTGGCAATATCAGCAAACTACGGAGCAAACTTCACAGACAATATTAGCGTAAGCTCGAGCTTCAAGTCACGTTAGAGAGAAATGTTTAGAAAATGTGAGTGAGGAAATACGTTTAAAACAATTTTTAAAAAAGCAATGTTATAAGCTAAAAGCGAGTAGGCAACACCAATGACTTTGATAACACAGAACTCGAGTAGGGTGTAACCGTGATTTTAGTAATCAGTCAGAACCCGAGTAGGGTTATTCAGCTGTTTATAGAATTCATCTAGCTCAGGTTGAGTCATATGACACACATATGTGGCAGACAATCTCGCCTCCGAAATAATATCAAACTCATGATCTATCTACCTAGGTGGAGATAAATACTCTGTTTGATTTTCTTGTCTTGTCTCGCGGTGTTCCTATAGTGGCTGTGAGGTTTCTTTCTTGGTGAGCTCACTCGAGTTCTTCTTTTCAATTTTGGTAATGGTAGTGAGCATGAGTTCAGTACACACGATCCAAGTTTTGAAAATTTAGCTCTAGGTTATAGATTCTGTAGACTAGCCTACGAGGTAGGCATGACATGTTCCATGGTCCAACTGTTAATGCTCCATCGCTGTCAAGTATGTTATGTGTAAAATAAGAAAATAAAATGTCATTGATGTTGTATATTGTTACTGCTTGTACATTGATCACGTTACTTACTTCTCGCTTCTAACAATGAAAACTATCCCCACAAACCAACACGAGTCATTCCAGCATGCTCTGCCCTCACTCACATGTATCATAGGAAAATTCCTAGAAGGTTACCCAACATAGAATTACTCTAAAAAAAAGTATGGTAACAATAGAGTTCCTATGATCAAGGTACTAAAAAGGAAGATGCACATGGTTGGTATAGATGGTAACCTTTATTTACTTTAAGACTTTCTTAGTCATCCTATCTTTAGGATCACTCTCACTCACTCTAATGTGATATTGGTTCATTCGTGTACTCATTCTTTTTGATACATATACATATGCCAAATATATGATATTTCTATAAATACAAAACCACAAATCCTATTTTTTCTAAAAATAGAAAAAAAAGAAATCCAAGTAGGAAATGTATTGGTTTCAATGTGTTTTCTCTCTCCTCTAAAACGTCTCCAGGACTCCTTTCCATTTCTCTTCCATCCGACTTTCTTCTACCATGACTCTTCTGCTCACCTTTTCTTCCATTCTCACGGCGTCACAAGCCCTCGTATGTACCTACAAATGCAAATCCATTTACATCTCCGTTTTCCAAAAACCGAGTCTCCCTGTCGGTAAATGACGACATAGTAATAGCTGTCGGTAAAATTTATGTTTTCTATTTTTAGGAAAATAGGAATTGCTGTTCTGTAACTATAAAAATATCATAAATTTGGCATATGCATAACCTAAATAGATTTAGATTCATATTCGTGAGCTAATTTAATGTCGAGAGAATTATATAATGGATTGGTAAGAAAGAAACTTAACCATCACACCAACCCATTCAAAATATTTCAAACACAACGGATAATACCACAGAAATTTGTAGTGTGAAGTTGAGTTTGATTGTTGTGATGATACTAATGGTTGTGTCTTGCTCGGGTAAAATTTTTAGTTTTTCACTCCTTGTTTGTTTTGGAATCTCTTCAATATTTCAATATTTCAATAGTTAATGAAAAATGGTAGGTGGGAAATGACTCCAAAGTTTCAAGGACGCCGCCACTGATATAAAAAAGAAGTCTTCTTAACACAAATTGCATGCAACACCTCTGTTGACTATGAAGATCATATTTGTTCGTGTTTTTATATCGGTTTATGCGTTTGTTTTAAATTTGCAACTAAAGAACTCAAACTCAATGATATGCCATTTGAAGAGATGAAAGGTGAGAATCTAAAAAATTAAGTGCTAATAAGAATAGAATAAATCATGGTGTGATTGCTAGTGTGTATGGGACTAAAGTCTATCCTTGCAATACAAGAATAATGAATAATGTAACTACACTACGATAATATATGATATACGTATGTTATGTTTTGTTATCTTTTTTACTCTTCCCTTATTTGTTTGTTTTTTTTTTTTTTTTTTTTTTTTTTTTTGGACAACATAAACTAATTTGAATTTGGATCAATAGTCTCAAAAAAAAAAAAAAAAAAAAAAAAAAAAAAAAAAAAAAAAAAAATCTAGGATCAATGGTCCTCAAAAAAAATAAAAAAATAAATTAAACTTTGTATGAGATATCCTTTTAAAATCAAATTAGATAACAACATATTCAATTTATTTAAAAATAATAGAAAATTTCATGACTAGACTATCGAGTTTGTAAAAGAAAATGACAAAAGATAAAGAGTCTTCGTTTAAGAAGGCCAAGTATTGAAAATACTCCGGAAGTAACTCTCCTATTGAAGTTAGATATGTATTCAACAATAACAAAATATCGTGAAATCAGGGAAAATATATATCGTTCTACATTGACTAACTCTCATACTCAGAGATGAGTAGTTGCCAAAACACAACCAACACAATCCTCGTACACATAGTTAAATGATTACTACACGGTCATATCACGAAAAATGGTACAATTCTCATGAGTTAATTACTATAACTTTCATGCACACAAATGAGTAATTATCTTGTATTCTAATCTAATTTTCATGCACATATACAGATAATTAGTACAATTCCGATGCACATAGGTAGGTAATCGTTTTAGATTTACACATACAAAAGGTTTCTACAACGTCTAAAATTCCATTGACAAGTATGCATAATATCTCGACAAAAGACGGTGAATTTTTTTGACTATCCCAAAAGATAACTACCCATGGGTGGAGTTTAAAATTTCATTTACAAGTATACATGGATGGGTTGGGTTGGGAAAATTTTTTGGACCATCCCTAAAGTTTGGGTTGGTTGGATTGATAACCAACCCCATAGTTTTCCCAACCCAACCAAACTCTCAACTCTCTATCTTTGTATTTCCTTTATAGGATTGTTAAAAAAAAAATTTAATTTTTCTAATTTTTTTTAATCCACAAATCATAATTATTGGATATTAGATAAAAGATATTAAAAGTTTACAAACAAACCCTAATCAATCTATAGACATTCAAAAAAAAAAAAAATGTTCCGTTAACAACAAGCGAGAATTATAACCTCTTAACATAGTTCAACATTACCATAAAATTAAAGTCAACTAAACATCGGCAATTTTCTAAGAAATTGATTACTCTACAAGTAAGGCAAGTACAAAGATTGATCCTGAAAAGAAAAAAAAGATTAGTTTAAAGAAACTACGCTAACAAAAATTAAAAACATGATAAAAATATTTTACTCATTTAGAGAGACTTTATTTTGCACCATATTGATGAAGCTGGAGAACCCTAAATTATCAAAATGATAAAAATGTAAATTGTGATATAACAATGTACACTAAATTGCAACCAAAAAATAATAAATACGTTACAACTCAAAATTGCATATCCAAAAGTTACAGTAAAAATATTTTGGACAAATTTTTATAAAACTCGATATTTAAAATCTTCTACTTTTGATCGACCATCGTAAGAAAAATGATGTACCTGAAGTATAGGAGTATTAAAAAAAACTTCCACATCCTCTTTCTAACCAACAAAACACACAAGTTCAACAGGGATCAAAATTGATTCACTTTTTGAATTATAAAATTTTATTGCTACCATTATTAATTTAGAGGGGTAATTTATAAAATCAAATTTAAGAGTATAAATAGATTTTTTTTTTTTTTTTTTTTTTTTTTTTAATTCAAGGGACTTATTTATGCCTCACTCCAATTTAGCATCCCACTTAAATTATTGGAGCCTTGGAGCGAGAATACACTTTCTTAAGGGAGTTTGGGGAGTTTGAGAATACACTTTCTTATTTCTTAGGGCTCAAGTGGCTAATCTGACTTGGTTCTGATACATTCAGACCAATTCTTCTTAGTTTCAATTATTCTTAAGCGTTTAATGTTGGGACCTCATGCATTATTGTGTACTAAATGTTAATGAAAAGAGAAAAATGTTGGGACATCATGCATTCTTGTGTGTTCATGCATTGAGGATATCCCTTATTCCTTCACAATATTATAGACACGTACGCTACGAAGCAGGGTAATGATCATTACGTTTATCATAATGCTGCCGTGACGTCGCTATTCCTAATGGGTGTCTGGCATCAACAACTACCAGGGAATGCTCGCCGGACCAGAAAAGGGTCCAGAAGGTGTGTGAACCGACTTGTGGGTCTATGCTTGCACGTGGGGATCGTGTGTAGGAAAATTAAGTACATATCCAAGTTGCCTGTTAGGATAGAGCGGTAGAAAAATAGACTGATATGATAGGCCCCACTCATGATTTGTATGTGATCGCAGTTAACCCCAACAGGAGGTCGCTTATTGAGTATTTCTTAAAATACTCAAGTCATGTGCTAATCTTATTTTTCAGGTAAAGGAAAGACATCCTTGTACGACTGAGAATGGCGTCACAATTCGAGACCACCATGACACATGCACTGGGTAGTTACATTTATTTTCTTAGACTTAGGTTAGGATATGGTTTTTTTAATTTTTAATGTTTATTTATTCATTTAGTATTTTGATGTGTTATTTTAAAGATGTTTTCGAACATGTAAGTCCATAACAATGTTTTAAGATGAAGTTTATGTTTTATGATAAAATTTAAACTCTTATTTCTACACAAAATGATTACTATTTGAGACGGCAGTGGCATGTAGTGGCACCCTATTTTTAATAAGTAAATAAGGGTGTTACAATAATAGGCTCTTAGTTTATTTATAAGTCATTTGTCATTCACATTTGTCACATCATTCTTATATTTTATTATATACCTAGATGTCGCATATCTGGCATCTAAGCTCTACTAGTTTATTCAATCTCAAATTAATAGTTTTAAATCATTTAGCCTAGGCAGGGATCTTTTAGTTCATCGATTCTCGCTATTTGGCTCATTAGGAATATCGTGAGGTTCTAAGCTAATTTGATTAGTTGTTTGCTAGTCCCTTTATTCGTAACCGACCTGTTCATTTTTTATATTGTAAGGATATTACACAATAATTCTAATTCTACAAGAAAGTTTTGAAATTTCTAACAACTCAAACCAGTCTAAACAACAACCTACTCGTGCCCTTTTCCAAAATAATACTTATAATTACTATCCTTAATCATACCGATAATTAAAGATTCGCATTTATGTAATTCTCAAACAAGATTGATGTTATTATTGCTTAAGGGGTCATTTATATATTGAAACCTCTAAATTTTGACCCAAGAATAAATGTTTTCACAAATTTTTGACTTCTATTTAGTTTAATGTTAATGACAAAACCTGGTATGCTTAACCACATGTAGCAGCCCAAATCCACTACTAATAGGTATTTTCTTTTTCTGCTTTCCCTCTCAATTTCTAGTCAAGTTTTTAAAGCACTTCCAAACCACGTGCTAAAAAGATATTGTACTTTTTAAGCTTTTCCTTTCGAATTTCTCGTAAAGATTTTAAAACACGTATGTTATGAAAAGGTTTTCATACTCTTATAGAGAATATTTTATTTTCCTCTCCAATCGTGGGATCTCCCATAGAAAAATCGTGACAATTTGGTTTATATTTATTTTATTTTATTTTCTAAGCTCAAGAATGAATGGCAAATGACTATCATTTTTTAATTAAAAAAAATTGAAATCAGTACATTTCCTTCCTGGATTTTTTTTTCTTTTTAGAAAATATAGGATCGGTGGGTTTGTAATTATAGAAATATCATATATTTGGCTCATGCACCAACAAAAATCTACTATTTAGATTCATATTGGCCAGCTAATTTCATGTCCATAGGATTATATAAGGAATTGACAAGAAATAAACTTAACCATCGCACCAAACCAATCAAGACATTTAGAACACAAAAAATAACATGACAGAGATTTGTAGTGTGAAGTTGAGTTTCGTTATTGTGATGATACTGCTGGTCGTGTCTCGTTCCGGTAAAATTTCTAGTTCTTTGTTCTTTGTTTATTTTTGAATCTCTTTGAAGGTTAATATTTCAACCGAGAATCCTTCTAAAACAAATCACTTGTTAAAGCATTCAAAAGTTTCAAACATAATGTTAAGTATTTAAATATTATTGCAGTTGAAGTTGAAGCGATGCCACCACTAGTATTAAAGAGAAGCCTTTTAACACAAATCGCATGCAACACCTCTGCTGATTGTGGAGATCATACTTGTTCATGTTCTGGAATCGGTTTATGCATCTGTTTTAAATTCGCAACCAAAGAATTGAAGCTCAATAATATGCAATTTGAAGATCTCAAGGACGAAGATCTCAAGAATTAAGTGTTAATAAGAACACAACTATGTTTTGATTCTTGGTGTGTGGGACTAAATTCTATCTATGGAATACAAGAATAATGATTAATTAGCTATATATGACATAGGTATATTTTGTTATCTTTTTTTTTTTTTTCTTTGTTTTCTTTTGTTTTGTTTTTAACACCAACACATTCTAGTTACATTTCTTTCAAATAAATTTCTCCATACATTTTAGTTATATTATTATGCATGTTGTGCCAATCTTGGTTTTAATAGAAAATTAGAGTTATTACAGGTGGTATCAAAGCGATTGCTCTCACGATAAGATGTGATTCAAGAACAAATCAAAGAGGAAGCTAGTGAGTATGTGACACCTGGGTAAAGGAGGAGTACATGAATGAACCGAGACTATATTATAGTGAGAGTGATCTTGAAGATTGGATGACTAAAAAAGTGTTAAAAGAAATAAAAGTTGCCACCTATACTAATAAAAATTTAATGAAAATAAGTTTGCAAAAAGAAAGAAATTTAGTACTTTATTACGTGAATAATGACTATATTCATAGATAGTGCAATGCTTAACATAGATAAAAATAAAATCCTAATAGAAAGTAGAATATCAAGCCAAAACAAAGAATTTGGCTTGTTAGGATCGCACAACAATGCACACACTCGTTCTAGATGAACACCAAAGAACAGGATAGAGAAAATGCAAGGAGAACTCTGACTAAAAGATTTATATTGATGACTTCAAGTATGTACAGTAAGATAGAATACAGAGAACACAGAAAGTCCATTTTGAAAGCTGCTTGAGTGATATATATATATATGGTTTAGCTTACTATATTTAGTTTTACCAGATATAACCATCTACCATATATAGCTTTTTACTATACATAGCTATTTACTATTTATGACAATTTAGTCATTTATCAAATATAGCTTTACTATTTATAACTGTTGACTCAACTATAAATAAGTAGCAGGCTACATAACCTAACAATTCTCTACTCGAAGACTGATTCAGTCAACCATGAATATCTTCACTGCACCATACCAATTGAGGTTTTGCACAATCTCAATATTCCAACATCAACACATTTTGTCAACATGTTTTCTAGATTCTTTGCACCCTCTATCTTCTCAAAATACATCACCATCTTCCACTAACTTGCAAGTGAATTGGTATCGCCTTTCGTGTTTTATCTTTAAATGATAGACCGGGTTCCTCACCAACTGTATGACACTCTGACTATCTCTATAAAGAATCTTTTCGTGCTGCTTCTTGCCCAATTCTTCCAGATAGTCAATCATCTATATTGTCTTCTTTCCAGCTTCAGTTATTGCCATGTACTCAGCCTCAGTACAACGCATTTTTGAAGCCTAGACGTCTCATCATCCATGGTTTGCTCCCACTTGGTTGTACCCTCCAATTGTAGGGCCTCCTCAAAGAATTGTGGTTCCCTTTCATCAGCAACAGATAGTGTAATGAAGGTACATACATATATGGTACTCTGATAGTACTGGATGATCTTCTCAACACCAGTTCAGGTGTCACTTGCTTCACTGCTGATTCCACTGCAGTAGTCTTAGGAGTTTCATGAGTATCTACTACAACATCACTAGGTGAGTTTTCTTGCAACTCAAGCTCAACTCCCACTTGCTTTGTGGTCATGGAACCTTGCTTCACATCTGGTTCCTCAGCAGTAGTCTCAAGAGTATCTGCTACAACATCACTAAGTGAGTTTTCCTGCAACTCAAGCTCAACTCCCACTTGCTTCGTTGTCTTGGAACTATGCTCCACATCTGGTTCCTCAGCAGTAGTCTCAGGAGTTTCATGAGTATCTTCTACAACATCACTAAGTGAGTTTTCCTACAACTCAAGCTCAACTCCCACTTGCTTCGTTGTCTTGGAACCATGCTCTACATCTGGTTCTTCAGCAGTAGTCTTAGGAGTTTCGTGAGTATCTGCTACAACATCACTTGGTGAATTTTCCTGCAACTCAAGCTCAACTCCCACTTGCTTCGTCGAACCTTGCTCCACATATGGTTTCATTTCAACCCACACTTTCTTTAAGTTTCTAGCGGTCCTTGTGAAGCTAACTCGTTTCTACTTGCTCATAATGTAGTTCTCACAACGACCCACATCAACAGATTTCAGACCTTCTAAAACTCCTTTCGCGGCCAGCGTCTTCATTCCTGTCACGCTCATATGTCTAAGTCTATTGTGCCATAGACTTGAATTTGAAGCACTCTCAACAACAGCAGCAATGTTCATACACCCTGCAATTGTGTATAAGGTTCCAGATTTTGAGCCACATGCTACCACCGTAGCACCCTTCATAATCTTCCACGAACTCTTTCCTAACTCTGTTGCATAACCTGTGCTGTCGAACTGACCAATAAAAATCATATTCTTCTTGAGACCAAGAATATATCTGACATTCTTTAATGTCCACTAATTTTCTGCCGGAGTTTTTATGCAGACATCTTCTTTTCCTTTAATCTACAAATCTTTGTTGTCGGCAAGATACACCTTATCAAAATTTCCAGACTTGAAATTCCAGAACAACTCTTTATTTGGAGACGAATGAAAAGATGCACCTGAATCCAAAATCCAGGATTCAATCGAACTGTCCACGCTGAGGATTAGAGCATCCCTAATGTCTTCTGCTAAATTTATAGAACCATCATCATCATCATCTCTAGATTTGTGATTCTGCTTCCTCTTTGGTCTTGTACAACTTGTCCGAAAGTGACATTTTTCTCCACAATTCCAACACGTTACGTTTGGTCTATTTGAGAGATTTTTCTCGGTTCTTTGATTTTGATCGCCCTTTGTTTGGGCCCTTCAGTTTACTTCTTCCCCGTTGGTCAACACTTAGAGCACTACTAGATAAATTTCCAATTTCTCGTTTGCGAATACTTTCGCTAAGAACTACATCTCGAATTTCATCAAACTTCTGTTTATTATATCCTTGCGAACTGCTGATTGCTGCAACAGTACCTCACGACTCGGGTAAAGATGACATCAAAATCAATGCTTTAATTTCATCCTCGAAATTAATTTCCACCGAACTCAATTGACTTACGATCATATTGAATTCATTTATATGATCAACAACAGATTCACCTTCAGACATTTGTAGATTGAACAATCTCCGCATCAAATACACTTTGTTCATAGCCAACGGTTTTTCGTACATATTCGACAGCGCCTTCAACAAATCTGACGTTGTCTTCTCCTTGATGATATTGAACGCCACGTTTCTGGATGCGTCAACCAGATCAGCCCTAAGACTTGTCGATCCTTGAGCTTCCATTTCTCCGTGGTCATGGTATCCGGCATCACACCGAACAAGGGTTCGTGAAGACCTTTCTGATACAAATAATCTTCAATTTGCATTTTCCAGAAACTGAAATCTGATCCATCAAACTTCTTAATTCCAATCTTTGAACTTTCCATCTTCACAGATCATGGTGACTTCCGCCTAGCTCTAATACCAGTTGTTAGGATCGCACAACAACGCACACACTCGATCTTGATGAACACCAAAGAACAGGATAGAGAAAATGCAAGAAGAACTCTGGCTAAAGGATTTATATTGATGACTTCAAGTATATACAGTAAGAGAGAATATAGAGAATACAGAAAGTCTATTTTCAAAGCTCTGGTCGAGGGATATATATATATGGTTTAGCTTACTATATTTAGCGATATAATCATCTATCATATATAGCTTTACCTGATATAGCTTTTTACTATATATAGCTATTTACTATTTATGACAATTTACTTTATATGTCATTTACCAAATATAACTTTACTATGTATAACCGTTGACTCACCTATAAATAAGCAGCAGACTCCACAACCTAACAAGATCATATCTATAATAATTTCGGCATAAATACATATAAGTTTGTCTGTGTTTTAAATAATGTTTTTTCTACAAGTTGCTACGTCATATAATACTTAGCTTTTCTTTTCATTGTTCGAACTTGGTTCCTACTTTAACGATTTTATTGGCTCCATATTTAAAAAAAAAAAAAATGTATTTTTCTTTTCAACAAGTAGAAGATATTTGCTTGGTAAGAGTTAGCTAGAATCTTTATTTCTAATACAACATAAAGAGGTATAAAGTTGAACTTTTAAGATGCCAAGTTGATGAATGAAACAAAATCAATCGAGGATTCTACCAACCAGGCTTCCGTTTAGTTATGAAAATATATTTGTGATCCCGAGAACTATTTCTCGCATAGATTCCATCATCCGGCCTTATCGACCAAACTTCTTCGGGCTCACCTGGGTTGTTGGGTTATTTCTGTCTTGAGTTGGAGTTTTGACCCGAGCCAAAATCAAACCCGTTTGCCCTCGGGTTCCTTTATCCTTACCCAAAAGTTTATAGTTGATCCTCAGTAGGTTAGGTAGAAGATTCGAGTCTACAATCATGTGTTCGAAGAGAAGGAAAAATGTTGAAACCCTTATTGACGATCTAAGTTCAAAACGTCAATTACTCTCGGTGTGGAACTTGGAAATAGAAATGAATTGGTTCGAGGGAATTTGGGGTGAGAGAGAGACTAAACTTGGAGAAATAGTATATGGGCACTCTTCCTTCAAGATCTGAACAACTGGCCGTGTTTTCATTTTTCACCATGAGTCTTGATTGGATCGGTAGGGGTTGTTGGGTTGTCGAGTTCAATGTACACCCCTAGTCAATAACTAATATAATATTAATCAACTAGATCTTCGAGGAGGTTCTTAAACTAGTTTGTATTAGTCTAAACAAATTCTAAAGGGAGTAACGTGAACAATTAATGTTGTATACAATGAGCGGTACACAAAACTCTCAGAGTATTAGTCTTGGATGAACAAAAATGTTTTTCTTGGAAATTAAATGTTATAGAATGTGGTCTAGTGAACCATTTTAAACGAAAAATATTTTGTAGTTTGTCTAAGCCACTAATAAGATCGTGCAAAAGGTTAGAATGTGGATGTGTACAACCAGGAGTAGACGGAAAAAAAAAATCATAAACTTTAAAAATAAAATTAATATCCTTTAACATTTATGAAAAATATTAAAAAAGATTATTATCGTCAATATATGGACGGAAACTATATACCTACCTCCTAAATCTTCAACCAATTTCACATCCAAATGTTGAGATTTTTAAAAAAAAAAAAACTTCCAAATCCATTACTTTGGATGTACATTAAAAAAAAAAATTGTGGTTGGGTTGAATAATTTGTCTTCACCCAGCACCCACACTTATATCATTATCATGTCTTTGGACTTATAATGAAATGCTTGAATTTGTTGATAGGTTTTAGTTGCTATTTTTATTAGTTATCAACTCATTGCTATGTCTTTTGTAGTTTTCTTTGTTTGGACACGATATTCTGTTGTGGTTATGATTTTTTTTTTTCCTGTTAATCATTCTTACTCAGTATAAATATAGTCATTTTGAGCCTAAAAAGAACTGTGAAGTTCCTTCATATTGCATTAAATTTATCATTTGGTATTAGAGTCTTGTCTCTTTCAGCTGCAACTAAAGCTGACTAGTGAAGGCAGTTTTGTTCAACCAACAATACCAAAATTTGTTGGTCACTAGGATCATTGGAGCATGTTAACGAAGAACTTTCTTCGCTCTAAAGAATATTGGCAAGTAAGTGTGTTTGGGACTTCTGCAGTAGCAGATGAGGCTGATTACTCAGATGAACAGAAGAAGGAGATAGCATGTCAGAAATTGAATGACTTAAAGAGCTGAAAACTACCTTTCCAAGCCATCGCTCAATTCTAAAGACTATTTTGGATATCCTAAATATATATCCTCCTTCCTCGGGTTTAGCTACAAAACATTACTGAATTCAACAAGAGGAATAAAAGAGTAACCATAGCTTGCTACGTGATGGAAGGATAGAAAATAAAGTAAGAACTATGATACAGCAAGGTTCCCCTTTGTATTGACACATAACTGATAGAGATCACTCACATTCACTCCTGGCGCGTTCTCCTCTATCTCTGCTTTGTTACCAATTGTTACAGGCTCCCAACTTCTATAGTCTCAGAGTGTCACTCCTTTTTAGGGCAACCTTTCTTAAATACCACTTCCACCATCTCAATTTTAGAGTTGTTGGTGCATGTACTTTCACTAAGCTATGTTGGGTATGATACCATGTTCATGTTAGGGCTATTAAACATTGCTTAATCAAGTAGGATAATATTAAACATTGCTTCATCAAGTAGGATAATAATGAAATTAATATCATCTATACATTGTTTCTTATATATATCCTATGTGATAGGAGCTACTTCTTCCATTCACTGTGTCTTGTTGGTCTTATTTACGGACTATTCATTAGAAGATCAGTGCTACCTAAGATATGATATGTTCTCTTTTATGCAAGCGTTTGTAGTCCAACGGTTAGGATAATTGTCTTCCAAGCAATAGACTTGGGTTTGACTCCCGACAAACGCAAATATATATCAATGTGATGATAGGAGCTACTTCTTCTAAATAGTCTTATTTACCGTCGAAGACCAGTGGTACCTAAGATATGATATGTGCTCTTTTTATGCCAGCGTTTGTAGTCCAACGGTCAGGATAATTGCCTTCCAAGCAATAGACCCGGGTTCAACTCCCGGCAAACGCAAATATATATCAATGTGATGATAGGAGCTACTTCTTCATATTCATTAGAAGGACTAGTAGTACTTAAGATATGATATGTACTCTTTATTGATAATTGCCTTCCAAGCAATAGACCCGGGTTTGACTCCCGGCAAATGCAAATGTGTCTTACAGACTAGTTAGTACCTAAGATATGATATGTACTCTTTTTATACAAGCGTTTGTAGTCCAATGGTTAGGATAATTGCCGTCCAACCTATAGACCCAGGTTCAATTCCCGTTAAACTCGATAGGAGCTACTTCTTCATCTTCTTCTATTCATTAGAAGACCTGTGGTACCTAAAATATGATATGTACTCTTTTATGCAAGCGTTTGTAGTCCAACGGTTAGGATAATTGCCTTCCAAACAATAGACCAAGGTTCGACTAGGGAGCTACTTCTTCTAAATGTTAAGAATGGGTCTTGACTATTCATTAGAAGGACTAGTAGTACCTAAGATATGATATGTACTCTTTTATTTATACAAGCATTTTTAGTCCAACGGTTAGGATAATTGCCTTCCAAGCAATAGACCCAGGTTTGACTCCCGGAAAATGCGAATATATATCAATGTGATGATAGGAGCTACACTATTCATTAGAAGACCAGTGTGGTACCTTTTATGCAAGCGTTTGTAGTCCAACGGTTAGGATAATTGCCTTCCAAGCAATAGACCCGGATTTGACTCCTGGAAAACGCGAATATATATCAATGTGATGATAGGAGCTACACTAAATGAATATATATCAATGCGATGTGAGTTGCTTATCTTAAATGATAACCATGGTTCCTCATCGAACTATTCATTTGAAGACCGGTACCTAACCCAGCACCGTGCTTGGGGACACAGTTTATAGAGGAGAGAAAAAGTAATCAGAAAACTGTGATGAACCGAGTGAAGAAGGGATCCATCAGATCCGCGATTCAACCCAAGGGCTATATATTGCCCGAAACCAAAAGATTGCGGCCCAACGCAAGGCCCAAATCCATCACCTCGGCATAGACTTGCACTCAGCTCAGCATCAGTCCGTGACCCGCATGCTTGCAGCGGCTCGCATGCCTCGACCCGAGAAGTAACCTGCGACACATCTCTTTCCCATGGCAACACGTGTTGCACTTGCAGCCAGACACTTCTTTGCCTTACATGACTCACTTGGCTCAACTCTGCGGCTAAAAGACCAGTCCTACAGCACCGTTGATTTTTGACCCCAATTAAGGTAATTAAGGTCAATATCATGTTCTATTTCACAAATTTAAGTTAATGACATGAGATGAAATGAAATGGACATCCGAATTGAAATGGACATCATGTTCAGAATTTCATCTTAGAGCTCCTTCTTGACTTGTCGGACTTACTGCGTGAAGTAGTCCCACAACTTCTTCTTTCGATTCCGGGGGGTTCCCTTCCATTTATAGGGCCCGGGAGTAAGACAGTGTAAAGAGAGAAGGACTTTGCTTAATCCAGCGGGAGTACCCTCTTCTAGTTCTGTTACAGCAAATGCTCAAAAGTCCATGCAAGACTAAGTGGATTTAGAGGTAGAGGGAGTGTAACTAGTCAGTGATATTGGAATGATTTGAATAGCCCATTGATAGGCTAAAGATAGTTGGCATATGGCGCTATCTTTCTTACCTGGTCCATTTCTTTCTCTCTCTGCCATGGACAGGTTATTCAATATCTGGACCATTAGAGACAGGAAATTCTTTTAGAGTTTGAAGGTTTGAGATAGCCTTCTTCCTTGCCTAGTATTCTTTCTAAGGGGCAGGCCATCCTGCATTCCTTCTTCCTACGAGGTTGAGTTCGAAGTGAATAAAGTGCTCCTTACAACAAAGCCAGAGCCAGTTCAAACCTTATATCTTGGAGTTGCAGTGGATATTGGAGTTGCCCCCGCTGTCGATCCAGCCGCGAAGATAGAGTAGAAGTCTTAGGGTAAGCTGCTCCGTACGCCATTCGAATATCAGCAGTTTCTGTCCTAAGGCAAGCCCATGCATCTTGCGTGAGAAAGGCATATAGTTTTTTCTGCTCGCTCAAGCGCTTAACCTTCCCTCTGATTGAACATTATACGAGCAATTTCATCCCCTGGATTAGAATAGAACTATCTTCCAAATGGAATAGAAAAGGCTTATAAGCTTATTTATAAGGGGAGACTTCGAACATACCTGTTGTAAAGCGAGATTCTACAACGGATCCAACCGGGAGGGTACATATTTCAACAAATGCTGTCACTATCAGATTAGCCTTCGTAGCAATTCCGCCTTCTTCTAGAAAATCTTTATAAGCAACTGGTCGAGCTAGTTGACTTCCAAGACTTCACCACAAACGAACTATTATTTCTCCCTCCTATCCTTCTTTTTTAACTGGATGAAGTTACTTGGCGCTGGTTGTTCTGAGCTAAGAGACATTTCAATAAAAGGGAGAAAGGCACATAGGATCAGATCGCTTGATCATACACCACAGCGGGCCTTGTTGACTGGCTTACTCCCAAACATAGAACAAAGATTAGATTCCTAATTATTGAATCGGGGAAAGAGACGAACCCTTCTCCTATAGTACCTTCCATTCCCTCTTTTGTCTTCTCGAGCGAGTTCTATAGATTCCATAAGCCAAAAGAAAGAGCCCTTTCATACGATCCATGAAACAAGGGCCTAACTCTAGCTATGACACCAATCTGACTTTGCTTTCTATCTATGGTTAATGTAATACTTCTTTCGAACGTGGAGTAAGCCAACCCTCACTCAAGGTCCCTTGATGCAATGACATTCCCATAAGGATAGAGTAAGGGAGTCCTCTCTTTCTTGTCCTACTCAAATGGTGCAGTAGGTTTGGTTTGTTTTTCCCTCCCCTCAACGGATTGCAAGGCCCCCTCTATAAGGCTGTGTTATCTCTTCCTCCTTGCAGGTCCAAGCACAAGGCGAACAATGCCTATCCTTGGGATCCTAGCTTTGCGGGGCCAAACCCACCATTTCACTAGCTCTTTCTACATCCTACCGGGAGTATGGATCTGTATCTGTCACTCAGGCGGCTACCTGATCATTAAGAAGTGGAAAAGTTGTTTAACAGCGCGGGATCCTGCTTCTTTCATGGTCCCAAAGAGTTGGAACGAACCTATCTAAACCCATACATCTTCATTCGATCGATATGGGATCCTTATTCCTTCTATAATTAAGAAAGAAGAATCTTATTTGTTTAACCGGCAACTACACTCCCTTTCTTTTGTCTGCATACTGGTAAGACTGATAGACTGTCATTCTATCCCTTTTCTTGAAAGTGAAAGAGCGGATATGATGGTTATGAATGCATTGATCCCACAGCGCTTTATTTAGCAAGCCATACAGTAGTCAGGTTATATGAAAGAAAACAGACCATGATATAGACAAGGAAGGGGAGGGGCTAGATCGTGATAAGGGCTCAACTTCAAGTAAGCTATCTTAGTCGTTCGTACCCCGTACCTCTGGGCTACTTCACTGCTCAGCCGGCGAAGAGTCTGGTTGAGTTGATTTTTGGAGAAATGGGTATAACTGTTATAGATTGGGATATATATTATCTATTGATACATATAGTAGGGATCTTCTTATGGGTTCCCTGCGGGGCGACTAGGGGAATTTCTCTAAGGAGGAATCTACAAAGAAAGCATGGCCGATGGGACTAGACTTCAAAGATGAAGATAATGCCTTAGCCCGGAGCCGAGGGGAGGTCCTTTATAAATCAATGTTGTGTCTTTGGATCTCTTTTCAAAGCTAGAAGGAAGGAAATTGATTGTCTATCATACTTGTTGTTTTATGAGGACCAAGGGAAGGGGAGAGGTCTATTAAACGCGTTACGTTCGTTATAAGGCTATATATAACGAGCCCTGCAAAAGAAAGAAAGAAAGTCTTCTTACGGGAGGACTTGTTCTCCTAACAGAGCGGACCAGCAAGTCTCGAAGATATGATAACAAGATGCTCCGGCTAAGGTTCCTGAATAACGACTGGCTTTGTGCCCATTTATTTTCAATTTGCGGAGAGAACTCTTTCTCGGTACAGCTTCTTTATAGAGTTGGAGAACCTACCGCTACTCTTTCCTTTATAGAGTTAGAGAACCTACAGCTACTGTTGACTTTATTAGCTGTTCAGCGATACTGGATCTGGCCCTAAATTTCATTCCTATTTGTTTTAGTTAGTTTTTTTATAGCACCTTAAGTTGACAAGGAAAGAGTACTCAGTCTTTCTCCTGAACCTACTTATTCTGGAACTGTTCTTTATTCTCTTCCTATTCATTCAATCCTGAACCTCGTAAACTATCAGCTTCGCCCCTCTCCATTCCAGTCGAGCTTCTTGGCCCCTTTCCGATTAATTACCTTTGCCCCTATTCCCTGACGAGAATGAAAGATGCATGAATGAGACTTAACTCCTTGTCCAGTTATTGTGAGTTATGAGAAGGAAGAAGGAAGATGCTTTACCTTGTTTAGAGAATGAAAGAAGTAGAGAAGAAGAAGAAGGGAAGATGAATGAGACAGAACTGTAAGGAAAGACGAAAGAAGAAGAAATGAGAGTGAACTGGAAGTCAATCCTCAAAATTCATTCTTTAACTGATCTTTCTCCTTCACCTGCAAAGATCATTAAGAAATTGATTCTATCTAGCATAGGGGTAAAACCTTGTCATAGCTTTTTCCCTTCATAGCTGAAGCTTCAAGCTAATTTTTTCTATCTTTCTGTGTTTTAGGGGTATTGAACTTTTTCCCTTGATAGCTGAAGCTTAAATCAAATAAATTATATCTTTCCCGTATTTTTGGGGCATTTCACTTTTTCCCTTAATAGCTGAAGCTGAAAGAAAATAAATTCTATCTTTCCCGTATTTTTGGTACAAAATCGTCCATTTGACCCTATTTCCCTCGGTAACTCAACTGTAAACACTCAAAAAACTAGAAAAAAGTCTATCTTTCCTGTATTTTTAGGGATAAAAGTGTATCTTTACCCTATTTTTTGGGATCAAATCTAGGTATTTTGGGCCGAGGTAATTAAGAAGTCAATCCTGAAGATGAATGAGACTGAACTGTCAGTAAATCCTCAACTCTCTCTGAATGAAACAGTAAACACTCTCGAAGAATCAATGATCCTTCACTATCAGGAAAGACTATCGATTCCTTCTTGATCTTTCTCTTCTCCTTCTTTCACTCTTTCACTCGGTCTCGCTCTTTCACCTCTCCCTACCTTTTGTAATGTCAAGCTAGTCGTCGTCAGTCGATTCAGTATCATGGCTAGGGTTGGGTGTAGCGGATTTGATCATCCTCTGCTACGCGAACTTGCTCAATCAGCCACGACCGAGAATCAGTCAGACTAGTCAAAAGTACGCACCCACATGAGAATACCTTCCAGCGGAAAAGCCCAACTAATTAGAACAATAGACTGAGAGAATACCATACCAATAAATAGACTAAACACCCCCAATCAATAGAACAAACCATAATAATAGAAAGAAAGACCGCCCTCCTCTCATTCACCAGGCTGCTTTAGCTTTAGCGCTCAGAGGGATGACAGAAAGAGATCATTGAATGAATTTGATCAGATTGCTCTGTCTGATACGGTCTCAACATCGTCAAATGATGAATCGAATCTCTCTCTTTAGTTAGAAAGAAGATCTTTTGTCTCGAGCTTCGCTTTTTCATGTGCTATGAAATTAGGTTCCCTAGACTGATCCGTATGAGAGAACAAATCCTGCAAGGATGAGTTTGAATGAAGGTTCTTTTTTCCTCAGACCCGTAAACCTTTCTTTTCCTCTTGGGCTTTGTGCCACTTCGGAGAGTGAAACGAAGGAAAAGCCTGACCTGCCCTTATTGTTAGGTCATCCTATTTCGGTGCATGGTCAGGTTCTTAAGGTATGTGCCAGAACAGCTGTGGGTCTACCTTTTTCTTTCAGGAATTAGATGATCATTGGTGAAATAGCGTATAGGTCTTGTCTGGGTTCGACTATCTCTTTTATGCTTGTAGTCCAACGGTTAGGATAATTTCCTTTCAAGAAATAGACCTGGGTTCGACTCTTGACAAACACAAATATAAATCAATGTACTCTTTTTATATTGTACTTTTTTTTTATATGCAAGCTTTTGTAGTCCAACGGTTAGTATAATTGCATTCCAAGCAATAGACCCGGGTTTGACTCTTGGCAAACGCAAACCATGGTTCCTCATCGGACTATTCATTTGAAGATCGGTACCTAACCCAGCACCTTGCTTGGGGACACGGCGGTTTATAGAAGGATCCATCAGGTCTGGATCAAGGTCGATCTCAGTCCATAACCCAGCACCAAGCTTACATGACTCACTCGGCTCAGCTCTGCGGCTAAAAAACCAGTGCTGATTTGTACTGTTTTGAACCTCCCGAAGTTGATTTTGACCCCAATTAAGGTAATTAAGGTCAATATCATGTTCTATTTCACAAATTTAAGTTAATGACATTAGAATTGTGAAATCTAATGAAATGAAATGGACATCCTAATTTATGCTTTATACTTATGATGCTTTGATGATGATGTATGATGTATAAAGTATGATTATGTGAATGAGTTATATGATGATACCTTTTGATGTGATATGATGATTATGATGTTGCTAAATGATAACAATGTATGATGATAATGATGTATGAAAACATGACGATGAAAGATTGCTGAATTTCCTTAGTATGAAGTTATTTTCCATATTAAGATGAAAAACATGTTTTGAATGCCATATTGCATTATGACGATAGTTTTTCTAGGACACAACCCGAGTTAATGTTAATGATGATGAATGTATTAAGACCAATGCACATCTATTACTTATAGGGATATAAGGATTGAAGGAAGGTTGTGTCACAAAGATGTTTTAAAGATGAGAAACCATAGAGACCTCATGCATTCTGTGTATACATAAACATCAGGCTCGTTCTCCTTTTACGATGATGAATATAGACGCATACACTTCGATGATGATGGCGATCATGCCTTGCATGACACTCAGGGGTCTGCTGACCTCTAGAGGTCGCTACGGACAAGTAGCTCGACTATGATGGATTCAAGGGTGCAAACCACCTAGGATTCATGCTTGCACGTGTAGATCGTGTGTAGGGAAGTACTACACATCCAATTTAGTCCGGACTGGAGGCCACCCCTATGATTGTTTTTAACGGTAGGTCCCTAGAGCATGAGTTGCATGTGTTCGCATTTTTCCTGACCCCTTTAGTGGGATCACTTACTGAGTATTTCTTAAATAAATACTTAAGCCGTGTGTTACTTCTATTTTAGGTAAAAGCAAGGTAGCCGTGTACGAATGGCGACGTCATCGCAATCAGAGACCATGACACGTGCATAGGCTAGTAACATTTTAATTTCTTAGACTTAGGTTAATCTAGGTCGTTTTACATTTCATGTTTTACTTTATTTACTATTATTATTTTTATCTTGTTTTTTGAATTATGTTTTCAAACATGTAAGACTAGGCAATGTTTTTAAGTTGATGTTATGTTTTTAAGAAGAAGTTATGATTTACGATGACGTTTTAAGAGTTAAATTCCACATAAGAGCTTAGACTAAGATGACGGTAGCGACTTTAGGTTAGCAAAAATCTAAGGTTGTTACATCAAACTTTGGTATTACAATTAAGTTCATATTGTTCGCCCCCTATTTTTAATAAGAAAATAAGGGTGTTACAATTGTAGGCTCTTAGTTTATTTATAAGTCATTTGTCATTCACATTTGTTACATCATTCTTATATTTTATTATATACCTAGTTGTCACATATCTCGCATCTAGGCTCTACTAGTTTATTCAAGTTCAAATTAAGGTTCTAGTTTTATAACTTAATAGTTTTTAATCATTTAGTCTAGTCGGGTATCTCTTGGTTCATCGGTTCTCGCTATTTGGCTCATTAGGAATAGCATGAGGTTCTAGGCTAATTTGATTAGTTTGCTAGTCCCTTTATTCGTAACCGGCCCGGTTCATTTTTTATATTGTAAGGATATTACACCATAATTCTAATTCTACTAGAAAATTTTGAAATTTCTAACATCCCAAACCGGTCTAAACAACAAACTACGCGTACCCTTTTCCAAAATAACACTTATAATTACTATCCTTAATCATACTCTTAATTTAAGATTCGCATTTTGTAATTCTCAAACAAGTTTGATGTTATTATTGCATAAGGGGTCATCAATATAAAATTGAAACCTTTCAATTTTGACCCACAATAAATGTTGTAATAAATTCTTGACTTCTATTTAGGTTAATGTTAATGACAAAACCGGGTAAGCTTATCACAAGTAGCGGCCAAAATCCACTGCTAATAGATATTTTCTTCTTTGGGCTTTCTCTCTGAATTTATAGTCAACGTTTTAAAGCATTTTGAAACTCACTGCTAGCGGATAGTGTTCTCTATGAGCTTTTCCTTTCGGATTTCTCATAAAGATTTTAAAACACGTCTGTTAAAAAACGTTTTGTTTTCCTCTACAATCGACTCTTCCATCATACCTTTAGGGGAAAAAAATTTGTGACAATTTTATTTATATTTATTATTATTATTTTCTAAGCTCAAGCTCAATGAATGGCAAATTACTATTATTTTTCGAGGAAAAAAAGAATTGAAATCAATACATTTCCTTCTTGGATTTTTTTTTTTCTATTTTTCGAAAAATAGGATTTATGGTTTTGTAATTATAGAAATATCATATATTTGGCACATGCTCCAACTAAAATCTACTATTTAGGTTCATATTGGAGTGCTAATTTCATGTCTAGAGGATTATATAAGAGATTGACAAGAAAGAAACTTAACCATCACACCAAACCATTCAAAATATTTCGAACACAAAGAATAATATGACAAAGATTTGTAGTGTGAAGTTGAGTTTCATTATTGTGATGATACTGCTGGTCGTGTCTCGTTCCGGTAAAATTTTTAGTTCTTCGTTCTTTGTTTGTTTTGAATCTCTTTGAAGGCTAATATTTCAACGGAGAAGCCTTCTAAAACAAATCGCATGTAAAAGTGTTCAAAAGTTTCAAACATAATGTTAAGTGTTTAAATATTATTGCAGTTGAAGTTGAAGCGATGCCACCACTGGTATTAAAGAGAAGCCTTTTAACACAAATTGCATGCAACACCTCTGCTGATTGTGGAGATCATACTTGTTCATGTTCTGAAATCGGTTTATGCATCTGCTTTAAATTCGCAACCAAAGAATTGAAGCTCAACGATATGCAATTTGAAGACCTCAGAGAAGAGGATCTCAAGAATTAAGTGTTAATAAGAATACAACTATATTTTGATTCATAGTGTGTGGGACTAAATTCTATCTATGGAATACAAAAATAATGATTAATTAGATATATATGATATAGGTATATTTTGTTATCTTTTTTAAACTTTTCTTTTTGTTTTTTTTTTAAACACTAACACATTCTAGTTACATTTCTTTTAAATAAATTTCTCCATACATTCTAGTTACATTATGCATGTTAACCTTGGTTTTAATAGAAAATTAGAGTCATTACAGGTGGTATCAGAGCGATTGCTCTCACGATAAGATGTGATTCAAGAACAAACTAAAGAGGAAGCTAGTAGGTGTGTGACACCTGAGTAAAGGAGGAGTACATGAATGAACCGAGACTACATTATAGTTAGAGTGATCTTGAAGATTGGATAACTAAAAAAGACTTAAAAGAAATAAAAGTTGCAACCTGTACTAATAAAAATTTAATGAAAATAAGTTTGCACAGAGAAGGAAATTTAGTACTTTATTACGTGAAGAATGACTATATTCATAGACAGTGCAATGCTTAACAAAGATAAAAATAAAATCCCAATAGAAAGCAGAATATCAAGCCAAAACAAAGAATTTAGCCTAAATTCATATCTATAATCATATCGGCATAAGTACATATAAGTTTGTCTGTGTTTTAAATAATGTTTTTTCTACAATTTGCTACGTCATATAATACTTAGCTTTTCTTTTCATTGTTTAACAATTTTATTGGCTCCATATTTAAAAAAAAAATGTATTTTTCTTTTCAACAAGTAGAAGATATTTGCTTGATAAGAATTAACTAGAACCTTTATTTCTAATACAACATAAAGAGGTATAAAGTTGAACTTTTAAGACCAAGTTGATGAATAACACAAAATCGAGTGTGAATTCTACCGACCAAGTTTCCGTTTAGTTATGAAAATATATTGTGATCTCGAGAACTATTTCTCACATAGATTCCATCATTCGGCCTTATCGACCAAACTTCTTCGGGCTCACTTGGGTTGTTGGGTTATTTCTGTCTTGAGTTGGAGTTTTGACCCGAGCCAAAATCAGACCCGCTTGCCCTCTGGTTCCTTTCTCCTTACCCAAAAGTTTATAGTTGATCCTCAGTAGGTTAGGTAGAAGATTCGAGTCTACAATCATGTGTGCGAAGAGAAAGAAAAATGTTGAAACCTTTATCGAAGATCTAAGTTCAAAATGTCAATTACTCTCCGTGTGGAACTTGGAAATAGAAATGAATTGGTTCGAGGGAATTTGGGGTGAGAGAGAGACTAAACTTGGAGAAATAGTATATGGGCACTCTTCCTTCAAGATCTGAGCAACTGGCCGTGTTTTCATTTTTCACCATGAGTCTTGATTGGATCGGTAGGGGTTGTTGGGTTGTCGAGTTCAATGTACACCCCTAGTCAATAACTAATATAATATTAATCAACTAGATCTTCGAGGAGGTTCTTAAACTAGTTTGTATTAGTCTAAACAAATTCTAAAGGGAGTAACGTGAACAATTAATGTTGTATACAATGAGCGGTACACAAAACTCTCAGAGTATTAGTCTTGGATGAACAAAAATGTTTTTCTTGGAAATTAAATGTTATAAAATGTGGTCTAGTGAACCATTTTAAACGAAAAATATTTTGTAGTTTGTCTAAGCCACTAATAAGATCGTGCAAAAGGTTAGAATGTGGATGTGTACAACCAGGAGTAGACGGAAAAAAAAAACATAAACTTTAAAAATAAAATTAATATCCTTTAACATTTATGAAAAATATTAAAAAAGATTATTATCATCAATATATGGACCGAAACTATCTACCTACCTCGTAAATCTTCAAGAAATTTCAAATCCATTACTTTGGATATACATAAAAAAAAAATTGTGGTTTCGTTGAATAATTTGTCTTCACCCGGCACCCACACTTACTTATATCATGTCTTTGGACTTGTAATGAAATCCTCTAATTTGTTGCATAGGTTTTAGTTGCTATTTTTATTAGTTATCAAGTCATTGCTATGTCTTTTGTACCCTTCTTTATTTGGACATGATGTTCTGTTGTGGTTATTTTTCTTTTTGTTAATCAGATTTTATTTTTTCTGTTAATCATTCTTACTCAGTATAAATATAGTCATTTCTAATAAAGAACTGAAGTTTCTTCCTCTCATATTGCATTAAATTTATCCTTTGGTATTAGAGTCTTGTCTCTTTCAGCTGCGACTAAAGATGACTACTGAAGGCAGTTTTGTTCAACCAACAATACCAAAATTTGTTAGTCACTACCATCACAGTTTTGTTCAACCACCAATACCAAAATTTATTGGTCATTACGATCATTGGAGCATGTTAACGAAGAACTTTCTTCGCTCTAAAGAATATTGGCAAGCAAGTGAGTTTGGGACTTCTGCAGTAGCAGATGAGGATGATTACTCAAATGAACAGAAGAAGGAGATAGTAAGTCAGAAATTGAATGACGTAAAGAGCTTAAAACTACCTTTCCAAGCCATCCATCGCTCAATTCTAACTATATATCCTAACTATATATCCTCCTTCCTCGGGTTTAGCTACAAAACATTACTGAATTCAACAAGAGGAATAAAAGAGTTGTTACACGAACACGACTCTCCAAATGGTATGATATTGTCCACTTTGAGCATAAGCTCTCATGGCTTTGCTTTGGGCTTCCCCAAAAGGCTTCAAACCAATGGAGTTAGTATTTCTCACTTATAAACCCATGATCACACCCTAAATTAGTCGATGTGGGACTTCCATCATCCAACACCTCCCCTCGAACAAAGTGCGCCTCCCCTTAATCGAGGCTCGACTCCTTTGGAGTCTTAGTCATTTTTGACGGCCTTCGAGGAGGGGCTTAGCTCCTTTTCTTTAAGAGTTCTTTGTTCGATATTAGACGAACACGACTAAGTTTAGGGCATGGCTGTGATACCATGTTAGACGAACACGACTCTCCACAATGGTATGATATTGTCCACTTTGAGCATAAGCTCTCATGGCTTTGCTTTGGGCTTCCCCAAAAGGTCTCAAACCAATGGAGTTAGTATTCCTCACTTATAAACCCATGATCACACCCTAAATTAGTCGATGTGGGACTTCCATCATCCAACAAGAGTAACCATAGCTTGCTACATGATGGAAGGATAGAAAATAAAGTAGCTACTAAGAACTATGATACAGCAAGGTTCCCTTTGTATTGACACATAACGTATAGAGATCACTCATATTCACTCCTGCCGCGTTCTCCTCTATCTCTGCTTTGTTACCAATTATCACAGGCTCCCAACTTCGGTAGTCCCAAAGTGTCGCTCCTTTTTAGGGCAACCTTCCTTAAATACCACCTCCACCATCTCAATTTTAGAGTTGATGGTGAATGTACTTTCACTAAGCTATCTTGGGTATGATACAATGTTCGTGTTAGGGCTATTAAACATTGCTTAATCAAGTAGGATAATAATGAAATTAATATCATCTATACATTGTTTCTTATACGGAAGCAATGTTATGAAAAGAATGAAAGTGTAATGTGCATCATAACCATGTATTATATTTTGAACCACAGGACATCATACATGGTGTATGTCACAAGCATGGGATCCTTTTCCAATATATTTTATACGGACGCGTATACTATGATATGATACGTGCTCCTTTTTTTCTGTTGGTTTTCTCCGGCATGAGTGTGCACTAGCCCATAGTCAGGCTTAGGGGTATGTACACAACTCTGTCTTTTGAGTTAATGTGCACGTAAAGAGAAAGTATTGGTCATCAACACTACTTGAAAGAGAAAGTAAAGCCCAAGCAATAGTTATGAAAAGATAGGTCCCACCATGAAAGCATGTTGCCTCTCAAAACCCAACTTCATTTATGGAGTTCCACGACACTATATTTAGAATATAATCTTGAAATTGATTTACTTAAGTGTATTAACAACCAAAGTTGGCTCCAATTATTTTAAATTGGCCAAAGGCTACAAATAAACTCAAACACTCCCAATTACTTAAAAAACGACCATAGAAAGGTCGAAAATGGGAGGAAAAGGTTCAAATTAGTAAATAGGTCTTAAATAGGTAAATTCGAGTTAAATGCATCAAGCCAAGGTTGGGGTGTAGGTCGCATTTCTAGATTGAGTGGGTTATGCAGGTCAATCGTGGGTTGTGGTTAGGGGCATGTGAGATGGGTTGCAGTTAAGTTTGGGTTGGGTTGCTAACGAGTCAGGCGTTGCGACGTCAGGTTTGGCTTCCAGCTTGGATTGGTTCAGTCATAAACAGATTGGCCTATGGAAGCTAAGGTTCTGAACTTGGCCTATGGAAGCTAAGGTTCAAACTCAAGTTCAGATTTGAACCCTGAGGCTTGGACCCAAGGCTAATGTCTACTAGTTTCAATATGATAGGAGCTACTTCTTCTTAATGTTAAGAATGGGTCTGACTGTGTCATGTTGGTCTTATTTACAGACTATTCATTAGAAGACCAGCGGTACCTAGGATATGATATGTACTCTTTTTTGCAAGCGTTTGTAGTCCAACGGTTAGGATAATTGCCTTCCAAGCAATAGACCCGGGTTCGACTCCTGGCAAACGCAAATATATATCAATGTGTTAATTCATTAGAAGACCAGTGGTACCTAGGATATGATATGTACTCTTTTTTGCAAGCGTTTGTAGTCCAACGGTTAGGATAATTGCCTTCCAAGCAATAGACCCGGGTTCGACTCCCGGCAAACGCAAATATATATCAATGTGTTAATTCATTAGAAGACCTGCGGTACCTAGGATATGATATGTACGCTATTTTGCAAGTGTTTGTAGTCCAACGGTTAGGATAATTGCCTTCCAAGCAATAGACCCGGGTTCGACTCCCGGCAAACGCAAATATATATCAATGTGTTAATTCATTAGAAGAACAGCGGTAACTAGGATATGATATGTACTCTTTTTTGCAAGCGTTTGTAGTCCAACGATTAGGATAAAGCAATAGACCCGGGTTCGACTCCCGGCAAACGCAAATATATATCAATGTGTTAATTCACCAGCGGTACCTAGGATATTTGTACTCTTTTTTGCAAGCGTTTGTAGTCCAACGGTTAGGATAATTGCCTTCCAAGCAATAGACCCGGGTTCGACTCCTGGCAAACGCAAATATATATCAATGTGTTAATTCATTAGAAGACCAGCGGTACCTAGGATATGATATGTACTCTTTTTTGCAAGCGTTTGTAGTCCAACGGTTAGGATAATTGCCTTCCAAGCAATAGACCCGGGTTCGACTCCCGGCAAACGCAAATATATATCAATGTGTTAATTCATTAGAAGACCAGCGGTACCTAGGATATGATATGTACTGCTTTTTTGCAAGCGTTTGTAGTCCAACGGTTAGGATAATTGCCTTCCAAGCAATAGACCCGGGTTCGACTCCCGGCAAACGCAAATATATATCAATGTGTTAATTCATTAGAAGACCAGCGGTACCTAGGATATGATATGTACTCTTTTTTGCAAGCGTTTGTAGTCCAACGGTTAGGATAATTGCCTTCCAAGCAATAGACCCGGGTTCGACTCCCGGCAAACGCAAATATATATCAATGTGTTAATTCATTAGAAGACCAGCGGTACCTAGGATATGATATGTACTCTTTTTTGCAAGCGTTTGTAGTCCAACGGTTAGGATAATTGCCTTCCAAGCAATAGACCCGGGTTCGACTCCTGGCAAACGCAAATATATATCAATGTGTTAATTCATTAGAAGACCAGCGGTACCTAGGATATGATATGTACTCTTTTTTGCAAGTGTTTGTAGTCCAACGGTTAGGATAATTGCCTTCCAAGCAATAGATCCGGGTTCGACTCCCGGCAAACGCAAATATATATCAATGTGTTAATTCATTAGAAGACCAGCGGTACCTAGGATATGATATGTACTCTTTTTTGCAAGTGTTTGTAGTCCAACGGTTAGGATAATTGCCTTCCAAGCAATAGATCCGGGTTCGACTCCCGGCAAACGCAAATATATATCAATGTGTTAATTCATTAGAAGACCAGCGGTACCTAGGATATGATATGTACTCTTTTTTGCAAGTGTTTGTAGTCCAACGGTTAGGATAATTGCCTTCCAAGCAATAGACCCGGGTTCGACTCCCGGCAAATGCAAATATATATCAATGTGTTAATTCATTAAAAGACCAGTGGTACCTAGGATATGATATGTAATCTTTTTTGCAAGCGTTTGTAGTCCAACGGTTAGGATAATTGCCTTCCAAGCAATAGACCCGAATTTAGGCCAAGCAACGGAGATAAAGGCCAAGCAACTTCGAGGAATGAAAGCTTTGCGTACAAAGCCAACTAAGTGGTCTTACTAATTGATTGGATGATGATGTATGATGATGTGAATGAGTTATATGATGATACCTTATGATGTGATATGATGATTATGATGTTGCTAAATGATAACAATGTATGATGATAATGATGTATGAAAATATGACGATGAAAGATTGCTGAATTTCCTTAGTATGAAGTTATTTTCCATATTAAGTTGAAAAACATGTTTTGAATGCCATATTGCATTATGACGATAGTTTTTCTAGGACACAACCCGAGTTAATGTTAATGATGATGAATGTATTAAGACCAATGCACATCTATTACTTATAGGGATATAAGGATTGAAGGAAGGTTGTGTCACAAAGATGTTTTAAAGATGAGAAACCATACAGACCTCATGCATTCTGTGTATACATAAACATCAGACTCGTTCTCCTTTTACAATGATGAGTATAGACGCGTACACTTCGATGATGATGGCGATCATGCCTTGCATGACACTTAGGGGTCTGCTGACCTCTAGAGGTCGCTACGGACAAGTAGCTCGACTATGATGTATTCAAGGGTGCGAACCACCTGAGGATTCATGCTTGCACGTGTAGATCGTGTGTAGGAAAGTACTACACATCCAATTTAGTCCGAACTGAAGGCCACTCCTATGATGGTTTTTAACGGTAGGTCCCTAGAGCATGAGTTGCATGTGTTTGCATTTTTCCTGGCCCCTTTAGTGGGATCACTTACTGAGTATTTCTTAAATACTTAAGCCGTGGGTTACTTCTATTTTAGGTAAAAGCAAGGCAGCCGTGTACGAATGGCGACGTCATCGCAATCAGAGACCATGACACGTGCATAGGCTAGTAACATTTTAATTTCTTAGACTTAGGTTAATCTAGGTCGTTTTACATTTCATGTTTTACTTTATTTACTATTATTATTTTTATCTTGTTTTTTGAATTATGTTTTCAAACATGTAAGACTAGGCAATGTTTTTAAGTTGATGTTATGTTTTTAAGAAGAAGTTATGATTTACGATGACGTTTTAAGAGTTAAATTCCACATAAGAGCTTAGACTAAGATGACGGTAGCGACTTTAGGTTAGCAAAAATCTAAGGTTGTTACATCAAACTTTGGTATTACAATTAAGTTCATATTGTTCGCCGACCATGTGACCCAACATGTCTCCTAGTAGATTTTTTTAGGGCTAGGATTAGTGTAATGTATTGTGTATGAAGTTTAATTGGACAGCCCTATGAGATCAACATTCCTTAAACCCACCAAAGGGCGAGGGATCATACAAGTGAATGGGATCCACTCTTCTTAAACCGACCCAAGGGAAAGGAACTAATCACCCATATTTTTGACCTAAGAACCCCTCTACTAAGGTCCTAAGATACAACTATGTTATCAACTGAGAACACAGGTCTAGAACCTAAGAACTAAGTTCGATAGAAGAGAAAACTGACATGCTTTAAATAGTGTGGTACTGTTAGGACGGGTAAATTTTTTGCCAACCAAAACAAAGAAAATTTGAAAAATAATATACATTATATTTATATTATATCAAAATAAAATTCATACATTACTATATATAAAACACAACTTAACATTTAAAATAAAAAATAAGAAACAGACACAAAATATTTAAAACAAAAGGGTGTGGAGGACGACATGTGAGGCCTGTCTATGGCTCCTACTCCAGAGTCTTCTCCCGACCTAGACCAACTTCTTGTTTACTTAAAAACATGAAAAATATGGAATGAATACAAAGACTCAGTAAGTAGCCTACTTGTACACTTTTAATCGTGGCCTTTTAGAGTACCACACTCTTTCTTTTCTTGTTCTGATTCTTGTTGTAAGTACTTAGGCCCTTTATTTTCTTTCTAGACGTGTGGGTTCCTATCATGATTTATTCTAAGAACCTTGGTCCTTGTGTTCTGAAATCTTAGTTATGGTCTGAGGGCCTTAATACTAAGGTTCTAAATTCTTGTTCTTAGAACTTGGATCTTAATCCATAGGATCATTCTCTTGTTCTTGGTTACTTTTTAGGTTCTTGCCCTGTTCTCGGTTCATTCTCCAAGACACTCCCCCTATGATTTGCGGTACTAGTCATGAACCTAACAACCTGTGTCCAAGGTTTCATATGTTCCAAGCAACATAGTCTAAACCAATGTCCAAGGCTTCATGCGTTCTAAGCGACAGTCTGAACCCACATCTAGGGCTTGCCTTGTGATACAGTCTGACAACCTGCATCCAAGGCTTCTTACATTCTAAGTGATGTAGTCTGATTTTACATCCAGGGCTTGCCCTATTATACAACTTGAATACCTATGCCCAAGGTTACATGTATTCCAAACGGCATAGTCCGCATACCTACGCTTAAGGCTTCATACGTTTCAAGAACCATAGTATGAGTCATGAACATGTTGTACCGTGGGAGGTCTTAGGAGGTTCTTGATTCGATATTTTATTAAAAATTGAAACAAAGCAATAAATCTAGTGCAAAAACTCTGAAGTCTTAGGAGGTTCTTGATTCGTGATTTTTTTAAGAATTGAAACAAAGCAATAAATATGAGTGCAAATACTCTACCTTTGTAGAAACTCTAAATTGCAACACTCCTTCAAATATTTCAACCATGCAAAAGTTCTTCCCATTCCACAAATTCTTCCTTGCTACGATTCGAACCTAAGCTTAAAGATATTGGAGGAGGGGAGTTTCAAGAGAATTCTCTAAAGAGGTAGTTTTATTCTCCATAGAAAATTGGGAGAGGTTCGTGTCTCATTGGCTCAACACAAGAGTCCTATATACTCCTCTTCCACCATCTTTGAAAAATAATATAATTAAATATCAACTATATTAGGATATAATACGGTGTAGAAATCATATTTAAATATTTATAATATATCTTAACATATATTTTAATTAATTTAAATCTCATTCAAATACACCAATATACATCAACTCATTTAATATTTAGTTGCATTAAATGCAATAATAATATATTTTTTCGTTTGATATATTTATATTAAATATTAATTTGAAACTTTTAAATTAATATATTTTTCTATTTATATTTGACATATTAAATATTAATTTCAACCCTTCTAAATATATGTTTGTCTATTTATTTAATATATCTAATATATTAAATATTAATTTAAACGATTCATATTTTTCTTTCAATTAAATTGAAATTTTTAGGGTTACTATGAGCTAACGATGGAACCTTATGAACATACCGATTATAAGCTCCAATGATATAAAATTAATTAATCAAACTCTTTAATTAATCCATTTTCATTCATTAATTATAGGTCACTCCACTATAGACCTAGAGTTGCACACTTATGCATTGTAGAATAAGTTATGTACTATAGACCCTTTAAGTTATTAAACACTATCTACTTCCATGTCAACCACATACGGTTCAAGATTACATTAATAACCTTTGATTTTCATATAATGGATAATATTAAATTGTAAATAAAATAATAAAAAATTATTCTTAAAAATTAATAATTAATTACCTGTCTTTAGGGCATAAATCCCAACGACGTGATCGATGCAAAACATGAACATAGCATCCTGCAAATTATGAATAGGGTACCCATAACATGTACAGAACATCTCGTCTGGGTGAGGAAAATATGAGGTCAAACATGACATCTTGTTAAGTTTTACATGGCGCAGGGCATCTCACCTAGAGGAAGAAAATATGGGCCTCTAAAAACACCGCGGGAGATCATGGGTCACTTTGTACATGATTAGAGTATTACTTAACATTCTTTCATGTCATAAAATCTTTAAGGTATGGAGCGTAATATCTTACCTTGCTAGTTGTAGAGCATATGTGGTACCTTCTTTGGGTTCTCAATCATAAAAAATTTATTTATTTCTTATTGTTCTTGAGGCATACTTGCATCATGCATTCTTTAGCTTATGAACTCATCGAATGATTTATTCTAGAAAATGATAGTCATAATAAATTTTTTAGAGACTTTTAGAACCGTCTTGAGTCTTGAGGTATTTCATTTAGGTGTTTATTGGGTCCTTACTTGGTTTAGGTTCCAAACTTGCTCTAATCAACTTAAAATCATAATCTTAATCTACCATAATATGCTCAGCATAAAAATTTCATAGGTACTAGAGTTCATTTAGTTGGTTATCTTAATGTTACTTAAACTCGAGCAATTTGATCGGTTCAGGGCATTAAATCTCAATTTTCGGTGTTTTTCTTTCATATTCTCTTAATTCATACATATATTAGGGTTTACACAAAATCCAAATTATTCCTACCTTAAGAAAAGTCTAAGATGGCTACCTACCTCGTTGTTGACGTTCGGGACCTCCGTTCTCGAGCTTTTTGTATCCAATTACTTCAAATTTTCTTTCATATATTCTTTAGTGTGTCTAGTTTCTTGAACCGTAAATTTTTTTTTTTTTTTGAAAATCGGTAAGGAAGTGGGTTAAAATTGAAAAAACTTTGAGAAGGCCTTATTTTAGTTTGACATGGCCGGTTCAGTTGGAACTCTTCTTCCACATCTCCATTTACAGCATTTCTTCCCTCGATTTCTTTGTAAAACTTAAAGATGGTGTTACAAGGATAAACTTGAGATTGATTTCATACCTTCCCGTAGATTTTAGCCTAAGATATTTGCCTCCAAAGTTTGTTCGAAATCAGATTCATGGCTAGAGTTCATAACAAAGAATTCTTTATTGGGCAACCCATTATTGGGGTTTTCAATGCCTGATTTCTTCGTGGAACCTCTTTTTTTATCATTTCCATTAGCTAAAGGAATTTGTTTGGAGGAACATCTTTGAGCGTGGGACCTTAATTTTCAAAAATTTCTCTCGTCTACGACTCGCCAGAAAACGTAGAGGATCGATCTCTTGGGTAGCTCGTATCATGACGTTTTAGTTCTTGATTCCTTCATTAATGATACTCAACTTGATCCTTTAAAGCTATATGGATTCTCAATTTGAAGAAAAATGGATCATAGATAGAAATTCAATACTTACCCCCAAATTCTACCTGAAAAAACTACTTTTCTTCAATTGGGCACACTCGGTTATTCCTCTTTCTGGTCTTCTATAGAAATACTACTTGGACCTCCAAAATGAATTGAGGTTGGTTTTACTCCATGAATTAGCTTTTATCCTTGAATTTGATTTTCAAACCTTCTTTGAAGTTCTTCAATGCTTGCCACTATTGGGGAATAGGTTCTAGGCTCTTCAATGCCGGAACATACTTAAATTTTGGGAAGATCCCATCGTTAGATTTGAAGATTCAAAGAATTTTATGTCAATGTCCACTGATTTTCTTATCCATGGTATTTTTGTAAATATCTTGAAGTTTCGTGTATTTTAGTAATTTGCCATTTTTGAATATTTTATTATTATTTTTGTCAAAAAATATAAAAATTTTCTAAAAATTATTTATCCTTTGCTAGTCATTTTTTTGGTTCTCGAGCATCTTGAAATTACTTTTAGATAAGAAATTACAAATACGAAAATTTCCTTAAAAATTAGAAAAATGATTTTTTTGTCCTTTTGGCTTACTTTTTCCTTTCTAATCCTTCTATAAAGACTTTAATTCTTAAAATTACTTGTTAGGTATAAAAATGACTTTCTTAAGACCCATGTCTTGCCTAAATCCCTGACTTTCTTTCCTTCGATTATTTGAGTCTTACATGGACCGTTTATTCTTATTGGAGTTATTTACCTTCACTTTTCGATGTTACATGTATCTTAGTATTCATCATGGACATGACTAAGAGTCTACAAGTAATGTTATATATTTTTCAAGTAACAACTAAATGCAAGTCAATGATGGGACCGAATCTTTGAGTAGGTGGCATAAAGAATCAAACTTAGGGTCTAGACGATCCTCTATTTTCTATCCATTTTTGTCGATTATTTTTTTATCCCCTTCCCTTTTTGTATTTAAACTCATATTTTGTGTTGGATATTTTAAATATACATGCAAAATTTTTATGTATATTTACCATGTTGAGCTTGCCCACGCCGCGTTTCGTGCTCTAGAAAGCTAAAAAATGAGGCATGACAGTCAGTAACAACGGCAGGCCATGAAAATTCTAAGGTGGAGACAAAAGTTTTGGTCAAGTTTAGATCGTATCAACTTTTATTTCAAAGCAACAAGAATAATGACGGGTGTTAAAATACTATAGACTAGTCAAATTCATTTAGAAGGTTTAGATTTAAGTCCTAAAAATCTTCATAATTAATTAATTATTTTTTAATAATAATTTCCATTATTTAATTTGTAACTCATATGAAAAAATATAAGGTTATTAAATCTTAAACCGTATGTAATTGACATATAGGAGAGTCATATTCAAGAAGTAAACTAAAGGGGTATAGTATATAATAAGATTGGGTGTCTTATCTTAGTAACACTATTAACAAGACCCACTTTGTAATTGCTACGGACTATTTTGTCACAACCTTATTTCTAGGATTCTCATCTAATGGATCGTGACTTAAATACGTACAAAGAGAATGGTAAATTTTTCACGTTTAAAAAAGATATTAAACATGAATATATTTTATTTACCAATCAAAATAAAGTTTATGAGTTTCAATATAATATATTGGACCTAGTAAGTAAAACAACTTAAAACATTAAACACTTGAAAACATAATGTGGTTTTATATGGGACTAGCTCTAGATCTGCTTTCTCTAACCATTCCTGGTCATCTGAATAACAAAGACTCAATAAGCATGCTAATTGTGTCCATGGTAGATGCTAGGATGCTACACTCTTTTCATATGACGTTTTTATTTTTGTCTTAAGAACTTAGGTGCTTAGGTTCTATTCTTAAATTATTAGTTCATGTCATGTTTCTAACCCGAGGACCTTGGTCCTCGACTCTAAGTTCTTAAACATAGTTCTGATCTAAGGACCCTTGTTCTTAGATTTTGGGTTATAGTTCTAAGAACTTGGATCCTCATCTTTGTTCATGTTCTTGTCCTTTGGTATTTGTTTCGTATCCCTTAGATACTTCCCTTGGTACTTATAATCTTGGATACTTATTCTTGTTCATGTTCTTGTCTTTTGGTTCTTCTCCTTTGTTAGGACCACACAACAACATATACTCGATCTAAATGAAGACAAAAAATAAGAGCTAGAAAATGCAAGAAGAAACATTGGTTAGAGATCTATATTCATGACTTCAATTATGTAGAGTAATAGAGAAGGCAGATAATGCAAGAAGTCCATTTTCAAAGCACCGACGAAGGGGTATATATATAGTTCAGTTTAACTTTACAAGATATATTCATCTACTAAACAAGAGGTTGTCAAGCCACCGCTTCTTGTTGTGCCGGTAATTCTCCTCTTTTTGCAACGTCATCTTATCAAGGGAGGGGTCGGTGGAATTGTTTCCTTTAGTTTTTCAAGGGCGCCTCTACTATCAATCATAATTCTTTCATCGTATTTGAAAAGTACAAACGCCCACATTTTTCTTAGAGTAGGTCTTAATCTCTTGCTCTATTATCTTACCGACATCCAACTATATCCCCCTTCATGACAACTAATATGATTGTGACCCTTTTAAATTAAAGGAAATCGTGGTATCCAATCACCATAATAGAAGTAAGATTCAAATTACCTTTTGATTCAATATCTCAAATCAAGAACACTTGTTTGAAGTTCGAATGACTCCACAAGTAAGAATGATAATGTCAAGGTTGAATGATTCTACATGCAACCTAAACTACATAGAATTGCAAAGAAACATGACAAAGAAATACATGGCCATTAGCTAAAGAAAAACTAAAAGGTTTCTTTTACTACATTTTTCAAGTTTCTTTAAAATGTTTCTTTTACTACATTTTTCAAGTTTCTTTACTTTTTTTTTAGCTATATAGCTTCAAAATTAAAACTCTTGAGTCAATGTGTTGTAACTTTCATATTTTATGACCATAATTAACCACGGTATAAATAAGTCTTAAAATATAATGAACACCATAACTCTAAATTATCACCATAACTCTAAATTATCATGCATCATAAATTTCTAACAATCTAAAAATTGAACCCTAAGTTGAAGTATCTTGAAGTCTTTGTTGCATAAATGTTGGACACATTCGTTTAGGCAAAGCGCGGTTTCATGCTCGCAAAGAGACTCGGCGAAATGCGTAGAGATCGGAAAGAATACCAACGGCGAAAGCACTCTGCTGGGCCGACACTGACACTGAGAGACGAAAGCTAGGGGAGCCAATGAGATTAGATACTCCAGTAGTCCTAGCCGTAAACGATGGATACTAGGCGTATTGATCCGTGCAGTACTGTAGCTAACGCGTTAAATATCCCGCCTAAAGAGTACGTTCGCAAGAATGAAACTAAAAGGAATTGACGGAAGCCCGCACAAACGGTGGAGTATGTGGTTTAATTTGATGCAAAGTGAAAGATGCATGTTCTCTTAAGAGACAAAAGACCTCTCAGCTCATTCCCATTACGTATGTTGTAGCATCTTTGGATGTTGGTTACGTTTCCAGAAAAACCTCTCTCTAGAAGAAAGGCTCATCCCAGCAGCCAATTGAATGTACACCCATCCTCTTCGTTCTTTACTTTCATTGCTGCACTCTTCAAGACTTATTCTATAACGAAGGACCCGACCACTTGGAATTCAATTTTGATGGGTGTACATACATGATATAAAACACCAACCAAGGTAAACTTTCTACTTTTTTTTCCTTTGGGATCTTTTAAGAATTTCATCTCCACAATATTTTAAAATGAATGGGTCATCCCATAGACAGTGAAAGAAAAAAAAAATGATGGAGGGAGAGGAGCAAATACACACAAATTAAACTTATCTTTTTTTTACTAACACCATTTTCTTTATATAATAAAAAAATAACAAATTTATTGCTACAAATCAGCAACTCAGGATATCTCCTAAAAACTATTCCACTCTCCCCTGTTCGATATGTTCGATATTGTTTTTTTTTTATGGAGAAATGAAACAACAAAAAGTAAAATAAATACAAAACAACTATTTTTAACCAAAAACTTTTGAGGCAAAAGTAATAAAAAAAAATAAGTTTATAATCCACCATCAGTCCTCTAAATTTGTTTAACCATGCTGAATCGACTTTCTTCAAGCCAATCTTCTCTCGTAACTCTAAGAACCGTTGTCTTGCTAACAAATTTATCAGAATATCCGCCAACTGTTCATCTATGTTCACATATTTCAGTTCAATAGCTTCAGTTTGCACACACTAGCGAATAAAATGGAACCTGGTATCAATATGCTTACTTCGATCATGGTAAACAGGATTTTTCGTCAATGCTATAGCTGACTTGTTGTCAACATTAAGCTTGGGTTTTACTTGCAGTTGACTGATGTTACTCAAAATTCTGCCCAACCATACTCCTTGACACATTCCTGCAGTTGCGGCTATATACCCAGCTTCGCATGACGACAAATCCACTACCTTCTGCTTCTGTGATACCCAGGTTATTGGATTTACTCCCAAATAGTACAACACTCCAGTTGTACTCTTCCTATCATCAATATCCCCAACCATATCACTGTCGCTAAATCCTACTAGCTCCACATTTGATAGCTTCTTATAAACACAACCAAAACTTAGAGTACCTTTCACATACCTCAATATTTGTTTTACTGCTGTGAGATGTGAAGTTGTTGGTGCCTCCATGTATCTACTCATCACACCAACTGAGTAGGCTATGTCGGGCCGGGTATTAACCAGATAGCGTAAGCTTCCAATAACACTTCTGTAAAGTGTTTTGTCAACCGTAGGTTCTCCATTTCCATGTTTGCTCATCTTCATTCTTGGTTCCATGGGAATCGAACAAGGATTGCACTCCCCCATTCATAGCTTCTCTAGGATTTTTCTTGCATATCCGGCTTGATATAAAGTGATTGATTCACTACTTTATCGTACCTCAATACCCAAGTAATAGCTCAAAAGTCCAAGATCGCTCATCTCAAATTTCTGGTGCATCTCTTCCTTGAACTGAGCTATAAATTGTTTGTTTGAGCCGACTATGATTAAGTCATCCACATATGTGCCAATTATCATTGCTTCAACTCCATTAATTTTCTTGTAGAGAGCCATTCCTATGGACATCTAACAAAACCAAGTGACTGCAAACATTGATCAATTTTTAAATTTCAGACCCTTAGAGCCTGTTTTAATCCTTACAAGGCTTTACGTAGTTTTAATATCATGTTTGGATTTTCCTTGTCCACGAACCCTTCTGGTTGAATAACTAATGGTGTTAATATAACACATGCGAAGCAATTTGGATCTTAGGCACTTTTAGAACATCAATTATAGTAAATAACTAGCATGTTCATAAGTATTAAAACTTAATGAGTTTAGATACTAACCTTTTGTAGTTCAAACTCCTTTTTCCTCACGAACCGGTTTCGAACCACCACTAGTGTCTTCTCCACTATTCTCCGGCCTTAGAATGGGATTGTGGAATCCGGTGAGTGACTAAACTTGGGAGGAATTTTGTATATGTGATGAGAGTGTTTGTGAGAGGTTTTTTCTCAAGGTTTTTCACCAAGAAGAAGAAGACCTTCCATGTACTATGATCACTCTATTTAAAGAGTCATCTTTGCATGTTCATGCAAATTTGAGATCACCAAATTTTGACACTTAAAATTCCACTCAAATGTTTGGGATTATGTGGCAAGCATGCATGTTTGAGTTAACTAAATTTTGACACTCAAAATTCCACTCAAACTTGTGGGGTTTATTTGGCAAGCATGCAAGTTTGGTTAAACAAAATTTTGACACCTCAAAATTCCACTATGCATGGATTTTTCTATTAAATGAAGTCAACATTTTGACTTTCTTCATTTTAATTCAACAATTAATTTGAATAATGAATTTCAAATTAAAGTAACATTAAATGGTTAATTAAACTATTTAATTAATATTTAATATTAATTCAAATGCCAATCCCAATCAATTCCGACACATAATTGATTAAGATATTTAAATCTTATTTAAATATCTCAGATTCTCTCTTTTTGTTTATTTCGTAAATAAAACAAAAATGCTTTTAAATATATCGTATATATGTAGTGCATATTTCCTAATTTGAATTCGAACACTTCGAACTCACTCGTCACACTGTTCTATGGTTTAGTCCGATATGAGCTAGCAGAGGGACCTAATGGACCTATAGATCATGTGCTCCAACGATCCAAGATTAACCGGTTAAACTCATTAACCTTGTTAACCACATTCGTTAACTACTAGGACACTCCACTATAGCCTAGTAGTTGCACTCCCCTCACTATAGATATATTTCTGTCCATTTGATATAACCATGATTAGTAAGTCGATCCTTCACAAGTTGTTCGTAACTAGAGCTGGGTCAATTTACCGTTTTACCCCTAAAGTTACTTCTTGTTCCTTATGTCTCACTGATCCTCTAATGAACAATTGGTTTGTGGTCCAACCAGTAAATCGAATCCCTCTCAGGCAAATGAGAGGAGGGGCCCCTTGTTCAAGACCTGGAGTCAGTGCTTAAGGGAACTACCTCTCTTCTATCCCCTAAAAGTGGGTAGGAGCGAATTCCATCTTGCACCCCACGTCCCCAGCCATTCACCTAGTCTTACCTCTGAAATGGGAGGCCTATTGAGTCGGCGAATTAGAGCCACTCTCACCCATGAAAATCTAAGGATAATTCCGAATAAACAGGAGTTCATAGTTAGCTCAGGATTAAAACTAAGTTACCTAGGTTATCGAATGAAAAGAAAATCAGTCTCAACAGTAAACGACATTATAAAGTGAGAGTGGTTTTCTTCATGGTCCGATCTTATGCAATACTCATTGCATAGGACGCCCCCACTCACATGTCTCCACATGTACAATTTAGTGATCACATTGTTTATATCATATACAAAAGTGGGTCGCATCCACAGTGTTCCCAGAATAAGGTACTCAGTCTTATCCTTATACTATAGATCATTTTGACTATATACTTGAACTTGATCCACTCTTATGTCTCTACATATAGTTCAAGTAATCATACTATAGCTAGAGTGTTTTTAGTTTATTGGATTTAGATTAATGATTGTGAAGTTCACTTTATTCAATAACAATCTTTACTGAATGAACATCAATAATAACTTTATTGAAAATAGAATATGTTTGTTGTTTACAAACTATGAGTTTTAGGACATAAAACCCAACAAACTCCCACTTGGACTAAAACTCTAGTGGGGTTTTATAACGTTGAGCAGAGAGAAATACAATGAACTAGGGCATCACATACTCATGCCTTTTCTCCCATTTGCCCTAGATTACATAACTCGTAGTCCTAGACTCACTAGGTGCCCTTCAAACCTTTAGCCGTGAGGGGCTTTGTAAATGGATCAGCAATGTTGTGCTCTGAAGCTATTTGTGTGACGATCACATCTCCTCGTTGCACAATCTCCCTTATTAGATGATATTTGTGCTCAATATGTTTTCCTCGCTTATGGCTTCTTGGTTCTTTTGAATTTGCAACTGCTCCACTGTTATCACAATAAAGAGTGACTGGAAGATGCATATTTGGAACAACTTCCAAATCAATTAAGAACTTCCTAAGCCATACAGATTCTTTCGCTGCTTCACAAGCAGCAACATACTCAGCCTCCATCGTGGAATCAACAATGCAACCTTGCTTTATGCTTCTCTATATTATTGCTCCTCCGTTTAGAGTGAAGACAGATCCTGATGTCGATTTCCTCGAATCTACGTCGGTCTAAAAATCTAAGTCAGTGTACCCTGTAAGGATCAGATCCTTAGCACCGTACATTAGCATATAGTCCCTCGTTCTCCTAAGATACTTGAGGATATTCTTAACGGCAGTCCAATGAGCACGTCCCGGATTGGACTGATATCTGCTGACAATTCCCACAGCATAGCATATGTCGGGTCGGGTAAATAGCATGACATACATCAGACTACCGACCGCTGATGCATAGGGAATGTGTTTCATATCCTCAACTTCTTGAGGTGTCTTAGGACTTTATTCCTTCGACAAATGAACTCCATGCCTGAAAGGTAATAATCCTTTCTTAGAGTCCTGCATCTTATATCGAATCAACATTTTGTCGATGTACGATGCTTGAGACAATGCTAGTGTGTTGTTCTTGCGATTCCGAACAATTTGGATTCCAAGAAAAAACTGAGCCTCTCTCAAATCTTTCATTTGGAATTGTGTCGCTAGCCAATGCTTAATGTTAGTCAGAAATCCCACATCATTTCCAATGAGTAGGATATCGTCAACGTACAACACCAGGAAAGCTATTATAGAGTTGACTATCCTTTTATAAACACAAGGTTCGTCAACATTCTGTTTAAAGCCATAAGATTTGATCGCAGTATCAAAATTTATATTCCAGGATCGAGATGCTTGCTTCAACCCATAAATAGATCTTTTAAGCTTGCAAACCCTTTGCTCGTGATCCTGTTCAATGAACCTCTCTGGTTGAGCCATATAGATACTCTCTTCAAGATTGTCATTTAGAAAGGCTGTCTTAACATCCATTTGCCAAATTTCATAATCATAAAATGGCAATAGACAAGAGTATTCTAATCGATTTAATCATAGCAATAGGAGAGAAGGTTTCTTCATAGTCCACCCCCTCTCTTTGGGTATAACCCTTTGCTACTAGTCGAGCTTTAAAGGTCTGTACCTTATCGGTTTGGTCTCGTTTCCTCTTATAGATCCATACAACCAATAGGTTTTACCCCATCTGGTTGATCTACAAGTTCCCAGACTGAATTGAAGTACATTGACTCTATTTCAAGATTCATGGCTTTAATCAACTGATCTCTATCTTCATCATTCATTGCCTGTTTATAGGTCTATGGATCCTCAATGCCATCATCAGGTATGATGACTTGAGTTTCTGCCAAACTCAAGTAACGATTTGGTTGAGTTATAACCCTCCCACTACGTCGAGGCATTCTCAACTCTTGAGAAGGATGTGATTGACCAGAAGTGTCAGCTCCATCAACAACTCTAGTTGAAGGACCAGCTTGATCAACAACTCTTGTTGTTTTATCAGTAGCTTCGTTAGAAATCTCACTTAATACTAGTTTGCTACGAGGTTGATGATTTCTTACGTGGTCTTCCTCTAAGAATGTAGCGTTTGTTGATACAAACACTCTATTTTCTTGAGGTCATAAAACAAACCACCTTTCATATCTTTGGGGTATCCTACGAATAGACATAATTTTGAACGACGTTCTGATTTCTTAGGATTTTGCAACAACACATGTGCTGGACATCCCCAAATTCTGAAGTGATGTAAACTACCTTTACGCCCTTTCCATAACTCATAAGGTGTTTCTGAAACACTCTTAGTAGGAACCATGTTCAAAATGTATGTAGCAGTTTCCACTGCATATCCCCAAAACGAATCGGGTAATTGAGCGAAACTCATCATAGACCGAACCATGTCTAATAGAGTTCTATTTCTCCTTTCTGATACACCATTTTGTTGAGGCATACCATGGGCTAAGAGTTGAGACCTTATTCCATGTTCTATCATATAGTCTTGAAATCTTAAGTCCATGTACTCTCCTCCTCAATCTAATCGAAGTGTTTTAATAGTGTTACCTAATAGATTCTCAACCTCAGTCTTATACTCTCTGAATTTTTCAAGAGCTTCGAACTTGTGACGCATTAGGTAAAGATAGTCATACCTTGAATAATCATCAATAAAACTGATGAAATATTCGTACCCTCCTCGTGCTTTGACATTCATTGGACCATAGAGATCTGTGTGCACGAGTTCTAAGGTTTCTTTGGCTCTATAACCTTTTTCGGAAAATGATCGTTTAGTCATTTTACCCTCAAGACAAGACTCACATGGAGGTAAAGAGTTGTCTTCTAACTTATTTAGAAGTCCTCTTTTAACCAATCTCTCAATCCTACTGAGATTAATGTGGCCTAGTCTTAAGTGCCAAAGATAGGTATTAGGAGAAATCTTTTGTCGTTTATTTTGAGTTTCAACTGTTTTAAACATCTTGGTATTTAAAATAGCTTTTGTTTCGCTCGGTTTTAACATATATAAGTTGTTTTCTAGTTTTGTAGAACAAATATGAATACCTCTTTTGCAAATGAACACTTCATTGATTTCAGAAGATACTTTATACAATTGTTCTAATAAACAAGAGATAGATATTAGATTTCTTTTCCTTTCAGGAACAAAAAGTACATTATCTAATATAATGAATCTATCTCCAAAAAACAACTTTAAATTTCCTACTGATCTTGCTGAGACAACCTCTCCTGTTCCAACCCTGAGTGTTATCTCGCTGTTCGCAAGCATTCTCCAGGAACTAGTTTCCTGGTAAAAAGAACAAATATGATTAGTCGACCCTGAATCTAGTATTCAAGTTGAGTTGTCATACTCTACTAAACATATTTCTACAACGAGTAAATCATATTTACCTTGTTGTATCTTTTCGGCTTTCTTCTCTGCAAGGTATTTTGGGCAGTTTCTCTTCCAGTGCCCGTTTTCATTGCAATGAAAACATTTTCCATTATCTGCTTTTTGAATCTTGTGTTTGCGGTTAGTAGGAATCTTATTTTTCCCTTTACCCTTCTTTTTCATCATAACACTTTTAAAAGTTGAAGGTCCAGACTTATTTTTGGAGGATGATCCTCGTTCTAATTTCTTGGAGATAACAATATTTGTTTCTCCTGTTTGTCCCCTGTTCGTTAAGAGGGACTGATAAGTCTGTATTTCATTGAGAAGAGCAGTCAAGTTATATTCTATTTTATTCATTACCACATTGGTGCGGAATTGGAAGAAGCTCTTCGGAAGAGACATCATGATAAAACTGACTTGACTCTTCTCATCTATGACAGCTTCATTTTCTTCTGCCACATTGAAATGGACCATCATATCCAGGACATGTTCTCTAATTGAGGTCCCTTCTTTCATACGGCAGTTGTAAATGTATTTTATGGCTTCATGTCTAAGGGAGAAGGACGGTTGTCCAAACATCCCTTTAAGAGATTCCATAATCTCTTTTGCAGTACCTATAACATCGTGTTTCTTAGCCAAAACATCAGATATGCTGGCTAGAATGTACACTCGGGCTTTATCATTTGCCTTTATCCATCTGTCATACGCATCCTGAACTGTTCGGTTTGCATTTGAGCTGGGGTTTGGAGGACACTCCACAGTTAAAACAAACTTTAAATCATCAATGACCAATATTGTGTTTAGGTTTGATTTCCAAGTTGTGTAGTTGTCGCCGTTTAATTTCTCAGAAGCGAGTAATTGTACTATTGAGTTTGTCATGCTGTGATATAAAGAAAATTCTATTAGTGATTTGACTTAATCCTGTTTAATCCAATCAGTTTTAGCAAATGTAATAATGTACCCAAATCATTATTAATTTGCAACGATAATTTAGTGAGCTACCGAGGGGCAGTCAATCACTCATTCACTAAACCAAGACATTCTTGACTTAAACACTAATTCTAGAATAACTCTTGTTCCTATAGTGTTTTAGTTATCGCTATTTTGGTCAAGAATATACTAACTCTTAGTAATTCTTCGCAAGTGTGACCCACCAATTTCAGACCTCAGAGTTCGATCCCAACAACGCTATCGAATGAAAAAGCCAAAGTTGGGAATGGACTTAAGAAATTCTATCAATTTCTAGAGTTTGCGTTGTTTCGACTCCCATGTTACGACCCTCCGAATGGGTAGTTGCTCTAGGGCAACATGCAGGCGGAACATGGGAATCTTACGGTGCAACCTAGTGGTGGAGACCATAGGACGTGTTGACTTCCTTCTCCCACTTACTATAAATACTTTCTCTATTCACCTTGTTATTGACTCATGCAAATACCTTCCGAATGGAGGACGCTCCCAGGGCGACACGAGGCCGAGCATGAATCTCACGATGTGAATTTTTCAGAGAGCGTGAAAAGGAAAACGATGCATCTCATATACCTTTTTCCTCCCACTAAGTATTTTAGACGGTTGGGTATACTCATTACTTAGGTATATTCCGGCTAATTAAATATAACCTAAGTCTAGGTGATTTTTCCAAAACTTACATCACTCAAGCATGCTCATAAAACTGGGCTAACTAAGCTCAAGTACTGGTCCGATCTCCAGGTAGTAGGTGTTCCGTAAATCGTCAACTTAAGTACCTCCAGCCTTAGACAAGATCGTGCCAGGTGAGCTTTCTTGTGAGCACAATTTTACAAGACATCGACCTATTTTAACTATTAAAATTGATCGTGCTCGGTTCTTAACCCTAAGTGAGCATGCACTTATCTTTATTATAGATTTTAACGTCTATCTCGTTTTATGACGTTGAAAATAACCTATAACATGCATCTAACATGCTTTATATAACAATTATATAATCATCCATTCCATGCAATAATATAACAATTTGTATCTATCACTCATGGAACCCTAAACATGCATACTATACATTATAACACTTATAACATACTTGGAATGCATAAAACATGCTTAGCCTATGGTGGGATTTTAAATCTATATGACATACTTTATGCATATACATGTTCTATTTAATTAAAACATACATTCATAATGCATAATTAATTAAACACACTAAAGTGGGTTGGTTTTGGCATTTTAAAGCAAGCAATTAACTAAATTATTACATTAATAATTAAAAATAACTTGAGCTGCTCCCGAGGACCACGAACTGGGTGACCCAACCCTTAAAAACGTTGAATCGGACCCCAACAGCAGAAAAAACACCCAAACCGCCTCTTCCATCTTCTTCGGTTCTATTTGCTATCTCTTCCATTTTTTATCAATTAAAACCTAAAATGGACTCTAATGACTCCATAATTATTACAAACCTTTCTTCATTCATTAAAGCCCATACACATTAGGCTTATTACAATAATTGTATCAAATGAAAACATAAAAAAAAATGCCAAAACCAAAACCATCCACTTTAGCAACCACAAATTTCATTCATCAAATGGTACCCACCATGATCAAATTAATGTAAATAAAGTGCCTAAAACTTGCTCTGATACCAATTGATGGTGTTAATATAACACATGCGGAAGCAATTTGGATCTTAGGCACTTTTAGAACATCAATTATAGTAAATAACTAGCATGTTCATATGTATTAAAACTTAATGAGTTTAGATACTAACCTTTTGTAGTTCAAACTCCTTTTTCCTCACGAACCGGTTTCGAACCACCACTAGTGTATTCTCCACTATTCTCTGGCCTTAGAATGGGATTGTGGAATCCGGTGAGTGACTAAACTTGGGAGGGATTTTGTATATGTGAAGAGAGTGTTTGTGAGAGGTTTTTTCTCAAGGTTTTTCACCAAGAAGAAGAAGACCTTCCATGTACCATGATCACTCTATTTAAACACTCATCTTTGCATGTTCATGCAAATTTGAGATCACCAAATTTTGACACTTAAAATTCCACTCAAATGTTTGGGATTATGTGTCAAGCATGCATGTTTGAGTTAACCAAATTTTGACACTCAAAATTCCACTCAAACTTGTGGGGTTTATTTGGCAAGCATGCAAGTTTGGTTAAACCAAATTTTGACACCACAAAATTCCACTATGCATGGATTTTTCTATTAAATGAAGTCAACATTTTGACTTTCTTCATTTTAATTCAACAATTAATTTGAATAATGAATTTCAAATTAAAGTAACATTAAATGGTTAATTAAACTATTTAATTAATATTTAATATTAATTTAGATGCCAATCCCAATCAATTCTGACACATAATTGATTAAGATATTTAAATCTATCTCAGATTCTCTTTTTTTTATTATTTCGTAAATAAAACAAAAATGCTTTTAAATATATCGTATATATGTAGTGCATATTCCCTAATTTGAATTCGAACACTTCGAACTCACTCGTCACACTGTTCTATGGTTTAGTTCGATATGAGCTAGCAGAGGGACCTAATGGACCTATAGATCATGGGCTCCAACGATCCAAGATTAACCGGTTAAACTCATTAACCTTGTTAACCACATTCGTTAACTACTAGGACACTCCACTATAGCCTAGTAGTTGCACTCCCCTCACTATAGATATATTTCTGTCCATTTGATATAACCATGATTAGTAAGTCGATCCTTCACAAGTTTTTCGTAACTAGAGTTGGGTCAATTTACCGTTTTACCCCTAAAGTTACTTCTTGTTCCTTATGTCTCACTGATCCTCTAATGAACAATTGGTTTGTGGTCCAACCAGTAAATCGTATCCCTCTCAAGCCAATGAGAGGGAGGGGCCCCTTGTTCAAGACCTGGAGTAAGTGCTTAAGGGAACTAGCTCTCTTCACATCCATGTGATGTACTTTCCAATTTTTAATGGCTGCATAAACAAGAATTAATCTCATTGTTTCTAACCTGACCACTAGTGCGAATACTTGACTGTAATCTACACCAAATTGCTGGCCATATCCCTTTGCCATGAGTCTCGCTTTATGTTTCATGATTTCTCCATCTGGATTTTTCTTTAATTTGAAAAATCCATTTGATGCCGATTGCTTTGTGATTCTTTGGCAAATTTGTGAGTTCCCACGTTTTATTCTTTTCAATGTAGAGAATTTCAGACTTCATGGCATTGCTCCAATTTTCATTCTTAGCAGCTTCCTCATACGAGGTTGGCTCCTCTATAGAAAGAAAACAAAGGCTCACTGCTTCCTCCTCTACGTCGTTCAATTCTCTATAAATATCTTCTAGAGACCTGAACTATTTTGGAGTCGACGAGCTTGGTGATGATGCATTTGAGTTAATGTCTGGCGTTGATAAAGTTGAGGATGAATTTTCCCTTTGCCTTTCATATGGATTTACTTTGATTTGTTCAATATTCCTCTCGTATGTTCTACTCTGTTTTTCTGAAATTTGAACGGTGAAATTTCCTCTTTGTTTATCATCACCGTTTGTGATTTCTTCCCAACACCACTTTTTTTTCCTCTTCGAACAACACATCCCTGCTCACCATAGTTCTGTTCTTTTGTGGATCCAATAGTCTGTAAGCTTTGGTTCCATCTTCATATCCCAACATAATTGTCTTCACACTCCTATCAGCAAGTTTAGGAAGGTGTGAATATGTATTCTTGGCATGAGCAAGACCCCCGAAGATTTTAAAGTGATGAACCTTCGGTATCTTGTCAAACCAAACTTGATACGGTGTACCATCTACAACTCTTTTTGTTGGCAATCTATTCAGAATATACACGGTAGTTTTGACGGCTTCTCCCCAAAATTTTGCACGCACGTCTTTGCTCTTTAACATATATCTGGCCATCTCTACAACCGTTCGATTACGCTTTTCTACTACGCCATTTTGATGTGGTGAAAATGGTGCATTAAGAAATCTCTTCATGCCTTCATTCTCACAATAGTCTTTAAAAGCAGTAGATACTAACTCTCCTCCACGATCCGGTCTAAAGCTCTTAATCTTCTTGCCTTTCTCTACCTCCACACTGATCTTGAACTTTTTAAATACCACCAGCGTTTCATTCTTGTTTTTCAATATAAATACCCACATAAATCGGAAAAATCATCCACTAGTAACATAAAATATTTGTTACCTCCATAAGTCATTGGCGAAATAGGTACACATAGATCTCCATGGACGAGATCCAATGACTCTTTCACACGATATGTTCTTGTTCGGAAAAAAGGACTACTTTCCAATTAAACACCCATCACAAAATTGATTGACTTGGGTGATTTTCGGCAACCCTTCAACCATTCTTTTGTCATTTAATTGCTTTAAAGAGTGAAAATTCAGGTATCCATACCTCGCGTGCCAGAGCCAACCACCGTTATTGATATTTTTCATTAAACACACCTGATCCGCAAGCTTCACCTTTGCTACATACAATCTGTTGGATTGTCTGGTCGCCATAATAATCAGGCTCCTAGCCCTGTCATATATCTTCATCACACTATCCTCTATGACAATTTTATTTCCACCCTCGTTTAGTTGTCCCAAACTTATTATATTGCTTTTGAGTTTAGGTATGTAATAGACTTGCGATAAGAACAAGTGCTTATCGGTTTTGCATTTGAAGAGCACTATTCCTCGACCGCAAATATCTATTATAGAGTTATCACCGAAACGTACCTTTCCAACAACAGATGTGTCGAGCTCACGAAACACCCTCCTTTCTTCTGGCATGTGGTTGCTTGCTCTAGTACCTAGGAACCATGAATTTTCAGCTCCAATATTGGCTGGTGTCGGCACTATAGTTTCATTCAACATCACAAAATCAGGCTCTTTGTCATGTGTGGTTTTAATTTCACATGCCTCTATCATCGCAATGAATACTCCTCATCCTTTTGCATCTCTATCAAGTTGAGTTGTTCATCTTTTGTGGAACACTCTGATGCGAAGTGTCCTATCTGCTGACACCTATAACATTTAATTTTACTTTTGTCAAATTTCTTCTTTTGAGTTTGCGACTCTCCTTCATCTCCTCGATGTCAGTCACTTCTCCCACGGCCTCTCCATCTTCCACGACCCCGTCCCCTACCTCCTCTGGAACTGCCTTAATCCTTCTATTCTTTTTTTGAGGATTTTGCATTCTCTCGTTTATTCCATTCTGCACGAGTGAGGAGAACGGTTTCATCTTTTTCTCCAAACCCTTGCAACCTTTCTTCATATGCCTTGAGTGATACAATAAAATCATCAACGGATTTCGTTTTGAGTTCACTAATGTAGCGCCTAAGTTTAAAAAAAAAAAGGGTCACAATAGGGGCAAACTAGTCATTTTGCCCTTATTACTTGATCGGTCTGATTTGGTTGAGTCATAATTCGGAAAAGAGAAAAAAAAGGGGAAGAGAAAGAGAAGAAAGAGGAGGGAAAGAAGATTAGGGTTTTTGAGCAAGGAGGAGGAGATCGGATCAAAACCGACGCTGGAGATCCGAGTCCCCAATCTAAACCGTCAATAGTCCTAAGCAAGGTGCTCTCACGAATCGCACCTTCCTATTTCGTCAAAACGTCCAAGAACATCAGGTTAGTCCACGAGTGTCTAGATCGAGAAGTCATTAAAATTTTCGTGTGTTAGCGACCTTTTGTGTTGATCCTTGGACTCTTACCTCAATAGCGTTATCTTCTTAAGTTCCAGAGTGAAGGCGGCCAAGACTGGTGTTCGAATCGGAGTTTCAAGAAAACGTGATTTTCGGTAAGAACTCATGTTTTTCTCCAAATTCGAACTCAAATATTAAGATCTATGATTATCAGAAAAATATAAGAAAATTATTTCGAAGGAGTAGAATATGAGATATACAAGGTTCGTGTAGAAAATTTGTTGAATCAGATTACGGATTGGAAGATAAAAAAATTAGAAGAAAATAGATCGAAACGTGAAAGAGGCCTGGAAAATGGGAAAAAACGCAAGAGAGAGGGTGGAGAGACGCCACACGTCGGCCGGCGTGTGGAGGAGCACGACAGAACCAGTGTTCGACACAGCTGGTGAGGCGCATCCTCCCCTGACAGCGGACACGCGTTAGGCACGTGGATCCGGCGGGCCTGACCCGCGCCGCACGCAGACCGCCCGACCTGGCGCCCCTGACCTGCACCTGCTCGAAAAGCCGAGCGTGGGCACGCGCGCGTAGGAATTGCGCGTGGAAACCTCTAGAGCGCGTGTGGAGCGTGTGGGGCCGTGTGACCCACTGTTTTTCTTTCCGTTCGGTCTCTGTTTGCTTGTTTTCCGATCCGATTTCAATGCTGACCCAATTATTCTGTAAATTAGGATCTGTTAAGGAAATTCCAAAATTGTTGGAATCCGATCCGTCAAGAAAACTCAAACTCAGGAAGACACGCGTGAACCAAGTAAGTAGCCATTTGGATTCCCACGAGCAGTACTTGTAGGAACCGCTAGGATCAAGCATGCATGCTACCACCCATTAACTTAGCTAGTCGGACCTAGTATGTTAGTATGGAAACTGCGAAAATGAAATGATTAAGGAAAGCTTGATATGAAATGTTTATTAAATCTGTTTGATTGGAATTCTGATAAAGTATGTATGCATGAGGAGGATGGGAAACTTGTGAAATCTGCGCTCCGGGTAAAGATGGACGTTATCTTCCCGTTGAGCATGTTTGTTAATATTGCATGAACTGGTGCGTGTTAACTCTTATGCATGATGATTGCTTGTGTTATCTTTCTTGATGAATAGGAAGAAATTACGAGCTTAGATTAGGGTGCTTGTGACTAAGTAGGCTTGATGAGACCCTAGAATGGGGGACCTCTAGAATACCGTGCAAGTAGGCCCACGAAATGATTACCGGCGGATCCAGAACCCAGAATTCCAAACCCGATAGGTTTGTGAGACCATGCACGAGAATCTTAGAGATACATGAATCCAAGTCTAAGCCACCAAGTTCCACCCTAGAAATAATAATAGGTCACGACGGTAACTGTAGGCAGCCCGCTAGAGTTGAACAGTATAGATAGTGTCATCAGAACCTCCACTTCCCTCTCTCCTCCGATACCGTACCGTCGAGACAGAGCTCCGATACAGTGATCGTTGAGCTTTGCAGATTTGAATAGGGAAGTGTGACAGGTGCCCAGCCCTAGTGGTGATAGCTAAGGGGTCTTTTGAACATGACTCCTAGGCCGTAGAAACCCGTCCCTAAGCGGGGGACGTGGAGCCACATAGGATGACTCAGTAGCTGACTGGCATACAGGGGGTCGCACCTCGTTTAGTGGATGTATGGTCCCGTGTGAGGGTCGTCAGCTAACATCCATGGATGATGTTCAGAGAGAGTCACGTTTTTCAGATCCAGCCATACAATCCCCTCAGATTTACTTATGAGGTCGCGCCTCACCTCAAGACACTGATCACTTCACTGCTAAAGATTGGCAAGCCTCCTAAGATACAGAAAAGAGAGTTGCAGCTTAGATCATTCTCCTTAGAAACCCGAGAAAGACCGTGGTTACCTACCAAGATAAGGATGCGAAAAGAGCCTACAAGTAGGCTGCTTACTGAGTATTTTTATACTCAATACTCATTCCTTTCTACTCTTTTTTTCAGGTGAGTGATGCCATGGATCGAGGCGGGAATGCATGCTGAATCTTAATGCCACAGAGGAATGTCCCGGGGCGTCTAGGAGTCTGTGCATAATTTGTTTAGATTTGTCATGCATTGTTTTGTAAACCGTCTACATACTTTTCATACTTGAACACCTTGTTTTGGATTTCAAACCTTTTACATAATTGCTAAACTTTTTGTAATCTCGTCTTCTCTATTTGCTTTTACACGATTTCATTGCATAGTCTGTTGGTCCAGCCCTTGATTTCGAGATTTAAATTTTGGGCTGTGACAACTGAACTCCTCAAGCATTGAAGTGATTTGAAGAAACTTTGCAATGTTGGATCGTAGAAGTTTCTTAACTACTTGAATATCATCCACAGTATTGCCAAGGCCTCTCAATTTGTTGACAATAATGGTGAGTTTTCCAGAATACTCATCAACCTATCCTTAACGCTTCAAACTCCTGCCAAAGAGTCTGCGTTCTAACTTCTTTCACTCTTTCCGCACCTAGATCCATATTTTTCAACATGATCCAGGCTTCTTTGGCTGTTTTCTTGGCACCCAACTATAGCAATGTATCTTCTCCAATACTTTGATAAATAGCTGCTAAAGCCTTTTTATCTTTGCAGTTATCTACTGTTTCAGGTGACTCAATTGCCTCATCATAAATACCTCCATCTTAATCGCCTAAGCTGCACAGTTGCATTTTCTCAGCATCAGGTATTTGAGTGTGATAGATCCCTCCTTTTCTTGAATCCGTACACTTACTTCGTTTGAGGATCATTTTCTATCTCATCGGTGTTTTGGCTCCTGTCTCATTTTTTTATCTCTCTCCCTTCTTGACTGTCTCATTTTTTTATCTCTCTCCCTTCTTGACTGCTCAATCTCCCTTCTTGATTGAAAATAGGAGCAAAGACATACAAATTAAACTTATTTCTTTTTTCTGGTGTTTCACTAACTTGACACCATTTTCCTTATATAATAAAAAAAATAACAAATTTCGTGCTACAAATCATCAACCACTCACATAACTCCCTAAAAACTAGTTCCACCCCTCCTCACCATATCTACTGCTTTTTTTAGGGAGAAATGAACAACAAAAAAAAAAATAATAAATACAAAACTATTTTTAACCAAAAACTGATGAGGCAAAAAAAAATTTTAAAAAAAAACAAGTTTATAACAACCTATAGTTACTTACTTAGACAATGTTTTTTCTTCTATTAGTAACCCAAGTCCTCCGATTTTGCAAGCTAGAAAGTTGGCAATATCAGCAAACTATGGAGCATTCTTGTCTACTAGTTGTTATAATCGATTGTGCAACACTTGTTCCAACCTAGTGAACAAGTCAGTCGTGTAAAATTCAGACTTCGCATACAATATTGGTGTATGCTCGAGTCTCGAGTCACGTTAAAGAGAAATGTTTTAGAAAACGTGAGTGAGGAAATACGTTTAAAACAATTTTAAAAAAGCAATGTTATAAGCTAAAAGCAAGTAGGTAACACTAATGACTTTGATAACACATAATACGGGTAGGAAGAATTGACAACTAGTCAAGTTCTCCTATAGTACATTTTAGAGCATTTTAGCCTTGGCGGGTGTAACCATGATTTTAGTAATCGGTCATACACCCCTATATTGACACAACAAGAAATAGTAAAGGTTTATCTAACATGTAAGTAAAGGTGGTTTGAAATGGACAAGCAGCCTTGGACAACCATGACCGGGATATCCGCCATGCAGCCATTAGCAACACACCTTGGACAATCATGACCATTACATCTTCTCCAACTTAGTGATGTAAGGTGAGGCTAACTTCGGGTCTCTCAACGCGCTTCCATCTGATCTTAGCATGGAGGAGTCTCTTCCAATCTACAAGGAACTGTTGAAAACCACGTCTCGGTTCGTTGACTCTTCGCATCTTCTGTGTCGAAGTCTTTCCTAATCTTTTCGCTAGAAAATTCTTATTCTTTGCATGAGGTCATATCATCTCCTTGTGCTTGGTGTCTTCTTGATCATTGACAAGAGTCTTTGTGGGTCTAATGAACCCGACTATCAACCGGTTATTCAACTATTTTATAGAATTCATCTAGCTCAAGTTGAGTCGTATGACACACATCTGTGGCAAACAATCTCGCCCCCGAAATAACATCAAACTCGTGATCTACCTACCTAGGTGGAGATAAATACTTTGCTTGATTTTCTTGTCTTGTGTCACGGTGTTCCTACAGTGGCGTGAGGTTTCTTTTGGGGTGAGCTCACTCGAGTTCCCCTTTTCAATCATGATAATGGTAGTGAGCGTGAGTTCACTACATATGATCAAAGTTTTGAAAACTTAGCTTAGGTTATAGATTCTGTAGACTAGCCTATGAGGTAGGCATGACATGTTCTATGGTCCCACTGTTGATGCTCCATCGCCGTCAAGTATGTGATGCGTAAGATAAGAAAATGAAATGTCATTGATGGTTTATATTGTTTACATTGATCACGTTACTTACTCCTCACTTCTAACCGTGAAAACTAATGATCACTCATATGTATTATAGGGAGATCAACATTGTTAGTATCTTTTATTTCCTTTAAATTAAGACGTTTTAGTCATTCGCCACTTTCACTCTATGTAGTCTTTGTTGTTTGGTGTACTCCTCCTAAATAGTAGATTTTGGTTGCGCATATGGCAACTATATGATATATAATTACAAAACCACAAATCCTATTTTTTCTAAAAATAGAAAAAAGGAAATCCAAGTAGGAAATGTATTGGTGAACTACACTTCGGCAGTGTTTGGGGAGACCTTCTGCTGCTCACCTTTTCTTCCATTCTCACGGCGTCACAAGCCCTCGTATGTACCTACAAATGCAAATTCATTTACATCTCCGTTTTCCAAAAAAACCGAGTCTGGCTATCGGTAAATGACGACATAGTAATCCCTGTCGGTAAAATTTAAGTTTTCTATTTTTAGAAAAATAGGAATCGCTGTTTTGTAACTATAAAAACATCATAAATTTGGCATATGCATATAAAAAATCTACTATTTAGGTTCATATACCTGAGCTAATTTAATATATAGAGGATAATCGGTAACAAAGAAACTTAACCATTGCACCAAGTCATTCAAAATATTTCAAACACAACGGATAATATAACAAAGATTTGTAATGTGAAGTTGCGCTTCATTGTTGTGATGATACTACTGGTTGTGTCTCGCTCATATAAAAGTTTTAGTTTTTCACACATTGTTTGTTTTGAAATCTCTTCAATATTTCAATAGTTAATGAAAAATGGTAAGTCGAAAATGACTCAAAAGTTTCAAACTTGTGTTAATTGTTTAAATGTTATTGTAGTTGAAGTTGAAGGGATGTCGCCACTCGTATCAAAAAGAAGTCTTCTAACACAAATTGCATGCAACACCTCTGTTGACTGTGGAGATCATACTTGTTCGTGTTCTTATATAGGTTTATGCGTTTGTTTTAAATTTGCAACCAAAAAACTCAAACTCAATCATATGCAATTTCAAGAGATCAAAAGTGAGGATCTCAAAAATTAAGTGCTAATAAGAATAAAATTAATCATGGTGTGATTGCTAGTGTGTGTGGGACTAAAGTCTATCCTTGGAATGCAAGAATAATGAATAATGTAGCTACACTACGATGATATATGATATACGTATGTTTTGTTATCTTTTTGACACTTTCCTTTGTTTGCTTATTTATTTTTTTGGACAACATAAACTAATTTGAATGCATACCAATAGTCCTAAAAAAAAAATAATAAACTTTGTTAGAGATATCTCTTTAAAATCAAATCAAAATAACAACATATTCAATTTATTTAAAAATAATAAAAAATTTCATGACTAGGCTATTGAGTTTATAAAAGAAAATAACATAAAAGATAAGGAATCTGTGTAATGAATGATGAAAACAATGTTGAAGTACAATACGGTAGTTTCTTATAGTAATTCAAAATAACATTATTTAGGAAGGCTAAATATTGAAAATACTCGGTAAGTAACCCTCTTATCGAAGTTAGATATGCATTCAACAAGAACAAAATATCGTGAAACCAAGGGAAATTTAAAGCATTCAACATTGACTAAATCTCATGCTTGAGTAGTTGGCACAAGTAAAACCACAACACAACAATACAATGCTCATACACATAGATAGATGTTTGCCACAAGGTCATGTCACAAAAAATGGTACAATTCTCATGCACACAAATAATTAATTACCCCCAAGGCCACATCACATGGTCCAAAGTAATTCTTATGGATACATGCAGTTAATTACTACTTACTTTCATGCACACAAATGGGTAATTATCTTGTATCCTAATATAATTTTCTTGTACAGAGACAGATAATTACTACAATTATGATGCACATAGGTAGGTAATCGTTTTAGATTTACACATACAAAAGGTTTCAACAATGTTTAAAATTCCATTTACAAATATGCACAATATCTCGACAAAAGACGATGAATTTTTTGGACTATTCTAAAAGATAATTACCCATGGGTGACGTTTAAAATTTCATTTACAAGTATACATGGGTAGGTTGGATTGGGGAAATTTTTTGGACCATCCTTGAAGTTTGTGTTGGTTGAATTGGTAACCCAACCCATCCCCCATAGTTTTTCCAAGTCAACCAAACACAACCCTCTGTTGTCGCCTGTGGATTGTTAAAAAAATTTAATTTTTCTAAATCTTTTTAATCCACAAGTTATAATCATTGGATATTAGATAAAATATATTAAAAATTCACAAATAACCACAAATCAATCTATAAACATTCAAAAAATAATTTTTTCTTCAACAACAACAAGAGAATTATTTCTTCAACAACAACCGGAGAGAATTATAACATCTCAACATAGTTCAACATTACCATAAAACTAAAGTCAACTCTTCTCTAAGCAATCCATTACTCTACAAGTAAGCCAAATACAAAGACTGATCCTAAAAGAAGAAAAAAAAAACAAAAACAAAAACGATTAGTTTAAAGAAACTAAGCTAACAAAAATTAAAAATATTTTACTCATTTAGAGAGACTTTATTTTGCATGATATTGATGAAGCTGGAGGACCCTAAATTATCAAAAAATCATAAAAATTAATATGACAATGTACACTAGGTTGCAATCAAGAGATAATAAATAAGTTACAACTGAGAATTACATATCCAAAAGTTAATAGAACAGGAAAACACTTTGGACACTAGCATTTTGGTTGATTGTTCTGATACATTCGACCCTTTCTTCTTAGTTTCAATTATTCGAAAGCGTTTAAGGTTAGGACCTCATGCATTATTGTGTATTAAATGTTAATGATAATTGAAAAATGTTGGGACATCATGCATTATTGTGTGCTCATGCATCGGGGGATACCCCTTATTCCTTCACAATATTATAGACGCGTACGCTACGAAGTAGGGGAATGATCATTACGTTTATCATAATGTTGTCGTGACGTCGCTATTCCTAATGGGTGTCTGGCATCAACAGCTACCACGGAATGCTCACCCAACTAGAAAAGGGTCCAGAAGGTGTGCGAATCGACTAGTGAGTCTATGCTTGCACGTGTGCTTGCACCTATGGATCGTGTGTATAAGTACATATCCAAGTTGTCTGTTAGAAAAGTAGACTGATATGATAGGCCCCACTCATGATTTGTATGTGGTCGCATTTACCCCCAATAGGGGGTCGCTTATTGAGCCTTTCCTAAAATACTCAAGTCATGTGCTAAGCTTATTTTTCAGGTAAAGGAAAGACATCCTTGTACGACTGAGGATGGCGTCACAATTCGAGACCACCATGATGCATGCACTGGGTAGTTATATGGTTTTTTAATTTTTAATGTTTATTTATTTCATTTAGTATTTTGATGCGTCATTTTAAAAATGTTTTCGAAAACGTAAGTCCATGACAGTATTTTAAGATGAAGTTTATCTTTTATGATAAAATTTAAACTCTTATTTCTGCACAAAATGATTACTCTTTGATGATGATAGTAACTCATAAGTAAAAATCTAGAGTCGTTACATGCACGCATGGGTCACGTCATGCATATAGTGGCACCCTATTTTTAATAAGAAAATAAGGGTGTTACAATTGTAGGCTCTTAGTTTATTTATAAGTCATTTGTCATTCATATTTGTTACATCATTCTTATATTTTATTATATACCTAGTTGTCACATATCTCGCATCTAGGCTCTACTAGTTTATTCAAGTTCAAATTAAGGTTCTAGTTTTATAACTTCATAGTTTTTAATCATTTAGTCTAGTCGGGTATCTCTTGGTTCATCGGTTCTCGCTATTTGGCTCATTAGGAATAGCATGAGGTTCTAGGCTAATTTGATTAGTTTGCTAGTCCCTTTATTCGTAACCGGCCCTGTTCATTTTTTATATTGTAAGGATATTACACCATAATTCTAATTCTACTAGAAAATTTTGAAATTTCTAACATCTCAAACCGGTCTAAACAACAAACTACGCGTACCCTTTTCCAAAATAACACTTATAATTACTATCCTTAATCATACTCTTAATTTAAGATTCGCATTTTGTAATTCTCAAACAAGTTTGATGTTATTATTGCATAAGGGGTCATCAATATAAAATTGAAACCTTTCAATTTTGACCCACAATAAATGTTGTAATAAATTCTTGACTTCTATTTAGGTTAATGTTAATGACAAAACCGGGTAAGCTTACCACAAGTAGCGGCCCAAATCCACTGCTAATAGATATTTTCTTCTTTGGGCTTTCTCTCTGAATTTATAGTCAACGTTTTAAAGCATTTTGAAACTCACTGCTAGCGGATAGTGTTCTCTATGAGCTTTTCCTTTCGGATTACTCATAAAGATTTTAAAACACGTCTGTTAAAAAACGTTTTGTTTTCCTCTACAATCGACTCTTCCATCATACTTTTAGGGGAAAAAAATTTGTGACAATTTTATTTATATTTATTATTATTATTTTCTAAGCTCAAGCTCAATGAATGGCAAATTACTATTACTTTTCGAGGAAAATTGAAATCAATACATTTCCTTCTTGGATTTTTTTTTTCTATTTTTCGAAAAATAGGATTTATGGTTTTGTAATTATAGAAATATCATATATTTGGCACATGCTCCAACTAAAATCTACTATTTAGGTTCATATTGGAGTGCTAATTTCATGTCTAGAGGATTATATAATAGATTGACAAGAAAGAAACTTAACCATCACACCAAACCATTCAAAATATTTCGAACACAAAGAATAATATGACAAAGATTTGTAGTGTGAAGTTGAGTTTCATTATTGTGATGATACTGCTGGTCGTGTCTCGTTCCGATAAAATTTTTAGTTCTTCGTTCTTTGTTTGTTTTGAATCTCTTTGAAGGCTAATATTTCAACGGAGAAGCCTTCTAAAACAAATCGCATGTTAAAGTGTTCAAAAGTTTCAAACATAATGTTAAGTGTTTAAATATTATTGCAGTTGAAGTTGAAGCGATGCCACCACTGGTATTAAAGAGAAGCCTTTTAACACAAATTGCATGCAACACCTCTGCTGATTGTGGAGATCATACTTGTTCATGTTCTGAAATCGGTTTATGCATCTGCTTTAAATTCGCAACCAAAGAATTGAAGCTCAACGATATGCAATTTGAAGACCTCAGACAAGAGGATCTCAAGAATTAAGTGTTAATAAGAATACAACTATATTTTGATTCATAGTGTGTGGGACTAAATTCTATCTATGGAATACAAAAATAATGATTAATTAGCTGTATATGATATAGGTATATTTTGTTATCTTTTTTAAACTTTTCTTTTCGTTTTTTTTTTTTAAACACTAACACATGCTAGTTACATTTCTTTTAAATAAATTTCTCCATACATTCTAGTTACATTATGCATGACAACCTTGGTTTTAATAGAAAATTAGAGTCATTACAGGTGGTATCAGAGCGATTGCTCTCACGATAAGATGTGATTCAAGAACAAACTAAAGAGGAAGCTAGTAGGTGTGTGACACCTGAGTAAAGGAAGAGTACATGAATGAACCGAGACTACATTACAGTGAGAGTGATCTTGAAGATTGGATGACTAAAAAAGTCTTAAAAGAAATAAAAGTTGCCACCTATACTAATAAAAATTTAATGAAAATAAGTTTGCACAGAGAAGGAAATTTAGTACTTTATTACGTGAAGAATGACTATATTCATAGACAGTGCAATGCTTAACAAAGATAAAAATAAAATCCCAATAGAAAACAGAATATCAAGCCAAAACAAAGAACTTTTAGCCTAAGTTCATATCTATAATCATATCGGCATAAGTACATATAAGTTTGTCTGTGTTTTAAATAAAGTTTTTTCTACAATTTGCTACGTCATATAATACTTAGCTTTTCTTTTCATTGTTTAACAATTTTATTGGCTCCATATTTAAAAAAAAAATGTATTTTTCTTTTCAACAATTAGAAGATATTTGCTTGATAAGAATTAACTAGAACCTTTATTTCTAATACAACATAAAGAGGTATAAAGTTGAACTTTTAAGACCAAGTTGATGAATAACACAAAATCGAGTGTGAATTCTACCGACCAAGTTTCCGTTTAGTTATGAAAATATATTGTGATCTCGAGAACTATTTCTCACATAGATTCCATCATTCGGCCTTATCGACCAAACTTCTTCGGGCTCACTTGGGTTGTTGGGTTATTTCTGTCTTGAGTTGGAGTTTTGACCCGAGCCAAAATCAGACCCGCTTGCCCTCTGGTTCCTTTCTCCTTACCCAAAAGTTTATAGTTGATCCTTAGTAGGTTAGGTAGAAGATTCGAGTCTACAATCATGTGTGCGAAGAGAAAGAAAAATGTTGAAACCTTTATCGAAGATCTAAGTTCAAAATGTCAATTACTCTCAGTGTGGAACTTGGAAATAGAAATGAATTGGTTCGAGGGAATTTGGGGTGAGAGAGAGACTAAACTTGGATAAATAGTGTATGGGCACTCTTCCTTCAGATCTGAGCAACTGGCCGTGTTCTCATTTTTCATAATGAGTCTTGATTGGATCGGTTTGGGTTGTAGGGGTTGTTAGGTTGTCGAGTTCAATGTACACCCCTAGTCCATAACTAATATAATATTAATGAACTAGATCTTCGAGGAGGTTCTTAAACTAGTTTGTAATAGTCTAAACAAATTCTAAAGGGAGTAACGTGAACAATTAATGTTCTATACAATGAGCGTTACACAAAACTCTCAGAGTATTAGTCTTGGATGAACAAAAATGTTTTTCTTGGAAATTAAATGTTATAGAATGTGCTCTCGTGAACCATTTTAAACGAAAAATATTTTGTAGTTTGTCTAAGCCACTAATAAGATCGTGCAAAAGGTTAGAATGTGGATGTGTACAACCAGGAGTAGACGGAAAAAAAAAACATAAACTTTAAAAATAAAATTAATATCCTTTAACATTTATGAAAAATATTAAAAAAGATTATTATCATCAATATATGGACCGAAACTATCTACCTACCTCGTAAATCTTCAAGAAATTTCAAATCCATTACTTTGGATGTACATAAAAAAAAATTGTGGTTTCGTTGAATAATTTGTCTTCACCCGGCACCCACACTTACTTATATCATGTCTTTGGACTTGTAATGAAATGCTCTAATTTGTTGCATAGGTTTTAGTTGCTATTTTTATTAGTTATCAAGTCATTGCTATGTCTTTTGTACCCTTCTTTATTTGGACATGATGTTCTGTTGTGGTTATGATTTTATTTTTCTTTTTGTTAATCATATTTTATTTTTTCTGTTAATCATTCTTACTCAGTATAAATATAGTCATTTCTAATAAAGAACCGAAGTTTCTTCCTCTCATATTGCATTAAATTTATCCTTTGGTATTAGAGTCTTGTCTCTTTCAGCTGCGACTAAAGATGACTACTAAAGGCAGTTTTGTTCAACCAACAATACAAAAATTTGTTAGTCACTACCATCACAGTTTTGTTCAACCACCAATACCAAATTTGTTGGTCATTACGATCATTGGAGCATGTTAACGAAGAACTTTCTTCGCTCTAAAGAATATTGGCAAGCAAGTGAGTTTGGGACTTCTGCAGTAGCAGATGAGGATGATTACTCAAATGAACAGAAGAAGGAGATAGTAAGTCAGAAATTGAATGACGTAAAGAGCTTAAAACTACCTTTCCAAGCCATCGATCGCTCAATTCTAACTATATATCCTAACTATATATCCTCCTTCCTTGGGTTTAGCTACAAAACATTACTGAATTCAACAAGAGGAATAAAAGAGTTGTTACACGAACACGACTCTCCAAATGGTATGATATTGTCCACTTTGAGCATAAGCTCTCATGGCTTTGCTTTGGGCTTCCCCAAAAGGCTTCAAACCAATGGAGTTAGTATTTCTCACTTATAAACCCATGATCACACCCTAAATTAGTCGATGTGGGACTTCCATCATCCAACACCTCCCCTCGAACAAAGTGCGCCTCCCCTTAATCGAGGCTTAGTCATTTTTGACGGCCTTCGAGGAGGGGCTTAGCTCCTTTTCTTTAAGAGTTCTTTGTTCGATATTAGACGAACACGACTAAGTTTAGGGCATGGCTGTGATACCATGTTAGACGAACACGACTCTCCACAATGGTATGATATTGTCCACTTTGAGCATAAGCTCTCATGGCTTTGCTTTGGGCTTCCCCAAAAGGTCTCAAACCAATGGAGTTAGTATTCCTCACTTATAAACCCATGATCACACCCTAAATTAGTCGATGTGGGACTTCCATCATCCAACAAGAGTAACCATAGCTTGCTACATGATGGAAGGATAGAAAATAAAGTAGCTACTAAGAACTATGATACAGCAAGGTTCCCCTTTGTATTGACACATAACGTATAGAGATCACTCATATTCACTCCTGCCGCGTTCTCCTCTATCTCTGCTTTGTTACCAATTATCACAGGCTCCCAACTTCGGTAGTCCCAAAGTGTCGCTCCTTTTTAGGGCAACCTTCCTTAAATACCACCTCCACCATCTCAATTTTAGAGTTGATGGTGAATGTACTTTCACTAAGCTATCTTGGGTATGATACAATGTTCGTGTTAGGGCTATTAAACATTGCTTAATCAAGTAGGATAATAATGAAATTAATATCATCTATACATTGTTTCTTATACGGAAGCAATGTTATGAAAAGAATGAAAGTGTAATGTGCATCATAACCATGTATTATATTTTGAACCACAGGACATCATACATGGTGTATGTCACAAGCATGGGATCCTTTTCCAATATATTTTATACGGACGCGTATACTATGATATGATACGTGCTCCTTTTTTTCTGTTGGTTTTCTCCGGCATGAGTGTGCACTAGCCCATAGTCAGGCTTAGGGGTATGTACACAACTCTGTCTTTTGAGTTAATGTGCACGTAAAGAGAAAGTATTGGTCATCAACACTACTTGAAAGAGAAAGTAAAGCCCAAGCAATAGTTATGAAAAGATAGGTCCCACCATGAAAGCATGTTGCCTCTCAAAACCCAACTTCATTTATGGAGTTCCACAACACTATATTTAGAATATAATCTTGAAATTGATTTACTTAAGTGTATTAACAACCAAAGTTGGCTCCAATTATTTTAAATTGGCCAAAGGCTACAAAAAAACTCAAACACTCCCAATTACTTAAAAAACGACCATAGAAAGGTCGAAAATGGGAGGAAAAGGTTCAAATTAGTAAATAGGTCTTAAATAGGTAAATTCGAGTTAAATGCATCAAGCCAAGGTTGGGGTGTAGGTCGCATTTCTAGATTGAGTGGGTTATGCAGGTCAATCGTGGGTTGTGGTTAGGGGCATGTGAGATGGGTTGCAGTTAAGTTTGGGTTGGGTTGCTAACGAGTCAGGCGTTGCGACGTCAGGTTTGGCTTCCAGCTTGGATTGGTTCAGTCATAAACAGATTGGCCTATGGAAGCTAAGGTTCAAACTCAAGTTCAGATTTGAACCCTGAGGCTTGGACCCAAGGCTAATGTCTACTAGTTTCAATATGATAGGAGCTACTTCTTCTTAATGTTAAGAATGGGTCTTCGCTATGAGGTTTGGACCCAAGGCTAATGTCTACTAGTTTCAATATGATAGGAGCTACTTCTTAATGTTAAGAATGGGTCTTCGCTATGAGGTTTGGACCCAAGGCTAATGTCTACTAGTTTCAATATGATAGGAGCTACTTCTTAATGTTAAGAATGGGTCTTCGCTATGAGGTTTGGACCCAAGGCTAATGTCTACTAGTTTCAATATGATAGGAGCTACTTCTTCTTAATGTTAAGAATGGGTCTGACGGTGTCTTGTTGGTCTTATTTACAGACTATTCATTTGAAGACATGGTACCTAAGATATGATATGTACTCTTTTATGCAAGTGTTTGTAGTCCAACGGTTAGGATAATTGCCTTCCAAGCAATAGACCCGGGTTCGACTCCCGGCAAACGCAAATATATATCAAGGAGCTACATTATTCATTAGAAGACTAGTGGTACTTCACCGCGTCTTGTTGGTGCCTAAGATATGATATGTACTCTTTCATGCAAGCGTTTGTAGTCCAACGGTTAGGATAATTTCCTTCCAAGCAATAGACCCAGGTTGACTCCCGGCAAATGCAAATATATATCAATGTGATGATAGGAGCTACATTATTCATTAGAAGAGTACTTCACTGTGTCTTGTTGGTACCTACGATATGATATGTACTCTTTTATGCAAGCGTTTGTAGTCCAACGGTTAGGATAATTGCCTTCCAAGTAATTGACCTGGGTTCAATTCTTGGCAAATGCAAATATATATCCTATGTGATAGGAGCCACTTTGGTCTTATTTACAGACTATTCATTAGAAGACCAGTGGTACCTAAGATATGATATGTTGTTTGTAGTTCAAGGGTTAGGATAATTGCCTTCCAAGCAATAGACACGGGTTCAACTCTTAGCAAACGCAGATATATATCAATGTGTGTTAATTCATTAGAAGTCCACTGTGTACCTAGTCTTATTTATATGTCTCTTTTTTGCAAGCGTTTGTAGTCCAACGGTTAGGATAATTGCCTTCCAAGCAATAGACCCGGGTTCGACTCCCGCAAACGTAAATATATATCAATGTGTTAATTCATTAGAAGACCAACGGTACCTAGGATATGATATTCTTTTTTGTAAGTGTTTGTAGTCTAACGGTTAGGATAATTGCCTTCCAAGCAATAGACACGGGTTCAACTCTTGGCAAACGCAGATATATATCAATGTGATGATATTTATCAATTGTTAATACAGTCTATTTATTAGAAGACCAGCGGTACCTAGGATATGATATGTACTCTTGTTTGCAAGCGTTTGTAGTCCAACGGTTAGTGTAATTGCCTTCCAAGCAATAGACCTGGGTTCGACTCCCGGCAAACGCAAATATATATCAATTTGTTAATTCACTAGAAGACCAGCAGTACCTAGGATATGATATGTATTTTTTTTTGCAAGCGTTTGTAGTCCAACGGTTAGGATAATTGCCTTCCAAGCAATAGTCCCAGGTTCAACTCTCGGCAAACGTAAATATATATCAATGTGTTAATTCATTAGATGACTAGCGGTACCTAGGATATGATATGTACTCTTTTTTGCAAGCGTTTGTAGTCCAACGGTTAGGATAATTGCCTTCCAAGCAATAGACCCGGGTTCGACTACCGGCAAACGCAAATATATATCAATTTCTTAATTCATTAGAAGACCAGCGGTACCTAGGATATGATATGTATTCTTTTTTGCAAGCGTTTGTAGTCCAACGCTTAGGATAATTGTCTTCCAAGCAATAGACCCAGGTTCAACTCTTGGCAAACGTAAATATATATCAATGTGTTAATTCATTAGAAGACCAGCAGTACCTAGGATATGATATGTTCTCTTTTTTGCAAGCGTTTGTAGTCCAACGGTTAGGATAATTGCCTTCCAAGCAATAGACCCGGGTTCGACTCCCGGCAAATGCAAATATATATCAATTTGTTAATTCATTAGAAGACCAGCGGTACCTAGGATATGATATGTATTCTTTTATGCAAGCATTTGTAGTCCAACGGTTAGGATAATTGCCTTCCAAGCAATAGACCCGGGTTCGACTCTCGGCAATTGCAAATATATTTCAATTTGTTAATTCATTAGAAGACCAGCGGTACCTAGGATATGAATGTATTCTTTTTTGCAAGCATTTGTAGTCCAACGGTTAGGATAATTGCCTTCCAAGCAATAGACCCAGGTTCAACTCTCGGCAAACGTAAATATATATCAATGTGTTAATTCATTAGAAGACCAGCAGTACCTAGGATATGATATGTTATGTACTCTTGTTTGCAAGCGTTTGTAGTCCAACGGTTAGTGTAATTGCCTTCCAAGCAATAGACCCGAGTTCGACTCCCGGCAAACTCAAATATATATCAATTTGTTAATTCATTAGAAGACTAGCGGTACCTAGGATATGATATGTATTTTTTTTTTGGTCCAACGGTTAGGATAATTGCCTTCCAAGCAATAGTCCCAGGTTCAACTCTCGGCAAACGTAAATATATATCAATGTGTTAATTCATTAGATGACTAGCGGTACCTAGGATATGATATGTACTCTTTTTTGCAAGCGTTTGTAGTCCAACGGTTAGGATAATTGTCTTCCAAGCAATAGACCCAGGTTCAACTCTTGGCAAACGTAAATATATATCAATGTGTTAATTCATTAGAAGACCAGCGGTACCTAGGATATGATATGTACTCTTTTTTGCAAGCGTTTGTAGTCCAACGGTTAGGATAATTGCCTTCCAAGCAATAGACCCGGGTTCGACTCCCGGCAAACGTAAATATATATCAATGTGTTAATTCATTAGAAGACCAGCGGTACCTAGGATATGATATGTACTCTTTTTTGTAAGTGTTTGTAGTCTAACGGTTAGGATAATTGCCTTTCAAACAATAGACCCGGGTTCGACTCCTGGCAAATGTAAATATATATCAATGTGTTAATTCATTAGAAGACCAGCGGTACCTAGGATATGATATGTACTCTTTTTTGCAAGCGTTTGTAGTCCAACAGTTAGGATAATTGCCTTCCAAGCAATAGACCTGGGTTTGACTCCCGGCAAAAGCAAATATATATCAATGTGCTTTTTAAGCAAGCGTTTGTAGTCCAACGGTTTGGATAAAGGCCAAGCAACTTCGAGGAATGAAAGCTTTGCGTACTCGAATTTAGGAAAACGCCGACAAAGGCCAACCAAATACTTATGATGCTTTGATGATGATGTATGATGTATAAAGTATGATGATGTGAATGAGTTATATGATGATACCTTATGATGTGATATGATGATTATGATGTTGCTAAATGATGATAATGATGTATGAAAACATGACGATCAAAGATTGCTGAATTTCCTTAGTATGAAGTTATTTTCCATATTAAGATGAAAAACATGTTTTGAATGCCATATTGCATTATGACGATAGTTTTTCTAGGACACAACCCGAGTTAATGTTAATGATGATGAATGTATTAAGACCAATGCAGACCACTTACGATGATGAGACTCGTTCTCCTTTTACGATGATGTGTATAGACGCGTACACTTCGATGATGATGGCGATCATGCCTTGCATGACACTCAGGGGTCTGCTGACCTCTAGAGGTCGCTACGGACAAGTAGCTCGACTATGATGTATTCAAGGGTGCGAACCACCTGAGGATTCATGCTTGCACGTGTAGATCGTGTGTAGGAAAGTACTACACATCCAATTTAGTCCGAACTGAAGGCCACTCCAATGATGGTTTTTAACGGTAGGTCCCTAGAGCATGAGTTGCATGTGTTTGCATTTTTCCCGGCCCCTTTAGTGGGATCACTTGCTGAGTATTTCTTAAATACTTAAGCCGTGGGTTACTTCTATTTTAGGTAAAAGCAAGGCAGCCGTGTACGACTGACGACGTCATCGCAATCAGAGACCATGACACGTGCATAGGCTAGTAACATTTTAATTTCTTAGACTTAGGTTAATCTAGGTCGTTTTACATTTCATGTTTTACTTTATTTACTATTATTATTTTTATCTTGTTTTTTGAATTATGTTTTCAAACATGTAAGACTAGGCAATGTTTTTAAGTTGATGTTATGTTTTTAAGAAGAAGTTATGATTTATGATGACGTTTTAAGAGTTAAATTGCACATAAGAGCTTAGACTAGATGACGGTAGCGACTTTAGGTTAGCAAAAATTTAAGGTTGTAACATCAAACTTTGGTATTACAATTAAGTTCATATTGTTCGCCGACCATGTGACCGAACATGTCTCCTAGTAGTTGCATTAGATGCAATAAAAATATATTTTTTCTTTTGATATATTTATATTAAATATTAATTTGAAACTTTTAAATTAATATATTTTCCATTTATATTTAACATATTAAATATTAATTTCAACATGTCTATTTATTTAATATATCTAATATATTAAATATTAATTTGAACGTTTCATATTTTTCTTTCAATTAAATTGAAATTTTTAGGGTTACTATGAGCTAACGATGGAACCTTATGAACATATAGATTATAAGCTCCAATGATATAAAATTAATTAATCAAACTCTTTAATTAATCCATTTTCATCACCACTATAGACCTAAAGTTGCACTCTTATGCATTGTAGAATAAGTTATGTTTATTGGTATAATCATTACAAGCAAGTCGATCCTTCACGAGTCGTTCATAAGTACGACTGGGTCAAAAGTTCGTTTTACCCTTGTAATTACATCTTTCACTTTAAGTACCAATGATTCTCTACTTTCCTATAGTGGAGTGACCTATAGTTAAGGAACTATTAAGAGAACTCAATACTTGAAGAGAACAATTCATCTACTTTCCTTATATGGAGAGAAGTGAATTTCATCTCATGATATTATGTTCTCAACTCTCTATTTGGTCGAGCGTTCAACATGGTAGGCATATTGAATCAGCTACAAGAGTCATTCTAACCTATGCAAATTAAAGGACAAGTCCTCACAAGCAGAAGTTCATAACTCACTTAGGATTAAGATCGAGTCACATATTGATCATCATGTAAAATATTAATCTTTTCAATTAACATATTTATAAAAGGAGATTAAATATTTCTTGGTCCAGTCTTAAACAAACTCATTGTATGTGATACCTCCACTCACATGTCTCCATGTGAACGATTTGGATCAAATCATTTGTAATGATTACAAAGCGGGTCATATCAATAGTGTTACCAAGATAAGGCACCCAACTTTATCCATATATTATAGACCCTTTAAGTTATTAAACACTATCTACTTCCATGTCAACCACATACGGTTCAAGATTACATTAATAACCTTTGATTTTTCATATAATGGATAATATTAAATTGTAAATAAAATAATAAAAAATTATTCTTAAAAATTAATAATTAATTACCTGTCTTTAGGGCATAAATCCCAACAACGTGATCGATGCAAAACATGAACATAGCATCCTGCAAATTGTGAATAGGGTACTCATAACATGTACAGAACATCTCGTCTGGGTGAGGAAAATATGAGGTCAAACATGACATCTTGTTAAGTTTTACATGGTGCAGGGCATCTCACCTAGAGGAAGAAAATATGGGCCTCTAAAAACACCGCGGGAGATCATGGGTCACTTTGTACATGATTAGAGTATTACTTAACATTCTTTCATGTCATAAAATCATAATAGAGAATTCTAATTTATTTGGCAACCCATTATAGGGGTTTTCAGTGCCTGATTTCTTCGTGGAATCTCTTTTTTATCATTTCTTTAAGCTAAAGGAATTGGTTTGGAGGAACATCTTTGAGCGTGGGACCTTAATTGTCAAAAATTTCTCTCGTCTACAACTCGCCAGAAAACGTAGAGGATCGATCTCTTGGGTAGCTTGTATCATGATGCTTTAGTTCTTGATTCCTTCATTAATGTTACTCAACTTGATCCTCTGAAGCTATAGGGATTCTCAATTTGAAGAAAAATGGATCATAGATAGAAATTCGATACTTACCCCCAAATTCTACCTGAAAAAACTACTTTTCTTCAATTGCGTGTCAGAATTTAGTGCAACTTATTTTAGTTTGAATTACTTAGGAAATATATATATTAGATAGTTGAATTTTAATAGTAGTATATTTTATTTTATTATCAAGATTTAGTTAGTTTATATTTTCTTTGTAGATATTATTTAGTATCTTCTATCCTATTTAAAGGTTGTGAAGATCAATGAATATTGAACATTGGATCCCAATTCTTTTTCTTATTCTTAAATCTGTATTCTTTCGTTGAGTAATAATATTTTCATATCTATGCACACTTTTGAGTGGTAGATATTGCGTCAGTTGGTATCAGAGCCAAGTTGGTACAGTTTGATATTATTACTCAACGAGATGAATAGTGGGAGTGCTTCCATGGGTGTAGCTATGGAAAAGCTGGTTGGCAATAACTATAGTTATTGGAAGTTATGCATGGAAGCTTATCCACAAGGGCAAGATTTGTGGAATATACCTTCATGTTCTTAGGAATATGCCTTATAAGAAGTAACAAGTCATTTTGAGCATGTCTAAACCTTAAAATATCACGAGTCCTAGGGTAATTTTGGTCATTTTATCCTATTCTTCGTTTAGCTACTTAACGTTTTCCAATCATTTCAAACTTTACAACATCATGAAACACCATAAAATAAGGTCTAATACCGAGTTTCAAAGAATTTGGAGGTCTTCTAGATCATGAACCGAAGGTAGATTACCTTAGGGGCATTATGGTCATTTTACCCCGTTACTTGGCTTATCTACTTGTCCTGATCCCATGACCACCAAATTTCATACATAATCTTAATCTACCATAATATGCTCAGCATAAAAATTTCATAGGCAGTAGAGTTCATTTAGTTGGTTATCTTAATGTTACTTAAACTCGAGCAATTTGATCGGTTCAGGGCCTTAAATCTTAATTTTCGGTGTTTTTCTTTCATATTCTCTTAATTCATACATATATTAGGGTTTACACAAAATCCAAATTATTCCTACCTGTGTTTCTTCTTAAGAAAAGTCTAAGATGGCTACCTACCTCGTTGTTGACGTTCGGGACCTCCGTTCTCGAGCTTTTTGTATCTGATTACTTCAAATTTTCTTTCATATATTCTTTAGTGTGTCTTGTTTCTTGAACCGTAATTTTTTTTTTTATTTATGAAAATCGGTAAGGAAGTGGGTTAAAATTGAAAAAACTTAGGGAAGGCCTTATTTTAGTTTGACATGGCCGGTTCAGTTGAAACTCTTCTTCCACATCTCCATTTACAGCATTTCTTCCCTCGATTTCTTTGTAAAACTTAAAGATGGTGTTACAAGGAAGAACTTGAGATTGATTTCATACCTTCGCGTAGATTTTAGCCTAAGATATTTGCCTCTAAAGTTTGTTCGAAATCAGATTCATAGCTAGAGTTCATAACAGAAAATTCTTTATTGGGCAACCCATTATAGGGGTTTTCAATGCCTGATTTCATCGTGGAACCTCTTTTTTATCATTTCCATTAGCTAAAGGAATTGGTTTGGAGGAACATCTTTGAGCGTGGGACCTTAATTGTCAAAAATTTCTCTCGTCTACAACTCGCCAAAAAACGTAGAGGATCGATCTCTTGGGTAGCTTGTATCATGATGCTTTAGTTCTTGATTCCTTCATTAATGTTACTCAACTTGATCCTCTGAAGCTATAGGGATTCTCAATTTGAAGAAAAATGGATCATAGATAGAAATTCGATACTTACCCCCAAATTCTACCTGAAAAAACTGCTTTTCTTCAATTGTGTGTCAGAATTTAGTGCAACTTATTTTAGTTTGAATTACTTAGGAAATATATATATTAGATAGTTGAATTTTAATAGTAGTATATTTTATTTTATTATCAAGATTTAGTTAGTTTATATTTTCTTTGTAGATATTATTTAGTATCTTCTATCCTATTTAAAGGTTGTGAAGATCAATGAATATTGAACATTGGATCCCAATTCTTTTTCTTATTCTTAAATCTGTATTCTTTCTTTGAGTAATAATATTTTCATATCTATGCACACTTTTGAGTGGTAGATATTGCGTCAGTTGGTATCAGAGCCAAGTTGGTACAGTTTGATATTATTACTCAACGAGATGAATAGTGGGAGTGCTTCCATGGGTGTAGCTATGGAAAAGCTGGTTGGCAATAACTATAGTTATTGGAAGTTATGCATGGAAGCATATCTACAAGGGCAAGATTTGTGGGATTTAATTGAAGGTGATGACACAGACATTCCAGCCGATACTCCACCGAATGCAAAATTACGCCAACAATGGAAGATCAAATGTAGAAAAGCCTTGTTTACCTTGCGGACTTTGATTAGCAAGGAGTATATTGATCATGTTCGTGATTTAAAGTCACCAAAGCAAGTATGGGATACACTTCAAAAGTTGTTCACTAAGAAAAATACCGCTCGTCTGCAATTTCTAGAGAATGAACTAGCTATGGTAACTCAAGGTAATTTTTCGGTTGAAGAATATTTTTTTAAAGTGAAAAACCTGTGTTCTAAAATTTCAGAATTAGATGCTGAGGAGCCAGTGAGTGAGGCTCGATTACGGCGTTATCTTATTCGTGGATTGCGGAAAGAGTTTATGCCCTTTGTTTCTTCAATACAAGGGTGGGCAAACCAGCCTACAGTAATTGAACTGGAGAATCTTCTTTCCAATCAGGAAGCATTGATTAAGCACATGACTAGCAGCAACGAGTTTTCCCCAAAGTTAGAAGGTGTGTTGTATGTCAAAGATCAAAGGAGACAGAATTTTCACTCAAGGCCTTCATCTAGCAATGAGAATCAATTCAGAAGTGAGGAGTCGTCAAAGAAGCCGTTTAAAGTTTGTTACAGGTGTGGAAAACTAGGCCATTTTAAACGAGATTGTCAGGCAAAAGTGGTGTGTGATCGTTGCGGAAAGTCAGGCCATATTAAACCAAATTGCCGAGTCAAGATGCAGGAATCAGAAGCAAATGCGGTACATGAAAATAAAAGTTCTCCAGATCCAATTTGAGAATATTGCTTAACCACTGAGGTTCTTGACCAGCCAACAAACGTGACTTCAGCCGTATATCAAGATGATGTCTCTACAGGTGATCAAAATTCTAATTCCACTACTTACGCTTCTGAGTTTGATTCTCTCCAAATTTCACATCTGTACTCTCTTTTTTTCTCCGATGTCAATTCTATTACCCCTGATGACCCTTCTGTTTATTCCACGGCCTTGGATTTGGGATTCGACGAAAATGAAGTTGTCAAGCTAACGTTTGACGATCTTGACGGTCTTTACCTCCCCTCTGAGGCTGACGATTTCCTCATCTTGGAGAATTTGGATCAAACTACCAATTCGCTGGATTCGGCTACTAATGCTCTACCCCAGCCTGACCCAGAAATAGCTGCACTGCTTGATGATGATGATTTATCACAATTTGGCTTTGATGTCGAGGACTTGAAGGAGGATTTCGTAGTTCAGTCAAATTTATGTGAAGAAGGGGAGGATGGTTCAACGGATAATAAGTTTAGTGTGGCTAAGGATTCTGAGAAGGCGAGAGGAAGCCAGAATATTGTTAATAACAAATCTTTTGGCCAGAATATTGTTAATAACAAATCTTTTGGCCAGAATATTGTTAATAACAAATCTTTTGGCGACGACATTTTTCAGGATGACTTGCACCTTGACCAAGGATATAAAGCTCCTGCAAATATATTGAGTGGTAAAAAAGGATCACAAGAGCTTTTGCAGTCTGCCAGTGATGTAATTCACCGGAGTATGGAGTATGCTGAGTCTGCACAAGTTGAGATGAATTATTACTCTGTCATTAGAATTGGAGCAATCAAAAGCTCAGATTCAATCATTGGAGGGTCATATTAGTAATTTGGATCCTGCCGTTAAGGACTTGAAAGAGGTCATATTCATGAAACCAGATTATGCTGATGCTCACTGTGATTTAGCCTCCGCTTTGCATGCAATGGGGGAAGATGAGCGAGCAATTGAGGTGTTTCAGAAGGCAATCGACTTGAAGCTTGGCCATGTAGATGCTTTGTATATTTTGGGTGGACTTTACGTGGACTCAAATGGTGAAGGAGCTTTTATAGTTGTGGAAGCCTCAAAGTTTAAGACCATTGGAGAGAAGACTGTTTTGAAACCGGAACTGTCAAATGCTCTCAAAATTAGATCTTTTCAGAAGATTATCAGATTGAATCGCCGCGATGTGGAACTTATTAAGAAGGAAATCATTGAACATGATGTGTCAGTGTCTTATTCAGATGGTGGCGTGCCTAAGAAGTCCATACGCAAGCCTAACTGGAAGAAATTCTTCGTAGATTATTTTGTTCGGGAGAAAGTGTTAACGCAGGATGTTGAATTGCAGGAAATACATACTCATGAGCAAGTTGCAGACATATTGACTAAGACACTTGCCAAAGTGAAATTTGAAATTTTTCGTTCTCAGAGTTATTGAGAAATAAGCTTGCACTAAGGGAGGTTGTTAGAATTTAGTGCAACTTATTTTAGTTTGAATTAGTTAGGAAATATATATTAGATATTCGTAATCAGTTGAATTTGAATAGTAGTATATTTTATTTTATTATCAAGATTTAGTTAGTTTATATTTTCTTTGTAGATATTATTTAGTATCTTCTATCCTATTTAAAGGTTGTGAAGATCAATGAATATTGAACATTGGATCCCAATTCTTTTTCTTATTCTTAAATCTGTATTCTTTCGTTGAGTAATAATATTTTCATATCTATGCACACTTTTGAGTGGTAGATGCGTCATTGGGCACACTCTTGGGGTTATTCCACTTTGTGGTCTTAGGTAGAAATACTACTTGGAGGTGCTAAAACGAATTGAGATTGGTTTAGCTCGATGAATTAGCATTTATTCTTGAATTTGATTTTCAAACCTTCTTTGAAGTTCTTCAATGCCTGCCCACAATTGGGGAATAGGTTCTAGGCTCTTTTAGCGTTTGGTTTCTTCATACCGACTTCCAATTTGAATTCTAGCTATTTGATGTGGTGAGTTGTAAGTCCTCTAAAACATACTTAAATTTTGGGAAAATCCCATTCTTAGATTTGAACATTCAAAGAATTTTATGTCAATGCCCATTGATTTTCTGATCTGGCATTTTTGTAAATATCTTGAAGTTTCATGTATTTTAGTAATTTGCCATTTTTTAAATATTTTATTATTATTTTTGTCGGAAAAATATAAAAATTTTCTAAAAATTATTTATCCTTTGCTAGTCATTTTTTTTTTTTTTTTTTTTTCTTGAACATCTTGAAATTACTTTTAGATAAGAAACTACAAATACAAAAATTTCCTTAAAAATTAAAAAAAAATGATCTTTTTGTCTTTTTGGCTTACTTTTTCTTTCTAATCCTTCTATAAAGACCTTAATTCTTAAAATCCCTTAGTTTCTTTCCTTCGATCATTTGAGTCTTACATGGACCGTTTATTCTTATTGGAGTTATTTACCTTCACTTTTCGATGTTACATGTATCTTAGTATTCATCATGGACATAATTAAGAGTCTACAAGTAATGTTATATATTTTTCAAGTAACAACTAAATGCAAGTCAATGATGGGACCTAATCTTTGAGTAGGTGCCATAAAGAATCAAACTTAGGGTCTAGACGATCCTCTATTTTCTATCCATTTTTGTCGATTATTTTTTTATCCCCTTCCCTTTTAGTATTTAAACTCATATTTTGTGTTGGATATTTTAAATATACATGCAAAATTTTTATGTATATTTACCATGTTGAGTCTGCCCACGCCGTGTTTCATGCTCTAGAAAGCTAAAAAATGAGTCATGACAGTCAGTAAAAAATGCAGGCCATGAAAATTCTAAGGTGGAGACAAAAGTTCTAGTCAAGTTTAGATCGTATCAACTTTTATTTCAAAGCAACAAGAATAATGACAGGTGTTAAAATACTATAGACTAGCCAAATTCATTTAGAAGGTTTAGGAGGTTTAGATTTAAGTCCTAAAAATCTTCATAATTAATTAATTATTTTTTAATAATAATTTTCATTATTTTATTTGTAACTCCCTTGGATGAAAAAGTATAAGGTTATTAGTATAATCTTAAACCGTATGTAATTGACATATAGGAGAGTCATATTCAAGAAGTAACACTGTTAACAAAACCAGCTTTGTAATTGCTAAGGACTATTTCGTCACAACATTATTTCTAGGATTCTCATGTAATGGATCGTGACTTAAATACGTACAAAGAGAATGGTAAATTTTTCACGTTTAAAAAAGATATTAAACATGAATATATTTTATTTACAAATCAAAATAAAGTTTATGAGTTTCAATATATTGGACCTAGTAAGCAAAACAACTTAAAACATTAAACACTTGAAAACATAATGTGGCTTTGTATGGGACTAGCTCTAGATCTGCTTTCTTTAACCTGCCCTTACTTGTCACCTCAATAACAAAGACTCAATAAGCATGCTACTTGTAGGCTTTTAATTGTGTCCATGGTAGATGCTAGGATACTACACTCTTTTCATATGACGTTCTTATTCTTGTCTTAAGAACTTGGGTGCTTAGGTTCTATTCTTAAATTATTAGTTCATGTCATGTTTCTAGCCCGAGGACCTTGGTCCTCGACTCTAAGTTCTTAAACATAGTTCTGATCTAAGGACCCTTGTTCTTAGATTTTGGGTTATAGTTCTAAGAACTTGGATCCTCATCCTTGTTTATGTTCTTGTCCTTTGGTATTTGTTTCGTATCCCTTAGATACTTCCCAATTATAATCTTGGATACTTATTCTTTTTATGTTTTTGTCTTTTGGTTCTTCTCCTTTGTTAGGACCACACAACAACATATACTCGATCTAGATGAACACAAAAAATAAGAGGTAGAAAATGCAAGAAGAAACATTGGTTAGAGATCTATATTCATGACTTCAATTATGTAGAGTAATAGAGAAGGCAGATAATGCAAGAAGTCCATTTTGCAAAGCACCGATGAAGGGGTATATATATAGTTCAGTTTAACTTTACCAGATATATTAATTTACTAAACAAGAGGTTGTCAAGCCACCGCTTCTTGTTGTGCTGGTAATTCTCCTCTTTTTGCAACGTCATCTTATCAAGGGAGGGGTCAGTAGAATTGTTTCCTTCAGTTTTTCAAGGGCGCCTCTACTATCAATCATAATTGTTCCATCGTATTTGAAAAGTACAAACGCCCACATTTTTCTTAGAGTAGGCCTTAATCTCTTGCTCTATTATCTTACCGACATCCAACTATATCTCCCTTCATGACAACTAATATGATTGTGACCCTTTTAAATGAAAGGAAATCGTGGTATCCAATCACCATAATAGAAGTAAGATTCAAATTACCTTTGATTCAATATCTCAAATCAAGAACATTTGTTTGTGGTTCGAATCACTCCACAAGTAAGAATGATAATGTCAAGGTTGAATGATTCTACATGCAACCTAAACTACATAGGATTTCAAAGAAAGAAAAACTAAAATGTTTCTTTTACTAATAACTTAGCTCTCTTGGCTTTAAAGCAAAATTAAAATCTTTTCGTTTTACTTTCATATTTTATGACCATAATTAACCACGGTATAGCTTTATATGGCATCAAAATTAAAACTCTTGACTCATGTGTTGTAACTTTCATATTTTATGACCATAATTAACCACGGTATAAATAAGTCTTAAAATATAAGGAACACCGTAACTCTAAATTATCATGCATCATAAATTTCTAACCATCTAAAAATTGAACCCTAAGTTGAAGTATCTTGAAGTCTTTGTTGCATAAATGTTGGACACATTCGGTTAGGAAAAGCGCAGTTTCATTCTCGCAAAGAGACCCGGCGAAATGCATAGAGATCGGAAAGAATACCAACGGCCAAAGCACTCTACTGGGCCGACATTGACACTGAGAGACAAAAGCTAGGGGAGCCAATGGGATTAGATACCCTAGTAGTCCTAGCCGTAAACGATGGATACTAGGCGTTGTGCGTATCGACTCGTGCAGTGCTGTAACTAACGCGTTAAATATCCCGCCTAAGGAGTACGTTCGCAAGAATGAAACTCAAAGTAATTGATGGAGGCCCGCACAAACGGTGGAGCATATGGTTTAATTCGATGCAAAATGAAGATACATGTTCTCTTAAGAGACAAAAGACCTCTCAGCTCATTCCCATTACGTTGTTGTAGCATCTTTGGATGTTGGTTACGTTTCTAGAAAAAACTTTCTCCAGAAGAAAGGCTCATCCCAGCAGCCAATTGAATGTACACCCATCCTCTTCGTTCTTTACTTTCATTGCTACACTCTTCAAGACTTATTCTTTAACGAAGGGCCCGACCACTTGGAATTCAATTTTGATGGGTGTACATACATGATATACAAACTCATTGTATATGATACCCCACTCACATGTCTACATGAGAACGATTTGGATCAAATCATTTGTAATGATTACAAAGAGGGTCGTATGAATAGTGTTACCAGGATAAGACACCCAACCTTATCCATATACCATAGACCCTTTAGGTTATTACTTCAACACTATCCTCCTCAATGTCAACCACATACGGTTCAAGATTACATTAATAACTTTGATTTTCATATAATGGATAATATTAAATTGTAAATAAAATAATAAAAGTTAATAATTAATTAGGAGTCTTTAGGGCATAACTCCCAACAATGTGATCAATGCAAAACATGAACATGTCACCTACAAATTGTGAATAGGGTACCCATAACATGGTAGAATATCTCATCTAGGTGAGGGAAATATGGGCCAAACATGACATCTTGTTAAGAAAAACATGGTGCAGGGCATCTCACTTTGAGGAGGAAAATATGGGCCTCTAAAAACACAGTCGAAGATCATGGATCACTTTATACATGATTAGAGTATTACTTTACATTCTTTCGTGTCATGAAATCTTTAAGGTATGGAGCGCAATATCTTACCTTGTTAGTTGTAGAGCTTGTGTGGTACCTTCTTTGGGTTCTCAATCATAAAAATTTTATTTATTTCTTATTGTTCTTGAGGAATACTTTCATCATGTATTCTTTAGCTTATGAACTTGTAACGACCCAAAATTTTCTGCTTAATTTAAGGTCGCTACTGTGTACGTACCATAAACATTGGATACCGAAGACTTCATTTAAATTCCATAAAACATAACCTTTATCTTAAAACACAGTCATGGACTTACGTGTTTCGAAAACATCTTTAAAACGACACAACAAATGACTAAATAAAATAAATAAGAGTATAAGTTAAAAACCTCCTATTCTAGCCTAAGTCTAAGAAAATAAATACCACTATCCTATGCATGTGCCATGGTCTCGAGTTGCGATGCCGTCGTCAGCCGTACAGAAATGTCCTGCCTTAACCTGAAAAATGTAGTAGCAAATGGCTTGAGTATTTAAAGAAATACTCCGTAAGTGACTCCACTATTGGGGTTAAAGGCAACAATCACATGCAAATGAGATGATGGGACCTGTCTTTCAATCTGTCTTCCTACGGTACTATTCTAACGGGTAAATTTGAATGTGTACCATATACTCTACACACAGGCCATACGTGCGAGTATGGACTCACTAGCCAGTTCGTACACCGCTGGACCACTTTCCTTGTTGGGCGAGCATACTCTGGGAGCTTCTTAGGCCGAACACCCGTCAGAACTAGTAACCATCACGACAGTGCTATGCAAAACATAACGATCGTTGTCCTGCCATTGGATGTATGCGTCCGTACCCTCGTGATGGAATAGGGGTATCCCCCAAATGCATGAGCACACATAATGCATGAGGTCCCCAATATTTCTACTTTTATCATTAATGAATATAACCCCACTATCTTCTTTCATGCTTAACATGTCATTTCTCATTTTTCAGTCTACGTATCGTACATAATCCTAACAGGGTTACATTTCATTTCATTTATCGTGATATCATGTCATTCATAATATGCTGTATACATACAAATATTTCATACAATCATGCCATAATCATTTAGGAACATTGTAAACGTCATAAGCACTACATATCATATAATACTAAACAAGCATACATTCATGTTCACAAGATTACGTACTTAAGCACAACAGTCTAGCATACAATTTAATGACATGTGTGAATCCACGGGCACGTGCCAACATACAACAAACAACTCGTAACCTACGATGATGAGTGAGCCACTTTCTTGGTAGGCCTTAGGCGAAGTACTCCCTAAAATGTAAACGTAAGCTCCTAGCTCCTCGTATACGTCCTACGCTTCCATTAGTGGTTGGTTCCTATTGGATCATTCGACACTTTCGTTAGTATTTTACAAACATAATTAATTTCCAACTTGAATTTATGAAATACGACCTTAAAATGACCTATTTTACCTTAAATGGGGTCGAAAATAAGTCCCGGAGGATCGGAATAGTGACAAAAAGGTCGGAAATAAGTTTCCCGAGCCGAATAAGCCGCCGGAGCCGAGAAGCCGCCGGAGCCGTGACACGTCTGCTAGTTCTTTTCCATTTCGTAGTATAGGTTAGTAGATGTTGAATTTTGTTTGCATTCAAAGTATAGGTTAGTTTATGTTGAATTCCCGTTTGCATCATTAGTATAGGTTAAAATAGGTGGAATTGTAATCCATAATAAATCATAGGGTAGTATAAGACAGTTGTTTTAGTGTGGTTCTTTTTCCTTTCTTTCCCTTGTATTCGTTTTTCACGAGGTAATAAAAGGCCAGCGTAAGTCGCATTTATGATAAGAGCCCATTTAATGTAAATTCTGCATTCAAAGATATAGTAATGATCTTAGATTAAATAGGTAAAATTTAGGGTCCTTACAAATGGTACCAAAGCCCGACACCAGACGATGTGTCAGCCTTCTCACTGTTCCTCGAAGGGGGTAGACACGAGGCGGTGTGCCAATAAGGACGCTGGGCCCCAAAGGGGAGTGGACTTGGTGGTGGTCCCACATCGATTGGAAAAAGGAATGAGTGCCAGCGAGGACGCTGGGCCCGAAGGGGAGTGGATTGTGATGTCCCACATTAGTTGGGGAGGACAACAAATCACCCTTGAGAGGAAATCCGAAAGGGAAAGCCTAAAGAGGACAATATCTGCTAGCAGTGGATCTGGGTCGTTACAGAACTCATCAAAGAAACAAGAATGATTTCCTTCTAGAACAGTCTTGAGTCTTGAGGTATTTCCTTCAGGTGTTTCTTGGGTTCTTACTTGGTTTAGGTTCCAAACTTGTTCTAATCAACTTAAAATCTAGAACATACCTTCATGTCCTTAGGAACTTACTTGGTTTAGGTTCCAAACTTGTTCTAATCAACTTAAAATCTGGAACATACCTTCGTGTCTTTAGGAATATGCCTTATAAGAAGTAGCAAGTCATTTTAAGCATGTCAAAACCTTGAAATATCATAAGGAGTCCTAGGGGAATTTTGGTCATTTTATCCTATTCTTCGTTTAGCTACTACCTTCATGTCCTTAGGAATATGTCTTATAAGAAGTAGCAAGTCATTTTGAGCATGTCTAACCTTGAAATATCATAAGGAGTCCTAGGGGAATTTTGGCCATTTCAAACTTTACAACATCATCAAACACCATAAAATAAGGTCTAATACCAAGTTTCAAAAAATTTGGAGGTCATCTAAATCATGAAGCGAAGGTAGATTACCATTGGAGGTCATCTAGATCATGAACCGAAGGTAGATTACTTAGGGACATTATGGTCATTTTACCTTGGAGGTCATCTACATCATGAACCGAAGGTAGATTACCTTAGGGGCATTATGGTCATTTTACCCCGTTACTTGTCTTAGCTACTTATCCTGATCCAAAGACCACCAAATTTCATATATAATCTTAATCTACCATAATATGCTCAGCATAAAAATTTCATAGGCAGTAGAGTTTATTTAGTTGGTTATCTTAACGTTACTTAATCTCGAGCAATTTGATCGGTTCAGGGCCTTAAATCTCAGTTCTTGGTGTTTTTCTTTCATATTCTCTTAATTCATACATATAGTAGGGTTTAAACAGAAATCCAAATTATTCCTACATGTATTTCTTAAGAAAAGTCTAAGACGGCTACCTACCTCGTTGTTGACGTTCGAGACCTCCGTTCTCGAGCTTTTTGTATCCGAATTACTTCAATTTTTTTTTTCATATATTCTTTAGTGTGTCTAGTTTCTTGAACCACGAAATTTTTTTTATGAGAACCGGTAAGGAAATGGGTTAAAATTGAAAAAACTTAAGGAAGGCCGCATTTTAGTTTGACATGGTCGGTTTAGTTGAAACTCTTCGTCCACAGCTCCATTTACAGCATCTCTCCCCTCGATTTCTTTGTAAAACTTATAGATGGTGTTACAAGAAAGAACTTGAGATTGATTTCATACCTTCGCGTAGATTTTATCCTAAGATATTTGCCTCCAAAGTTCGTTCGAAATCAGATTCATGGCTAGAGTTCATAACAGAGAATTCTAATTTATTTGGCAACCCATTATAGGGGTTTTCAGTGCCTGGTTTCTTCGTGGAACCTCTTTTTTATCATTTCTTTAAGCTAAAGGAATTGGTTTGGAGGAACATCTTTGAGTGTGGGACCTTAATTTTCAAAAATTCCTCTCGGTCTACAACTCGCCAGAAAACGTAGAGGATCGATCTCTTGGGTAGCTTGTATCATGACGTTTTAGTTCTTGATTCTTTCATTAATGTTACTCAACTTGATCCTCTAAAGTTATAGGGATTCTCAATTTGAAGAAGAAGGGATCATAGATTCTCAATTTGAAGAAAAAGGGATCATAGGTAGAAATTCGATACTTACCCACAAATTCTACCCGAAACTGATTTTCTTCCATTGGGCACACTCTTAGGGTTATTCCTCTTTGTGGTCTTCTATGGAAGTACTACTTGGAGGTGCTGAAAGAAATTGAGATTGGTTTCACTCAATGAATTAGCTTTTATCCTTGAATTTGATTTTCAAGCCTTCTTTGAAGTTCATAAATGCCTGCCACTATTGGGGAGTAGGTTCTAGGTTTTTTTAACGTTCCGTTTCTTCATAGAACTTGTGGATAATCTTGTTTAGAAACTATAGGAACAAATCTGAAGGAAAATGGTGGATAATTTCTCTCGAATTTGGAAGAAATCTAAGAGTAGGAGACCCAAAATCTAAATGCTTATTACTTGTGATTGTGAGCTCAATTCAACCCGATTCTTGTTCATATTATTGCCTCAGCTTCAGACTTTATAGGGGAAGCTAAAACTGATGTTGAAATCTCCAAAATCGTTGTAATTTGGAGATTAGACTTTCTAAATAATCTTTCAAAAATATCATCTCTTATCAACGAGCCACCGACTTCCAATTGAATTCTAGCTATTTGATGTGGTGAGTTGTGAGTCCTCTGGAACATACTTAAATTTTGGGAAGATCGAATGGTTAGATTTGAAGATTCAAAGAATTTTTTGTCATGCCTAAATCCTTTCATTTCTTTCCTTCATCCTTTGGGTCTTACATGAACCGCTTATTCTTATTGAAGTTGTTTACCTTCATTTTTCAGTGTTACAGATATCGTAGTATTCATCATTGACATCATTAAGAGTCTACAAATAATGTTATATATTTTTCAAGTAACAACTCAATGCTAGTCAAGGATGGGACCCAGTCTTGAGTACGTGCCATAAAGAACCAAACTTAGGGTCTAGACGATCCTCTATTTTCTATCTGTTTTAGTCAATTATTTTTTATCCTCTTCCCTTTTTATATTTAAACTCATATTTTGTCTTGGATATTTTAAATATACATGCAAAAATTTTACTGTATATATTTACCATGTTGAGTCCACCCACGCGTTTCGTGCTCTAGAAAGTTAAAAAAAAATGAGTCATGACAGTCGGTAAAAAATACAGGCCATGAAAATTTCAAGGTGGAGACAAAGTTCTGGTCAAGTTTAGATCATATCTAACCTTTATTTCAAAGCAACAAGAATAAAAAAAAATCTTATAGACCAGTCAAATTCATTTAGAAGGTTTAGGAGGTTTTTTTAAGTCCTAAAAATCTTCCTAATTAATTATTTGTTTTTAAATAGTAATTTAAATCTATAAACATTCAAAAAAAATAATTTTTTCTTCAACAACCACGGGAGAGAATTATAACCTCTCAACATAGTTAACATTACCATAAAACTAAAGTCAACTCTTCTCTCAGCAATCCATTACTCTACAAGTAAGCCAAATACAAAGACGGATCTTAAAAGAAGAAGAAAAAAAAAAACAAAAAAAAACAAAAACGATTAGTTTAAAGAAACTAGGCTAACAAAAATTAAAAATATTGTACTCATTTAGAGAGACTTTATTTTGCATGATATTGATGAAGATGGAGGACCCTAAATTATCAAAAATCATAAAAATCAATATAACAATGTACACTAGGTTGCAATCAAGAGATAATAAATAAGTTACAACTGAGAATTACATATCCAAAAGTTATTAGAGAAGTAAAACACTTTGGACAAATTTTTATAAAACTCGGTATTTAAAATCTTTTACCTGATGTATTGAACGTGGAAGAGTCGTAAAAAAAACTTTCACAATCTCTTTCCAACCAACAAAACACACAAGTTCAACTGGGATAAAAATTTATTCACTTTTGATTTATAGAATTTTATTGCTATAATTATTAATTTAGAGTGTTAATTTATACCATCGGTAAAGTTGAAGAGTATAAATTGATTTTTTTTTTAATTCAAGAGACTTACTTATGCATAACATTGATGAAGTTAGAGCCCTAAATTATTCGAGAAAAATGTAACAATATGTAATAACTCAAAATTTTGAATTAAAAAAAAGAAGAAGAAGAATATGGATTGTCCCACATTGCTTAAAACTTAGGAATAGGAGTTGGCCTCCACCTTAAAACGGAGGTCTCTCACTTCAATTTAGCATCTCACTTGAATGGTTTGAGTCCGTCGGAGAATACACTTATTTAGAGCTCAAGACTAGCATTTTGGTTGATCGTTCTGATACATTCGACCCTTTCTTCTTAGTTTCAATTATTTGAAAGCGTTTAAGGTTAGGACCTCATGCATTATTCTGTATTAAACGTTAATGATAATGGAAAAATGTTGGGACCTCATGCATTATTCTGTATTAAACGTTAATGATAATGGAAAAATGTTGGGACATCATGCATTGTTGTGTGCTCATGCATCGGGGGATACCCCTTATTCCATCACAATATTATAGACTCGTACGCTACGAAGCAGGGGAATGATCATTACGTTTATCATAATGTTATCATGACGTCGCTATTCCTAATGGGTGTCTGGCATCAACAGCTACCACGGAATGCTCACCCAACTAGAAAAGGGTCCAGAAGGTGTGCGAATCGACTAGTGAGTCTATGCTTGTACGTGTGCTTGCACGTGTGCTTGCACCTATGGATCGTGTGTATAAGTACATATCCAAGTTGTCTGTTAGAAAAGTAGACTGATATGATAGGCCCCACTCATGATTTGTATGTGGTCGCATTTACCCCCAACAAGGGGTCGCTTATTGAGTCTTTCCTAAAATACTCAAGTCATGTGCTAAGCTTATTTTTCAGGTAAAGGAAAGACATCCTTGTACGACTGAGGATGGCGTCACAATTCGAGACCACCATGATGCATGCACTGGGTAGTTACATTTATTGTTAGGATATGGTTTTTTAATTTTTAATGTTTATTTATTTCATTTAGTATTTTGATGTGTCATTTTAAAGATGTTTTCGAAAATGTAAGTCCATGACAATATTTTAAGATGAAGTTTATCTTTTATGATAAAATTTAAACTCTTATTTCTGCACAAAATGATTACTCTTTGATGATGATAGTGACTCATAAGTAAAAATCTAGAGTCGTTACATGCACGCATTGGTCACGTCATGCATATAGTGGCACCCTATTTTTAATAAGAAAATAATGGTGTTACGATTGTAGGCTCTTAGTTTATTTATAAGTCATTTGTCATTCACATTTGTTACATCATTCTTATATTTTATTATATATCTAGTTGTCACATATCTCGCATCTAGGCTCTACTAGTTTATTCAAGTTCAAATTAAGGTTCTAGTTTTATAACTTCATAGTTTTTAATCATTTAGTCTAGTCGGCTATCTCTTGGTTCATCGGTTCTCGCTATTTGGCTCATTAGAAATAGCATGAGGTTCTAGGCTAATTTGATTAGTTTGCTAGTCCCCGTAACCTGCCTGTTCATTTTTTATATTGTAAGGATACTTACACCATAATTCTAATTCTACTAGAAAATTTTGAAATTTCTAACCTCCCAAACCAGTTTAACAACAAACTACACATACCCTTTTCCAAAATAACACTTATAATTACTATCGTTAATAGTATTACTATCCTTAATCATATTGTTAATTTAAGATTCGCATTCTCTAATTCTCAAACAAGTTTGATGTTTTTATTGCATAAGGGGTCATCAATATAAAATTGAAACCTTTCAATTTTGACCAAGAATAAATGTTGTAATAAATTTTTGACTTCTATTTAGGTTAATGTTAATGAGAAAATCGGGTAAGCTTACCACATGTAGCAGCCCAAATCCAGTGCTACTAGATATTTTCCTTTTTGGGCTTTCTCTCCGAATTTATAGTCAACGTTTTAAACCATTTTGAAACTCACTGCTAACAGATAGTGTTCTCTTTCACCTTTTCCTTTCAGATTTCTTTAAAGATTTTAAAACATGTCTGTTAAAAAACGTTTTGCTTTCCTCTACAATCTACGTGGGATCGGAGAAAAAAAATTGTGACAATTTGGTTTATATTTATATTTATTATTATTATTTTCTAAGCTCAAACTCAATGAATGGCAAATTACTATCATTTTTTAAGGAAAAAAAGAATTGAAATCAATACATTTCCTTCTTGGATTTTTTTTTTCCTATTTTTCGAAAAATAGGATTTATGGTTTTGTAATTATAGAAATATCATATATTTGGCACATGCACCAACTAAAATCTACTATTTAGGTTCATATTCGAGTGCTAATTTCATTTCTAGAGAATTATATAAGAGATTGGCAAGAAAGAAACTTAACCATCACACCAAACCATTCAAAATATTTCGAACACAAAAAATAATATGACAAAGATTTGTAGTGTGAAGTTGAGTTTCATTATTGTGATGATACTGCTTGTCGTGTCTCGTTCCGGTAAAATTTTTAGTTCTTCGTTCTTTGTTTGTTTTGAATCTCTTTGAAGGCTAATATTTCAACGGAGAAGCCTTCTAAAACAAATCGCATGTTAAAGTGTTCAAAAGTTTCAAACATAATGTTAAGTGTTTAAATATTATTGCAGTTGAAGTTGAAGCCATGCCACCACTGGTATTAAAGAGAAGCCTTTTAACACAAATTGCATGCAACACCTCTGCTGATTGTGGAGATCATACTTGTTCATGTTCTGAAATCGGTTTATGCATCTGCTTTAAATTCGCAACCAAAGAATTGAAGCTCAACGATATGCAATTTAAAAACTTCAAAGAAGAGAATCTCAAGAATTAAGTGTTAATAAGAACACAACTATGTTTTGATCCATAATGTGTGGGACTAAATTCTATCGATGGAATACAAGAATAATAATTAATTAGCTATATATGATATTGGTATATTTTGTTATCTTTTTTATTTTTATTTTATTTTTATTATTTTTTATTTTTTTTTAACACCAACACTAGTTACATTTCTTTTAAATAAATTTCTCCATACATTCAAGTTATATTATGCATGACAACCTTGGTTTTAATAGAAAATTAGAGTCATTACAGGTGGTATCAGAGCGATTGCACTCACAATAAGATGTGATTCAAGAACAAACCAAAAAGGAAGCTAGTGGGTATGTGACACCTGAGTAAAGGAGGAGTACATGAATGAACCGAGACTACATTATAGTGAGAGTGACATTGAAGATTGGATGACTAAAAAAGTCTAAAAAGAAATAAAAGTTGCAACCTCTACTAATAAAAATTTAATGAAAATAAGTTTGCACAAAGAAGGAAATTTAGTACTTTATTACGTGAAGAATGAGTATATTCATAGACACTACAATGCTTAACAAAGATAAAAATAAAATCCTAATAGAAAGCAGAACATCAAGCCAAAACAAAGAATTTGGCCTAAGATCATATCTATAATCATATTGGCATAAATACATATAAGTTTGTCTGTGTTTTAAATAATGTTTTTTCCGACAATTTGCTACGTCATATAATACTTAGCTTTTCTTTTCATTGTTTAACAATTTTATGGGCTCCATATTTCAAAAAAAATGTATTTTTCTTTTCAACAAGTAGAAGATATTTGCTTGATAAGAGTTAACTAGAATCTTTATTTCTAATACAACATAAAGAGGTATAAAGTTGAACTTTTAAGACCAAGTTGATGAATAACACAAAATCAAGCGAGAATTCTACCAACCAGGCTTCCGTTTAGTTATGAAAATATATTTGTGATCCTGAGAACTATTTCTCACATAGATTCCATCATCCGACCTTATCGACCAAACTTCTTCAGGCTCACTTGGGTTGTTGGGTTATTTTTGTCTTGAGTTGGAGTTTTGACCCGAGCCAAAATCAGACCCGCTTGCCCTCTGGTTCCTTTCTCCTTACCCAAAAGTTTATAGTTGATCCTCAGTAGGTTAGGTAGAAGATTCGAGTCTACAATCATGTGTGCGAAGAGAAAGAAAAATGTTGAAACCTTTATCGAAGATCTAAGTTCAAAATGTCAATTACTCTCAGTGTGGAACTTGGAAATAGAAATGAATTGGTTCGAGGGAATTTGGGGTGAGAGAGAGACTAAACTTGGATAAATAGTGTATGGGCACTCTTCCTTCAGATTTGAGCAACTGGCCGTGTTCTCATTTTTCATCATGAGTCTTGATTGGATCGGTTTGGGTTGTAGGAGTTGTTGGGTTGTCGAGTTCAATGTACACCCCTAGTCAATAACTAATATAATATTAATGAACTAGATCTTCGAGGAGGTTCTTAAACTAGTTTGTAATAGTCTAAACAAATTCTAAAGGGAGTAACGTGAACAATTAATGTTCTATACAATGAGCGTTACACAAAACTCCCAGAGTATTAGTCTTGGATGAACAAAAATGTTTTTCTTGGAAATTAAATGTTATAGAATGTGGCTTAGTGAACCATTTTAAACAAAAAATATTTTGTAGTTTGTCTAAGCCACTAATAAGATCGTGCAAAATGTTAGAATGTGGATGTGTACAACCAGGAGTAGACGGGAAAAAAAATCATAAACTTTAAAAATAAAATTAATATCCTTTAACATTTATGAAAAAGATTAAAAAAAATTATTATCGTCAATATATGGACCCAAAACTATCTACCTACCTAGTAAATCTTCAAGAAATTTTACATCCAAATGTTGAGATTTAAAAAAAAATAATAATAATACCTAATCCATTACTTTGAATAATTTGTCTTCACCGGGCACCCACACTTATATCATGTCTTTGGACTTATAATGAAATGCTTGAATTTGTTGCATAGGTTTTAGTGGTTATTTTTATGTTTTAGTTATCAAGTCAGTACCCTTCTTTGTTTTGACATGATATTGTTTGTGGTTACTATTTTATTTTTCTTTTTGTTAATCAGATTTTATTTTTCTCTATTAATCATTCTACTCACTATAAATATAGTCATTTTGAGTCTAATAAAGAACTGAATTTTCTTCCTTTTCATGCTGCATTAAATTTATGATTTGGTATTAGAGTCTTGTCTCTTTCAGTTGCAGCTAAAGATAACTACTGTAAGTCAGTTTTGTTCAACCAACAATACCAAAATTAGTTGGTCAATACGAACTTTGGAGCATGTTAATGAAGAACTTTCTTCGCTCTAAAGAATATTGGCAAGTAAGTGAGTTTGGGACTTCTGCAGTAGCAGATGAGACTGATTACTTAGATGAACAGAAGAAGGAGATAGCAAGTCAGAAATTGAATGACTTACAGAGCTGAAAACCCCCTTTCCAAGCCATCGATCGCTCAATTCTAAAAACTATTTTGGATATCCTAAATATATATCCTCCTTCCTCGAGTTTAGCTACAAAACATTACTGAATTCAACAAGAGGAATAAAAGAGTAACCATAGCTTGTTACATGATGGAAGGATAGAAAATAAAGTAGCTACTAAGAACTATACAGTAAGGTTCCCCTTGTATTGACCCATAACTGATAGAGATAACTCACGTTCACTCCTGCCGCGTTTTCTCCTCTACCTCTGCTTTGTTACCAATTGTCACAGGCTCCCAACTTCTGTAGTCCAAGAGTGTCGCTCCTTTTTAGGGCAACCTTCCTTAAATACCACCTCCAGCGTCTCAATTTTAGAGTTGATGGTGCATGTACTTTCACTAAGCTATGTTAGTATGATACCGTGTTCGTGTTATGGCTATTAAACATTGCTTAATCAAGTAGGATAATAATGAAATTAATGTCATCTATATATTGGGAAGCAATGTTATGAAAAGAATGAAAGTATGATATGTATCATAACGATGTATTATATTTTGAACTATAGGACATTATACATGGTGTATATCACAAGCAAGGAGATGCTTCTCCAGTATATTTTATACAGACACGTATACTATGATATGATACGTGCTCCTTTTTTTCTGTTGGTTTTCTCTAGCATGAGTGTGCGCTAGCCCATAGTCAAGCATGTCTTTTGAGTTAATGTGCACGTAAAGAGAAAGTACTGCTCATCAACCCTACTTGAAAGAGAAAGTAAAACGAAGGAATAGTTATGAAAAGATAGGTCCCAGCATGAGCCTGATTACTCTAAATCCACGTTTTCTATTTTTCTAATTAAAGGTAAGACACTCATGTATGGATGATGGTGTTGCTACGAAAGACACGCAAATAAAATCAATAGTTTTTTTTTTTTTTTTTTTTCATTTAAGTTTTAGTCCCATGCTATCTCTTTGATGCTACTTTTTCAATTTTAGATGAGCATTGTGAATGTTTAAGTTTATGATAATGCTTAAAGTAATTTTTTTAAATGATTTTCAGCATTTAGTAGTCCACTCATTTACGTAATGGTAACCTTATTTTTAAATGAAAAAGTAGAATCATAACAATAGAAAATGATGCGTAAGAAATGGCCATAGGGTACGTTTCATTCATGCATCACTCAAACCATCAACAATAAGTCCACTTCTCAATATCCTTGGAGCTAGGGTGATATCCTTGGAGCTAGGGTTCTTAAATTAGCCAAAGGCTACAAAAACCTCAAACACTCCCAAGTACGTAAAAAATGACCATAGAAGGGTCCAAAATGGGAGGAAAAGGTTCAAAATAGTAACGAGATCTTAAATAGGTAAATTCGAGTTGAATGCATCAAGCCAAGGTTGAGGTGTAGGTCGCATTTCTAATTAAGTGGGTGTATGCAGGTCAGTTGTGGGTTGTAGTTAGGGGCATGTGAGATGAATTTGGGTTGGGTTGCTAACGAGTTAGGCGTTGCCGACATCAGGTTTGGCTTCCAGCTTGGGTTGGTTCAGTCATGAACAGATCGCCTATGGAAGCTAAGGTTCAATGTCAGGTTCAGATTTGAACCTTAAGGTTTGGACCCAAGGCTAATCTACTAGATTCGTTCTTTGATCTACCTCGTATAGTTTTTATTCTAAATTTTTCATTTTAAGAAAACATATTAAATATATTTTAATAAAAATATGGTGTGATGTCAAATTTTAAATTTTTTTAATAAAAAAAATATAATATCACGTCAATAATAAAAAAAAAAAAAAAAAGTAATGATAAATAACAAAATACAAAAAACGGTTACTTGTACTAAGAAATTATTAGAAAATGAACAAAACTAAAAAAAAAATTATTTATTTATTTTAAGTTTGAATAATAATTCTATATTTTCCATATTGGCTTTTACAGCCTCCACCAAATTTTCTCTACGGACTTAGAAGACGGGTTTTTCCCGATGAACATAAACCCTAATCTTCTCCCTTCAATTAGCCGGAGCTGACCAGGTGTGTTCTCCGATCATCTTCTTCTTTTTTTACTGCTCTATTTTCCCCTAAAGCTTCGCTATCCATGTTCGCACATTTCATTCTTCCGCACAGACCTTACTTTTCTGTTAAATCTGAATTTTGGGGTAAGAATTTGGATTTTCGGAACAGAAATGATAGTTTTAGTGATAATTCAAGAAAATCTCATGTGTATTTTCAACCGATTAGAGCTGGTGTGAAATGGAGGAAGGAGCTTCCGTTTGATAATGTAATACAGAGGGATAAGAAGCTGAAATTGGTTACTCGGATTAGGAAGATTCTAGTTCAACATCATGATAATGTTATGTCACTTAGGGGTTTAGGTAAATTCAGGAGAGATTTAGGTGTACAGGAAAAGACGAGGCTAATTGAGTTGTTGAAGATGTTCCCTGCTGTATTTGAGATTGTAGAAGAAGAAGCGTTTTCTTTGAAATTTAAATTGACGGAAGAGGCTGAAAGGTTGTACTTCGAGGAGATGAAGATCAGAAATGAAATGGAAGGTTTGTTGGTTACTAAGCTGAGGAAGCTACTCATGATGTCTGCTGATAAGCGGATATTGTTGGAGAAAATTGCACATTTGAGGACTGATTTTGGTCTTCCTTCCGAGTTTCGTGACACGATTTGCCATCGTTATCCTCAGTACTTTAGAGTTGTGGCGACCGAGCACGGTCCAGCTCTCGAATTGACACACTGGGATCCTGAACTTGCTGTTTCTGCAGCAGAGTTAGCCGATGAGGAGAATCGAGCAAGAGAATTGGAAGAGAAGAATTTGATTATTGACCGACCGTTGAAGTTTAATCGAGTGAAGCTACCTAAGGGGCTTAAGCTTTCGAAGAATGATATGAGGAAAATGAATGAGTTTAGGGACATTCCTTATATCTCTCCGTATTCTGATTTCTCAGGGATTAAGGCAGGTACACCCCAGAAAGAGAAACATGCTTGTGGGGTTGTTCATGAGATTTTAAGCCTTACACTTGAGAAGAGAACTCTTGTTGATCATTTTACTCATTTCCGGGAGGAGTTTAGATTCTCCCAGCAGTTGAGGGGGATGCTAATAAGGCATCCCAATATGTTTTATGTCTCGTTGAAAGGGGATAAAAACTCAGTTTTCCTCAGAGAAGCATATCGCGATTCTCAGTTGATCGACAAAGATCGGTTGTTAATCGTAAAGGAGAAGTTTCGAGGTCTTGTGGCTGTTCCTCAATTCAAAGGCAGAGGAGCTCCCAAAAGTGACACGAATTGGCAAGAAACCAATCATGGAGATGATATGAGAGGTGAAGAATGGTCTGATGTCGACGATGACGATGATGAATTTGACAACGATGGTGAGGATGACTGGATTGATGAACAGATCAATAACTTGGAAATGGCTGATCAGAGGCTTCTTTCTTCTCATGCATTACCCAATGGACGGCCCCAAGAAAGATGGTGAGAGGTATAAACTTGTATATTTATGCATATTGTTTACTCAAATATACTTTGTGCATATTGTTTACTCTTTGAATTTCACTTCGGTTTGTAAACATTAGGTAGGTTTCGATACGAGTTTGGATGCCATCGGAGATTAAATTTAAGCATTGCCTTTACATTGCTTACTGTTAACATATTGGATAAAATTTTTGGTTAAATCCTAAATTTAGTCCTTCAATCTTAGAATTGTGTTTTAATTAAATGTAATTATGGTCTGCATAGATAGAAAAATTGAAGTAAAGCTTGCATATCTATGATGCTGAGGACATAGAGACAATGGTGAAATGGGTTGAGCAACCTCATGGTGGATATATGGACCTCAACCACACAACCATGTCCTTTCATGTACAAAGAGTCAAAAATAAGGTCTTTGTAATACTCGAATTAGTTAAGGATGTTCGAGAAAAGTAAAGAGACTTCGGGGAAGTTCAAGAGATTTAAGTATGGTTTAAGGGGTCCAAGAAAAGATATTTTTAATGATCTAGCAAGGTTTTAAAAGAAACTAAAGAGTAGTTTAATGTAAGATTTTGTATAATGATACGCAAAAATAGAATCTCTAGGAATATAATATCTAAGCAAAAAAGTCCCTGGAAAATCTTGAATTTGCAAAAAGAGGTCACTGACCAGAAAATCTACGGCATATATGGTTTTAGAATGAGTCAGCAGCAATGAAAATCCAACAATCAGAATGGGAGTCCATAAATTTCAAGTTCTAATTCAGACTTCTTCTTCACGAAACAAAACAAGGTCAGTACAAGCTTATTCTCTCTTAAATTTCAAGTTCTAATTCAGACCTACAATGTCTCAATTAGGTTATATGATGTTAGCTTTGGGCATAGGGTCTTATCGAGCTGCTTTATTTCATTTGATTACTCATGCTTATTCAAAAGCTTTGTTGTTTTTAGGATCTGGGTCCATTATTCACTCGATGGAATCGATTGTTGGATATTCTCCAGATAAAAGTCAGAATATGGTTCTTACGGGGTTTAACAAAGGGGTTTAACAAAGCATATGCCAATTACAAAAAAATGCTTTTTTATTAGGTACCCTTTGTTCTTGATGAAACAAGGTCAGTACAAGCTTATTCTCTCTTTTAATTAAGGAAGTATATAAATTAGAGTTAAATCACACCATGTTGATCAAACCAATTTAAACCACGAACCAAACTGATTTAAATGTTGAACCAACCTACTACACTGTCATCTGTGCGTGCTTAGGATTTCCTTCTCTATTGGCTTCGTGTGGTGATTTAGTGATTCAGGTGCCAAAATTGCGCAGTGAAGGAAATATAATTGTAAAGCTACGATGGTAGTGGTCAGGATACGACGATGAGCATAATGTGTAGTAGTCAATTTAATATCAGCTAAGTCGAGGCTTAGAGACTCGAGAGAAAATCACTCCAGAACGGTGGTTCCAAGCTTGAACGGTCATGGATCTCGGCATGCGACCGAGGTTTTTGAGGAATTATAGCATAAACATATGCTTGTTAAATGTAGATTTCTTAAAATTGCACTAAAAATATAGTTTTCTTAAATCCATACTGAAATTTAAACTGTAAAAACATGTGTCTCAAGAAGACAAACTAATAAGTCCATGAGTATTTGTACATTTTTCACTCAATTTCTTTTATAGAACATTTTGTTTCCAGGAGTATGCCTTCAAAAGATTGACCTTATTGGAATGCATATCAAGTGTATATGGGAATTAAAATAGAGACACTGATGAAGTTCTTGTTCAAAATAAGTTCAATTCGTATGTAAAACTAAAAGATGGCATCAGAAATTGTAGCAAAAGCATCTCAAAGTTCATATTATATACATAACACCTCAAGTATCCATACACTCATCAAACCACCTCTAAACCATAATACATATTTTACAATGAAAACCAAAAGAAAGGAGCAATGCTGAAACTATATATGATAACAAAATCAGAAGAGGATACTGGGTGAGTCTCCAATGAGATGCCAAATCTGCTGCAACCTACAAAAATCAATTGGTTCGACTATACCCGACACTGGTGAATCGGTTCGACTTCATCCTGCAGCACGGCCATCCTCAAGGAGACATCAGCCAGTGATTTGAGGTTGCAGTTTATAAGGGAATGGACAAAGAAACATGTCTCCTCTTTCGTGTTTCCCTCGGGTACATCCACGACAAATGACTCGATCACCAGTGTCCCCGGTCTTCCATCGATAACTTCAGGATGGACGGTGATAATCGAAGAGTAGTTCTGCACAGAATTTAGGGCCTCAAAGAAATGAATTTCAAATCTTCTCAAATTGTTGCATAACTTGCATTAGTATTGAAAATACATGTGACAATCAAGTTCCTATCATAACATCAACATTTCTAACATCTTTTCTTGAAAGAGTTTGCAATCTTGAGTTTGAAGCCTATACTGTCAAATCATTTTCCCTCTACCAAATTATCGATAACTTTGGTAAGTAATTGTAACAGTCCAATCTCATCGTTAGCAAATATTGGCCTTTTTGGGTTTTCCATTTCCGACTTCCTCTTAAGGTTTTTGCTAGGGAGAGGTTTCCACACTCTTATAAAAGGTGTTTCGTTCTCCTCTTCAATTGATGTGGGATCTCACAGTCCACCACTCTCCAGGGCACACCGCCTTGCATCCACCCCCTTCAAGGCTTAGCCTCCTCTAATACCATTTACAACTGCTCGATTCCATCACTAGCAAATATTGTCCTCTCTGGACTCTCTCTTTTGGGCTTCCCCTCAAAATGTTTAAAACACGTCTACGAGCGAGAGGTTTCCACACCCTTGAAAGGATATTTCATTCTCCTCCCCAACCGAGATCTCACAGTAGTAGTGTAATATGGTCAAGTTTGCAATATTTAAAAAGGAAAATTATAAAGAGCAAGCACTATAAGGAGAAACCAAGAACAGAGGAGGGTGAAAAGCAATACCCTGAGTCTGTGATCACCACCAACAATCTTGACTCCAAGTATATGTTCTTCATCATCAAGAAGCTCCAATCTCTCAGTACTGGTAGTAGCAGGAAGCCCAGATTTGACATCAACTTCTCTAAGACTCCCTATTCCAAGGCCATCTCCCCTCACCACACACCGACTAACAAAAGGCTTGTACCTCTGTGGCCGATCGAACCTCCTAACCAACGACCATACCTAACAAATCAACACCAAAATTTCACAACCATACAAATACTAAAGGAGATTAACAGTGAAATTCATCTCAATATTTTCAGAGACCGAATCGATTCCCCTCGATTTACGAAACAAATTAAGAGAAGTGTTCAATCTACGACCTAAATTACCACTTTACGAACAAGGATTCAAATAAAGTGAAGCAAATTGAAATTAAATAGAAAAGAGAGACGTACGAGGTGAACGGGAGCTTTAATGTGCTTCAAAACGGCGGAGGAGCACTGATTGTCGGTAGGATTGTGGCTGTGGTACCTCTGAATGTAGTGGGACTCCATGGATTTGGGTTGTCGTTGAAGAAAATGGAAGGCTGTGGAATGGGTTCGAGCAGAGAAAAAGGTGCTTCACACATCAACCTTCTTATGCTTTAAAACTTCTTCCTCCTATTGTGCCCGACTTGAAATAGTGTGACATGTTAGACGAACACGACTCTCTACAATGGTATGATATTGTCCCCTTTGAGTGGTGTGAAAGTGCTTTGCTTTCGACTTCCCCAAAAGGCTCCACACAATGGAGTTAGTATTCCTCACTTATAAATTCATGATCATTCTCTAAATTACTCATGTAAGACTTCCATCATCCAACATGACAGTGATAAGACACGTCAAAACTACCAAAGTTTTATTCTAATTTTTATTTAATTTTCTTTTTGTGGATCAATTTTTTTTCTCATTTACAAAAAAATAATAATAAATAAATAAAATAAAATAGAAATGGGAAAAAAATGATATGATGGCAGCTGTATTTATATTATTTGGCATATTAGTTGGTGGGTTGTTATCCAATAATGATAAGACACGTCACAATCTGAATTACCTCTTATACACTCCACTTTGTGCCATGTGGCTTGCCCGGTCACCACCCAAGTGTACTGTAACCTGTAACACGGTTCTCCAATGAAAGCTACGAATCATATAAAATCTAAAATAAAAGAATTTAAAGCTGAAAAACCTAATGAATGATTTAATATCAACACTTTTTTATTTTTTTAATTCGGATTTTGTCATTTTTTATTTTATTTTAAAGAATTAATGTATACATGGAAGGGAGATGCAAGGCTGCAAATATTATTAATTTAAATAGCTTGAATGATTTTATTTATAATTCTAAAAAAAAATAATAATAAATAGAAGTCACATATGCATTAATTTTTTAAAACTTTATATTTAACTAAATTTTCATAAATTTAAAATTTTAGAAATGTAATTAGTAAACTAATAATTTAAATGATAATTTCTATTCAGAATTGGCTTGTAACGAGAGAAAAAAAAAAAGCAAATATATTATTTATATTAAACAAATAAGTTATTATAATTTATTGAGAAAAATATTTATAGTGGTTATTAACATTATTTTAAACCTGTATAATGTCATTTCATTCCTATATCATACTAAAAAAAATGATTTTATGTATTGAGTTAGAAATGAGTTGAAATTACGGGTTACTTGTAACTCTTTTATTAATATTACTAATTATAATTTTCAACACGATTTGGTCGTACACCAACTTTTGCTTAGTTAGGCTCTAAATCACGTGATGGGAAGAGAAATATCATCTTTGCACCATTTATAAGGTCTAGATGACAATTTTAGTCTCAATCATCGGCCAATAGTGAAGTTATTTTCCATTATTTCATTTTTTTTTTTTTTTTTTGTAAAGTTTTTTTCGTCTCCAATTTAGAATATTTATACGGTTATTTCATCATATTCTTTACAAAAGAAAAAAAGAAAAGAAAGACGAGATAGTTTGGTTTTTGTGATATTTATTATCTCATATTCGAATTGGATCGATTTTCAAAAACTTGAAACTTTAGACCAAACTCTCTCTTTTCCTTTTGCTTTTTGGAAAGTTATTTATTTGGATTTTAGTTCTTAAAATTAAGTCTATTTAGTTTCTTGATTATTTACCTTTTAATAATGTTTTCAAAGTTCAATTGAAATTCTAAAAATTAAAGAGAAAAAAAAAAAAAAAAAAAAACTTTGATATAAAAAATAATTGTAATAAATATTAAATTATTTTGGGGAGAATACATTCGAAATGGATAAGGACACAATTGAAAAGAAAAGAAGGAAATTGGATTCAACTTTTCGTTTTCTGTGGCTTTGTTCAATGTCTCTTACCCGTCGCTTTCTCATTTTTGAATTCATACTCTAATCAAAATGGTCATAATTTTAAAAATATTACCAAAACTACGTTATTTATTTTTAAAAACTAATCTTTTTGTGATGAGGCTGCTATTAGACAAACACGACTCTCCACAATGGTATGATATTGTCCACTTTGACCATAATCTCTCATGGTTTTGGTTTGAGCTTTCCCAGAAGGCCTCGTAGCAATGGAGAGAGTTCTTTGATTATAACCCATGATCATTCTTTAGAGTAGTAGATGTGGGACTTTCATGACTAAATATGTGTACTTTTTGAAACCCTCTAACCCATTTTTGTCCATAGTCAAAAAAGCTACCTATCTCCCCGTGCTTTTTTTATTTTGTTATTATTATTTGGGATGAAAATGTATTAGCGTACAATATATGCATTCTATAAAATGTCTCTTTCGGTTCTAAAGAGATTCGACATCTTTTTCAAAAAGAGAGAAGAAGAGTGTTGAAGTATGAGAATTGACAAATTTGAAGAATTATGGATTCCTCGTCATCATTTGGTCAAGGATTATGTAACTCTCTGAAGTTATATTCGATTAAAACTCTACGTTTAGAATTTCATTCTTAAAACGAGAAGTTACTAGAGTGACTCAATTTATACTATCCATTACATTTTTAGTGATTGTTAGTTAAATCAACCAACTACATGATAGTTAGAATCTTTGTTGTGTCTCTTGTATTAAAGCAATGCAAGCATTTACCAACATTGACAACCTATGCTTAAGAAAAACGCTACCCAAACTAAACAACAAGTTTGAAGCTCAAAAATAGCTCTCTAAAGCTTCCATGAACAAAAATAAAACGTCTACCATAAAAAATTTTCTTCCGCTCTACTTTTCAATTCAAGCAGAGTTGGATATGTAATACTTCTCTACACACAACTCATGTACGGCACATGGACCCACCAGGGGCTCATATACGTACCCTCTCGGCTTGATTATGGGCTACTGCACGTTCACACTGTCGAAAGGGAAAGAAACATGTATAATATTATAATGTATGTGTCCTAGAGAAGTATCTTAATGCTCGTGATAGACAAAATACATGAGATTCCATAGTTTTAAATCATGGTACATACTATTGTTGAAAACTGTACTGTCGTTCTTTTTATGATATAATGTTCCTATGAGACATGCATACTTATACTTGACATATCTTTCATGGTTGACATACATGCCTTATAAATGTTTAGTAGGCATAGTGTGAACATGCTAACCTAATATATGTAGCGTGACATATGGAAGTACATGCATCATACAACATTTATTTCATACTATAGCATAATCATAATATAGCATCGCATCATAAAAAATATGACAAGTATAAGGATAATAAGGTACATGTCATTCAAAAAATTTTAAAAATTTTGGAGCTCTTAACATATAGAAAAGCTTGCTTGGGAAGGCATGCGTCATCTACCTAAGTAGCCACATAGACTTTAAGCCAATAAAATTTGTAGGGATCACTAGAACGTATTAACATTGGACATTTCCTACGGTAGGTGGTTAGGAAATGCATGTTAAGGACTTTGGAACGGCATTTCGGATAATAATATATTGTATGTATGTCATGGAAAATTAGGGGTATGCCTCTAGGATGAGATTTTTGAGAAGCGTGTTGTTTTGTTTCTTGTATGCAAAGCTAGAAAGAATATGCATGACTAGAATACGAGTTGGACAATATGGACTGTAAACTATGTAAGATGTAAGAAATTATCAAATTGCCCTATGATGAGATTTTGAATGAATGCTGATTTAAATTCTTTTCATTGTGTTAGAAAAAAGGATGAGTTATTGTGATATGTGCTTCCGGCCATCAATGAATCCGTGTTGAGTTTGTTTGTGTTAATGTTTTAGTGCTTTTAAGTGATTGATAGGATATCTCCCTAATAAGCTAACATGAATGTTTAGATTATGTAAAACATGCTTTAGGTAATTGAAGCCTTAAGCGTCCTAGAATCTACAACATCCAAGAATGACAAAGGTAGCTCTCCAGGTCATTAGTAGTTGTACGATGTCATCAGTACCTCCATTAGTAACACTCCAAGCTGTTAGTTGTTTGACAGTGCCATCAGAGTTTCCACTACCCTCTCCACTCCAATACCGATACGGTTGAGTTTTCCTTTGGTACTCGTATCGTTGAGCTTGGCACAGGTTTGTTAGGGTAGTGTGATAGTTGCACCAACCTTGTGGAAGTGTCATGGCAGTAATCTCGTCCTAAGGGAGTTGTGGAACCCTGTAGGTTGACTTGGTAGTTCGGCCACACATGGGTGTTGCACCCCAAACTAGGTGATTTTATGGTTATGTGGAAAGGTTCGCCACCTAACCTTTCATGGATGACAAGTAGGGTCACAACTACCATACTGCCTCAACGTAGGATGCCTGTGCATACAACGAGAGCATAGCAAGCCACCCTAAATAAAAGAATAGAAGAGTTGTCCATAGAGGCTTGTCATTTGGTAGATTCGTGATACTAAAAAAGAGTGAACAACTTCCTCTGAACCCATAGTAGGTATGTGAGTAGTTAGAGAACTACTCTGAACTTCGAAACACCCCAAATGCTCAAATAGAAGTAGATACTAGATTTGAACTTCTTATATCTAGAGTAAAGCACGTGGATACCTAATAAGTTAAGGATGCGATCAAAGCCTATAAGTAAATTTTTTACTGAGTATTTTATGCTCACCCCTTCCTCTTTTTTCTAGTGTTTGTAAGCTATTGATCAAGGTGAAGGAACTTTCGAGAGCTGTGCGGTCACATGAGGTGAAGTAATTCTGGTTCGTTAATCTGTCTTTGATTTTTAGTATTTTGTTTTGCATTTTGTAACATTATCTAAAACCTATTTTTAATTGTAATAATTTGAATAACAGATGTTTTTTTTGTTTGTCTTTGTTTGATTTAAAATTTATCACATTTTCATCTTTTATTTTATTTTATTTTATTTTGGTCTTTGTCTTTGTCTTTTTAGTTATGGTCGGAGTTTCGAAATCTCAAATTAGCCGTGACAATTTTGGATTTGAGGCAAGGGTGGTAATGGATCGCGGGCCCGTGGTTGGCCAGACGTGTTTCTGGGTTGGCACCCGAGGCTATGGCAAGTTCGACTCCGAAACCTGTGGCTTGGGTGATATAGTTGCCAAGGTTGAGGTTCAGTCTTAGGTTTGGATTTTCAATCATGAGGCGTAGATCCAAGGCTGATTTTAACCTTATTTCTCCTCTCCTCTCTTTTTTCCTTTTGCAATTTTCTATTTTTTCACCTGTTCCCTTTTAGCCTCAGATCTAGACCTCAGGCTCGAAAATCGTACCCGAGCTTGAATCTCGATCTCGGTAGGTTGACCATCCAAACCGTAGGCTTAGAATCAAACCACGCTAGCCTCGAACGCCCAGCCCAACGACTCACATACTCAATAGATAGTCCTTGGCCCAACAATGCATCCAACACATGATGCAGGCCACAACCCAATCTGTGTGTGGCCCAAGCCGCAGCCTGCCACCTACCTGCGTTGGCCCACACCTGATATAAACCTAACCCGTGCTAGCCCATGTTCAATCTGCACCAAGCCTGAACTAACGTTGCTGCCCTCCATATCCAGCTCACTATCAACTCGACTTAGTTGTCTCCTTGGCTTGGGTTGCAACGTCTTAGGCTAGGTTGGATGAATTGAGTGTCGTGTGAATGTCACATATTTGTGGCTTATCTACCTGTTATTTTCTGATGTTATGATATACTAAGGGCTCATACTCTTTTTTGATCATGATACATATCTTGGTTCTTGCCTAGAGAACTTTGGTCCTTAGATTTTGGTCATCAATTTTGATAGCATAGTAAACCAAAACAATAGGTATATTCTAAAGATGTACTTGTATCCTCTTTATTCTCTGACTATACATACCATAAGTCGTGAATATAAAACTCTAGTCTCGGTGGAGTTTATAAATCCAGGTGTTACTACATATATTTCTCTTTGTGTTTTCTCTCTCTTATTCTTCGTGTTCTTCATCTAGATCAAGTGTGTGAATTATGTCATCTTAGCAACTAGTATCAAAGACAGGAGAGATTCACCATGATCTATGAAGATGGAAAGCTTTAAGATTGGAATCAAGAAGTTTGATGGATCTGATTTCCGTTAGATTACACAACCATAGAGCAGTAGAAGCTTAAGGATTGGAAAGCTCTAGGGTTAATCCGATTGGTGTTGTCTAGAAATGTGGCCTTCAACATCGTCAGGAAGAAAGTAACATTCAATCTGTTGAATATGTACGAAAAATCAATAGTAATGATCGAGATATATTTCATACATAGACAGTTCAATTTACAAACGTTTTGAGATGGATTTTTTGCAAAACTTATAAATGAACTCAATATAATGGTAAGTCAACTAAGTTATATGGAATTAACTTTGAAGATAAAATTAAAGTATTGATTTTGATGTCATCTTTACCCGAGTCTTGGGATACTCTTGTTGATGCAATCAATAGTTCTCGAAGATGTGAGAAACTAAAGTTTAGTAAAATCTAAGATGTAGTTATCAACGAGAGTATTCGTAAACAAAAAATTAGGTATTCATGAACTAGTACTCTAAGTGTTGACCCAAAGTAAAGAAGTAAATGGAATGGCCCAAACAAACATAGTAATAAAAAAAACAAACAACGTAGGAGAATTCTTCAAACAGACTATGTTGTCAAAATTGTGGAGTTAATAGATGAAAATGATTCTATAAATTTAATAATAGAAGAAATTGTGGATAACTAGATTTTGGATCTTTTCATTTGTTTGGAGCAAAGAAAATGTTTCAAAATTTCAAATATAAAAATTTCTAAAAAGATGTCGTCCTGCCACTCCAACAAAAAAAATTAATAACATTGAAAGATGTTCGTCTCAAAAAAAATTTAATCTCTACGGGTTAGTTGAATAGTACAAGTTATGCAGCAAAATTTGGGAAGAGTTGGTAGAAGATTGTGAAATAAACAACATTGTTATTACTAACCAAATTTCACTGGCCGCCATTTATTAAAAACTTGAAAAATGGAAGGTAAAATTTATCACGTTTAAAATAAAACATAAATAGATTTTATTTATAAATCCAAATTAAACCATAAATAAAGCAATTTAAAATATTATGCTCTGGATTTGTGTCCATCCTCAGCTAGCTTCTTGTCACTCGAAAAAATATGACAAAATTTGAATGAGTACAAAGACTAAGTAAATAGCTTATTTGTAGACTCTTTATCGTATCCTTAAGGTGTGTTAGTGTACAACACTCTTTCTTGACTTGCTATTATTCTTGACTTGAGAAATTATGCCTTTAAAGTTTGCTCTTGAGCTCTGAGTTCTTGTCATGATCCAGTCGAAGGAACTTAGTCTTGGGATCTAAGTTCTTTATCTTGGTTAGGATCTAAGGACCTTAGTTCTAAGGTTTTAGGTTCTTATTCCTAAGAACTTGATCTTGATCTTGAGCTTGACCTTAGCCTTGTTCTTTAAGGTTTTAGCTTCTTATTCTTGGATCTTGATTTTTGAGCTTGACCTTAGTCTTATTCTTGGTTATTTTCTTAGTTCTTGTTCGATCCTTGTCCTAAATTCTTGTCCTTGTTTCTTATTTGTCATTTAAAGGACGTTTGGGCTTTGAAAATCTTTAAAAAATTTAGGGGCATTTTGGTTATTTTATCCTTAATTCTTGGTTTAGCCTATAAACATCTTCTAATTACTTTTGAAACTTTACCATGTTCTTGATCATCATGAAATAAAGTTGACTATAAAATTTCATGATATTTGGATGTTATGATATAAAATTTCATAAGGGTATTTATATATATCCTTAATATATCGTATTACACTCAACCTTAAAATTTTACGTCAGCAGAGTTCATTTAATAGGTTATTTTAATATTACTTGATTTTTGAACAAAATGCTCAGTTTAGGTCTTTAACTCTCGGTTCTTGACTAACTTCTTCCATATTCCTCTAAAAATTACTTACCGTATTTCTTAACAAAAATTCAAGATGGCTACTTATCTCATCATTGATGTTTGAGTTCTCGGTTCCTGGAGCTTCCAGTGTCTAAATTACTCCAAAATTTCTTTGGTAGATCCATCTTTGAGTATACTTTCTTGAACCATAAATAATTTCATGAGACCAATATGGATTAGATTAAATTTAAGAAAAACTAAGGGAGGGTTGAGTTTGAATCATCCATGTTATCAACTTCTTTCCCAAAACAAAAGAAGAAGACTCGATGACCATTACCAAATTACTCGTAAACTCACCTTGCACAGGCTTCTACATTGTTTATTAGGCCTCGATTTCTTTAAATAACTTAAAGATGATGAATCAAGTTCATGTATGACTGCTTGAGTTGACTAATACTATGTAAAGACATTGGGATGCTTTTCTTAATTGTGAACTTACCTCGATTGGTGAGGGTCTACTTGGTTCGTAGAAATGTAATGTTACCCACTTTGAGCACATGGTGTTGGGAGGGAGTCCCACGTTGGCTAATCTAGGAAATGATCATGAGTTTATAAGTTAAAATACATTTCCATTGGCATGAGACCTTTTGGGGAAACCCAAAGCAAAACTATGAGAGCTTATGCTCAAAGTGGACAATATCGAACTTTGAGAGATATTTGGTGTTTTTGTAATATTTTTTTTAGAATAAAAAAAAGGAACATATTGAAAAAGGAAGAAGGGCAAAATGGTAATAAGAGGAGTTAAATGAGGTTTGTAGGGAAAGGGCAACAGCTGTGTGGTTGCATGAAGGAAATAAATGCCATCACTCTCCACATTTCCTTTCTTTGCTGTATGCTTCAGCCTTTCCAATAACCCTCCCCTTCACCTAAACATAATTTTCAATTTTTTTTTTTTTTAAAAAAAAGTTAAATAATTACATTTTTTCTCTAATATTTATTTTTCGAGACGTTATTATAGCGAACGTGATTAGCTTAGAACAAAAACTCAAACATCTCGCTTCCATAACATTAATTTTTCAAAAAAAAAAAAAAAAAAAAAAAAAAAAAATACTACCCCTACCAAAGAAACAAAGAAAAAAATTGTAATAAAGAGATTTATTTATTTATTTGTTTTTAATAAGTTCATTAAGGAACTTTATTGTACATTAATATAAGGATTTGATTTTAAAGTGTGAATTAACGCTCATATTTTTAGAATTTAGGCCATCCATATTAAACCTAAAACTCACATTAATAAAATTATGAGTTCATTCAACACTCTTAAAATTAGGTATAATAATTTTTTATTAAATTTAAATACTAATTAATATTCTTCCCAAACAAAATAGATACTTAATCAATTTTACCTAATTTATTTATTTATTTTTTACGGTTAAAGCTATAATTTGAATGATTATTACAAATCTGATGTTAAAAAAAAAAATAATAATAAATAAATAAATAAAAAATAAAAAACAAAAAAAATTGGAAGTTCTCCATTGTTCTTTCTTCCACAATGGAGTCTCCTGAACGTAACAGCGGGAGCACAAATGGAGAATCACAGCGCCCGTAAGTGATCATTTCTCTTCTCTGTCAACAACATTCGCAAACATTCGACACGAACCCACCATTAAATTTATTAACGAATAATACACTCCCAAACCGTCCTTTTGAAACTTTGATCCCCTGAATTCTCTCTACTCAACTTCCTACTTCATTCGTAAATCCTTGCTTTCTCTGTAATTATGACCTGCATTTTGAAATTTCCTGGAGCGATCGGATCCTCCAGAACTTGAGGTATGATGCAATACGTGTTTATTGAATCTTTTGTTCGTTCTGGATTGCATTTGTGTGAAGTTTTGTGAATGCATTTCTAGGTTGCGTTGCTTTGTTTCTATCGGTTTGAATTGTCTAAACTGGAGTTTGTGAGTCTCTTCTTTTGGTAAATCCTCTGTTTTCAACAATGTCGGCTTCTCAAATGTTGGAAATTAATTTTAAGATCGATAGATTCGAGGGAAGTAGTGGAGGCGGTGACTGCCAGTTGATTATTCATCATCTCTTCAAATTTTGCACATCTTTATGCTTTTGTTTTGTGAGTGAACCAGAAATAATTACGTATAAATTGTTTCAATTCATTGGAATCAAAGTATAATGCTAAGATCAAGTGCTTTCTTGACGTAGTACGTAACAATAGGAATATCCAAAACAGTCTGATTCTTTTGGTAGGTGAAAATTTGAAGTATTCCATGTTGACTTTAGATTTTTTAGATTTGTTATCTTTGTAAACGGATGAATTTAAACATAGGTGTTAGCAACAGGATTTGGAGTTTAGCTGTCTTTGTTATTGCTTTTCTAGTTTACACATTAATCTAATCACCTCAACAATTAGATGTATAACCTTTTTAACACAATGGGGTTCAATTTTATATATATATATATATTTTTTCGTTATGAACAAGAAGATCACTGCTCCATTGAAATGGGATATCATCAATTTCCATTTCTAAGGACCATACGGACAAACCGAAGATCTGATTGATTATTAAATTCTTTCAGATAACGATATGACCTCTTCATATAAGATCAATAACAGTTTGAGATTGTTTAAAATTTTCAGCTTCATTCAAATTTAAAATTTTGTCTTCCATTTTCAGGGATCGCTTGTTGTGAAAAGGGTCTAATAAACGCAAATAGTTTCATTGATCCATCAAGTGAGAGTTCTTCAAGAGTCATTATGGCTTGTACTTCAGTGGCTATTGGCAATTCTTCAGCCACTTCAATGACAAAAGACATCATCTTCAAAGAGTACAACGGGATTCGTCGTTCACACTCGAGCAAGGATATTCGAGAACGAACTTGCATCAAAAGATCTTATTCTGATAACCATATTTGTTACTCTGCAAACAAAATTCATGCTACTTCAACACAGCCAAAGCCAAAAAACAACAACAACAATAATAACTCTCTGGGAATGAGGATTTTTCCTTTGAAATTTTCAGGGTCTTTTCTTCCTCATCCAATCAGATCCTTTTTGTTTGACATGGAGGAGACCTCGAAGGATCTGAGTAGTGAAGAGGAGGTGACAAGGAGAGCGAATTGGATTGAGAGATTGTTGGAGATTCGAAGGCACTGGCGGGCGAAGCAGAAAAAAGGAGTTGAGAATGATATTTATGCACATCATGATGAAACTGGTGAGAGGTTTTGTGGTGAAGATGATGGTGGGTGTGAAGTGGATTATTATGACTCTGAGGATGAAGGAGAGTTTAGTTTTGATACTGAATCATTTGCAAGATTTTTAGTCAAGGTTCCATTGTCTGATACCAAGGTGTTTTCTCAGCTGGCTTTCCTGTCGAACATGGCCTACGTTATACCAGAAATAAAGGTACTCATTTGATTCAGAAAGGATCACACATTATTTTCTAAGAAAATGAACATGCAGAGACGGTGATTATAATATGCCTAAAAAGCGGCTTACTCATTTAATTTATATGATTAGAGTCTGACTGGTGTCTATTGTGCTGAACAAGTGTTCGAGTATCGGAGTGTCGGCATATGTCGAACATGGACATATTTGTGATGTCTTAGTCTTAGATTGCGATGTCTGTACTAAACAGAAAGATTATAGTGACAAATGTGCATTTTGATATCCATTGAATTTGATTTATTTAATTACAGGCAGAGGAATTAGAACAATGTTGTAGCCTGAAATTCGTTACATCCTCGTTGCTCAAGAAAGCGAATGGTGCAGCCATTAATATGAAAGAAAAACAGGATCAGCATTCAACTTGTATATCTGATGAGGCCTTAATTGTTGGTGAAGTTTGTTCAGGGGAAGCCTTGCAGTTGGAGAGGACACAACAAATCCCCACAACTGTTGCTTATGAGATAGCTGCAACAGCTGCATCGTACATGCACTCGAGAGCCAAGAATCCTTCATCCCATCCTTTGGAACCACAAGATAAAGGAGAGGGTTCGTGTCGGGCATATAATCCTGAGGTTGCTGCTTATGTTGCAGCTTCAACAATGACTGCTGTAGTTGCTGCTGAGGAGGTGCAGAAACAGGAGACTGCAAAGGGCCTCCAATCTCTTCACTCTTCTCCTTGTGAATGGTTTGTTTGTGACGACATCCACAGCTCGACTCGATACTTCATCATTCAGGTGTTTACTCCAATCCTTCTAACTAAAATATTTTTTTGAAGTATAGCAACTAAATAGATAAAAGAATGAATGCTTGAGAACAAATACGAACTTTTTAAAGAATAGTGGGATTAATAGGCTCTACTTATAATTTAACCAGTTAGTTTGTGTGATATACAGGGATCGGATTCGTTGGCATCTTGGCAAGCAAATCTTTTTTTCGAGCCCACGAAGTTCGAGGTAAAACAATAGCTTGAATGGCCTCTATTACTTGGCAAGTCAGAAAAAAGAAAAGTACATGTAGTTTTGTAATTAAAAATGGACTTAATGTAGGGAAGTGATGTGCTTGTTCATAGAGGAATATATGAAGCTGCAAAGGGAATATACAAGCAATTCATACCAGAAATTATAGAGCATTTGAAAAAATATGGAACCCAAGCAAAGTTTCAGTTTACTGGTCATTCTCTCGGAGGCAGTCTTTCCCTTTTGGTGCACTTGATGCTACTGAAGAATGAGATTGTGAAGCCTTGTATGCTTCAACCAGTGGTCACTTTTGGTTCTCCATTTGTGTTCTGTGGTGGACACAAGATTCTAAATGAATTGGGTTTGGATGAAGACGATATCCGTTGCGTCATAATGCACCGAGATATCGTTCCGAGGGCCTTCTCCTGCAACTACCCAAACCATGTCGCTGCTGTTCTGAAGCGCTTGAGTGGATCGTTTCGGTCACACTCTTGCCTCAACAAAAGTGTAAGCAATCTTAGGATATGCTTTCTATTAAAGTTGATCGAGTTTTTGGTTAAAGTATACAAAATATTGCTCATCTGTATTGTGAGATCCAACATCGGTTGAGGAGGAGAACGAAACACCCTTTACGAGGGTGTGGAAACCTCTCCCTGGCGGACGTGTTTTAACAACTTTGAGGGTAAACCCGAAAGGAAAAGCCCAAAGAAGACAATTTTGGGCATTTACAATTTTGAACTTTGTGTTTATTATGCAGAAATTACTATATTCTCCATTGGGTAAGATATTCATATTGCAACCTGAAGAGATGTCATCTCCCCCTCATCCTATGCTCCCTGAGGGAAGTGCCCTCTATACTTTGGACAGCACCCAAAATGGATACTCCATAGGGCTCCTTAGGGCGTTCCTGAATTGCCCTCATCCACTTGAGACACTCAGTGACCCTACAGCTTATGGGTCAGAGGGTACAATTTTAAGGGACCATGACTCGAGTTTCTATCTGAAGGCCTTGAATGGGGTTCTTAACCAACACACGAAGATGCATACTGGCAAAGTCAGAAAGCAGAGGAAATTGTTATTGCCATTACTTACTTCGCCATCTCCAGAGTTATGGAGGCATGATGGAAATTTGGACAATAACAATAGTTTGGTATCCAATGAGATAATGACAGGTGTTTAACACCATTTTCCATGAGCTTTGTAATCATCTTGTAAGTCACCTCTGTAAATGCATAAACGTACTTGAACTGGTTTGGTTTAACTTTAAATAAATAGGTTGGGACACTGAGTAGCCTAAATTTGCCTAAGTTCTTATAAATTTATTTAAGTTAGAAGAACTGTTTATATGCATGGTAAGAAAGAACATGAAAAACGTATAAAAACGAGTGGTCTGTTAGCTAAAACAAACTTGTATCAAGGGAGATATGACCAAAATACTATCTTCGTGTACGTACAATTGCACTATATGATCAAGGATCTTGATTGATCCTAACACCTTAAATTTTGCCAAGTTTATAAGAATGGTCGAAAATAACATGAAATAATGTAAAAAGTGAACAGTCATTTAGCTAAAACAAACTTGTATCAAGCAAGATATAACTAAAATACGATTTTAATTTGCTCTCGATCATATAATACAATCTAGGTGATCCTAGTTCGTATTGTACGATTGAATGTATACTAAGATCATATTTTTTTCATACCTACTTTGGTACAAGTTTGCTTATTTCACACAGGTTTTCATGTTCTTTTCAACCATGCACGTAAATGGTGCAAAGTTATAAATCATCACTACAAAATTTTTACGAATTTGTCGAGTGATCATTGATAGCAGAAGTAGTGAATAGTTAATGTCGAGAACGACCAAATAATATGCAACCTCCTTCACAGGATGCTTGTCATATTGTTTTGCATAAGCCTTCACAGTACGACGTCTAAATAATTCGTGATGTCAATTAACAATGATCTATTATTAAGTTCTAACGCAAAATCGACTTTATGTTAATCTTAAAAAAAAAAAAATAATAATAATAATGTCCAGCCGTTGAATTGGTAGCAAAATCGACTAAGTAGTTAACAGAGTAAATATATAATAAAAGGAGGAAAGCACATATTTGGTTAACAGAACTGAAAAAAAATAGAGGAAATAAGACAATGAAAGATATGAAATTGATTAATCTATCTCTGTAATTCAAACCATCTACTAAAATTGGCCAAACATGTTTAAAAGAAAAAGAAATCAATATGTAACCATTTTGAGAGGAAAAAATAAGAATAGACTAAAAAAAAATTAGCCAAAAAAAATCTGAATGAAGTAGAATAGGACTGTGAACCTGATCAAAAATATCAAACTCTCTATTGCATCCATATTATCACATATAAATATATTCAATGAATCAATTCTAAAGTTACCACATCTAATTAAGTTATCTACCATTCACAATATATAATCATTCAACAAAATGCCTAAAAATTCACCTATAAATATGTAAGGAATATTCAATGAATTAATTCCAAAGTTACAACATTCCACAAAATATTTAAAAATTTTAAATTATCCAACTCTCTCTTCTATTCTTAATTCCTACAAAAGAAAAATAGATCTTGAAAGTTAGTACGGTTTTAAGATTGTTTGGATAAAGCATAGTGTAACTTCAAATATTTTACTTATATTGAAAATTAATTATTCTTGCATGATGTTTGTGGAGCTTGAAGGTTTTAAATCATCTGAAAAATAAAATATAAATTGTGATATAACAATACAGAATACGTTCTAACAAATAGACAATAAATAGATTTGGAGTTACCTGTCTCAATCTTAAAGCAAATCTCCAAATCTTCAAGTTATTGAAGAATATCTAATGATACTTATTTTCTACCGATCCAATTTTGTGTACATATTAGAGCTTCCACTGTTTTAGGTGTCAAAGAACTCCTAAAAGAATCAAGAATCCTCTCACGGGTACCAAATGCTGATTCAGAAAATATAGTCGACACTGGAATGGCCAAAATATTTTGGGCAATTTTCGATAAAACTCTATACTTAAACTCATTTGCTTTCCACCATGTCAAAACATCAAAATTATCATCAAGTTCTTCACTAGGGTCAGATAAATATCGATCCACATCATTCTTTAACTCGAGTGAATGTTGCTCTTCTATTCTTCGTTTGTATCTTGATAATTCTAATATTGAACCACTCAAATTCTCTTCATCAATTGTGTCCATCTCCATACTCATGGACTTAGAAGTGAGTCTTGATTTTGATGATGATCTTGAGCATTATCATAAAACTTTAGTAATCATACAAACGAATTAAATAATTCTTTATGCCCTCCACTATCACTTTAGCCATAGCATCTTCATAAATATTCGAAAAGCAAAATGATATGTAATACAATTTGTAACGAGGATCGAGCACCACTGCTATGAATATCAACTTATTAATTCTTTCCACTGAGCCCCTATATTTATCTTACTTAACTTTCATATTTGAACTCATGTTACTTAAAACAGAGTTGACATTTGTACTCCACTAAATTAAAAGTTCTCGAATACCCCAAAATTCATGAAAATAAGAATTAGAAGTCACATATAAAGAACTACTTATCTTCGCAGTGACATCATAGTAAACCTTTAAAAACTTTACAAACACTGCAACATTTTTCCAATTATCAATGGTTGGTGGCTCTATTCTTTTGTTTCCATGATCCCCCCTCTCAAATAATCAACATAATCTAATTATTCCTCCTCTAATACTTTGAAAGCTTTTTCAAATTTCAAGGCATGATCAAACATCAAATAAGTGAAATTCCATCAAGTCCCCACATCCAAACAAACAAGTGCTTTACATTTAATTTTTTCTTGTTCAACACGATCTTTAAATTTTGTCAATCTCTTGAGGGATGATCTAACATACCTCAGGGCATTGCGAACACTAGAAATAGAGTCATGCATTTCTTTAAGCACTTCATTCACAATCAAATTAATTATGTGAGCACAACACCTCATGTGTAATATTTCTCCATCTAAGACAAGTGAATTCCAACTTTTAAGCCTTCTCATAATATATGAAATAGCTATATCATTGGAACTTACATTATCAACTGTGATAGAGAAAACCTTATCCATTCTCCATTCCAATAAACAACTCTCAATAATCTTGCCAATAGTCTCTCCCTTGTGGTTATCAACTTGACAAAAGTTGAGAATTCTTTTATGCAAATTCCATTCTGAATCAATAAAATGTGCGGTGATTACCATGTAATTAATGTTTTGCAACGAAGTCCATTTGTCAGTGGTAAGACAAATCCTCTTGGAATGATTGACTAAAAAATCTTTCTACTTCTTTTTTTCTTCTAGATAGAGTTGAAATATATCTCTAGCAATAGTTACTCTTGACAGAGGGTCAAACTTAGGACATGCAATACTACAAAATAATTTGAAACTCTCATTCTCTACAAATTTAAATGATAATTCATTCATAATTATCATTTTGGCACATGCTGCTCTACATCTTGTTTGACTAAATAATCAAGTAACAATATTACTACCACCCCTTTCCATCTATTGAACGTTGACAACTTAGAGTGATTTGTCCTTTGTCCTCCACCTTATATGTGTACTTCCTACATTGATTTTTTAAGTGCTTCCATAACGTGCTAGTTCCACAAGAATTAGTATCACAAGCATACTCCTTAGAACAATAGTTGCACTTGCACCTCTTATTATTGTTCTCTAATCTTGTAAAGTGATCCCACCCGGTTGATTTACTGGGTTTCTTCTTCTTAAATTTATATTGGGTAGCCAATGGTGGTTTCGATGCATTATAATTACTAGAGCTACTTGCACATACCGTTGCACTATTGTTTTCCATCTATAAAAAGTAAAATAGAACTATTATGATTCAAACATTTAACTCAATATGAACAATTATCATAGAATGCATCAAGGTTAAAATATATAATCAGCTTTTGCAAGGGGATATAACAAAAAGAGAAAAAGCTTACTCGTTATAGCGTTCTAGGAGACTAAAGAGAGAAAGACGGCGAGCGAGAAAGAAATAAGACAAAGAACGCGAGAGAATGCTATTGAGATCAAATTCCTTGTGAGAAACTAAGTATCGAGAGAGATTTGTATTTTGTGGAGAGGCTGAGAGCAGAGATGTAGGGAGAGGAATGGATGAATGGATTGTAGAGAGTTTGGGAGAGAAATAGATGAATGGATTGCAGTAGAGAGAGGAGTGGATTGTAATGAATTATAGAGGAATGGATTGAAATGAATTGCAGAGGAGAGGAGATGATTGTAGAGGAATGGATGGTAGAATAAAATGAATTGCAAAGGAATGAATTGTAGAGTAAAATGAATGAATTGCAGAGAGAAATGGATGGGATTTGTGTAAAAATTTAAAATAATAGCTATTCTTGCAAAGGGAGAGTGCTACTGCCAAGAACTCAACACATAGGAAAGACGGAAAGAGAAATTTCTTTCACTGAAATAATTATTGGGTTGTTGATAACTCTCTAAAAGTAGAGTCATATCAAGTCTTTTTGTAGTTAATATTGCACTCTTATTCACCATTTACTCATTTATTACCCTATTTATTCTACTTAGTGAGCATGAAATCGTTTATTGTGGTTCAACATGAAAAAAAATATGATTTGGCATAAATCGATCTTAATTGTATATTTAATTGAGTTATGTGGTAAAATTTTAGACATTTATGCTAAACCATGTGGGAGTAGTAAATTTGGAAACAAATGGGGGATGACATGGAAATTTTAAATCCACGTAATCAGTCCAAGTGGGTCATTGACTTCCCAATGAGGAACATCCTATGTGGATTACTTATTCTTTTTCAGCCCTAAAAGGTAACTCAGGCTCAGTATAAAAGGAAAAGGAAGACCAAGAGGAGGAGAGCCACACTTTGGGGAGAAAAATCGAATTACATAGCAGCAACCTCTACTACAGTGTGCTGTGAAACCAGAGAATAAGAAGAAAACCCTAATCCAGCAACTGTTGACAACAGAAGGAAAATGAGACCAACAAGGATTGATTAGGGCAAAGAGGTGAACGTGAGAGCTCAAGAGAAGGGAACTTCCATTGACGAACAACAACAAACCGGGATAACTCTCTATTTCCTTATTCTCTTTCCTTATTCCATCAATTTTACATGATGAAGATGCGGATTCCTCTGTTTAATTCAGTTTGTATGGAGAGCTAAACTTAATAGGGGAGGCGAGTGATAACTCTCTAAATGTAGAGTCATATCAAGTCTTTTTGTAGTTAATATTGTACTCTTATTCACCATTTTCTCATTTATTCCTCATTTGTTCTACTTAGTGAGCATGAAATCATTTATTGCGGTCCAACATGAAAAAAATATGATTTTGCATAAATCAATCTTAATTGTATATTTAATTGAGTTATGTGGTAAAATTTCAGACATTTATGCTAAACCACGTGGGAGTAGCAAATTTGGAAACAAATGGGGGATGACATGGAAATTTTAAATCCACATCAGCAGTCCAAGTGGGTCATCGATTACCCATGAGGAACATCTTACGTGGACAACTTATTCCTTTTCAGCCCTAAAGCACAATGAGGAAATTGACAACTTATTCCTTTTCAACCCTAAAGGGGAACTCATGCTCAATATAAAAGGAAAAGGAAGACCAAGAGGAGGAGACACATTTTTTGGGGGAGAAAATCGAATTACACAGCACAGCTTCTGCTGTAGTGAACTGCTGTGAAACCAGAGAAAAAGAAGAAAACCCTAATCCAACAGCTGTTGACAGCAGAAGGAAAAGGAGACCAACAAGGATTGATTAGGGCAAAGAGGTGGACGTGAGAGCTCAAGAGAAGGGAACTTCCATTGACGAACGACAACAAATCGGGATAACTCTCTATTTCCTTATTATCTTTCCTTATTCCATCAATTTTACATGATGAAGATGCAGATTCCTCTATTTGATTCAGTTTGTATGGAGAGCTAAACTTAATAGGGGAGACGAGAGAGTTTTATATAGTTTAAGTATGTTGACGGTATGATTTTAGTTTATTAAAGAGTTGCTGTTAATGATTTACATATATGTTTAATTAGCTACTTTACATACATAGTGGTTCTCTTATTCGGGAGAAGAGAGAGAGCAATGAAAAACTCTTTAATACTCTAGTTCCATAACAAAGAGACTTGAAGGGTAATAGAAGGGTTAGGAATAATTCTTCTCCTAGAGCCTTGTTAATAGAAATTACAACGATTATGGAAATAATCACCATTCATGACCCTCGGAAGTGGGGTTGAGAATCTATTAAAAGGAACTAAAATCTACCACAAAACTCAACAACTTATCTATTTAATCTCTCTTAGCCGAACCTTCCTCATTATAGTTGATTTTCTCATCATTTTTTGTTTTCGATAGTAGTGGCACTCTGTTTTAGTTTTGTTTAAATAGTTAAAATCTCCAACACCCATTTGAATGTTACCCAAAAACTCACTTAAATTTTCAGCGATAAAATTAACCGAAAAGATAGGTTCCCTGTGGAATCAATAATTTACTTATTACTTGCTACTTGTGATAGTGTATACTTGCACTTATTCTTGTGAATTTTACGTCATTTTATTATATACATCCATAAGCGATCAGCGAGAGAGTTTTATATAGTTTAAGTATGTTGACGGTATGATTTTAGTTTATTAAAGAGTTGTTATTAATGATTTACATGTATGTTTAATTACCTACTTTACATACATAGTTGTTCTCTTATTCGGGAGAAGAGAGGGAGCAATGAAATCCTCTTTAATACTCTAGTTTCTAGTTCCATAGCAAGGAGACTTGAAGGGTAACGGAAGAGTTATGAATAATTCTTTTACTAGAGCCTTGTTAATAGAATTTATAACGATTATGAAAATAATCACCATTTATGACCCTCGGAAGTGGGCTTGATAATCTATTAAAAGGAACTAAAATCTACCACAAAATTCAACAACTTATCTATTTAATCTCTCTTAGCAGAACTTTCCTCATTATAGTTGATTTTCTCATCATTTTCTGTTTTTCAACAGCAGTGGCACTCTGTTTTAGTTTTGTTTAAATAGTTAAAATCTCCAATACCCATTTGAATGTTACCCAAAAACTCACTTAATCTCCAGCGATAAAATTAACCAAAAAAGATAGGTTCCATGTGGAATCGATAATTTACTTATTACTTGCTATTTGTTATAGTGTATACTTACACTTATTCTTGTGAATTTTACATTATTTTATTATATACATCCACAAGCGATCAAGTTTTTGGCGCCGTTGCCGAGGAACCTAATTTGGTTATTTTACTTAATTGTAGATTTTCGTGAGTTGGAGCAAAAAACGAAGCCATAGTAAGCTGAATTTTGTACTGCTAATTTTACTGCTGCAGAATTATATTTATTGCTACAGAATTCTGTGCATGAGTACCTACGGGTTTGAAATTTATTTTTGATCCAGAAATCGAGAGAACCTTTAGAAAAAAGTTGAGGGTGAAAAAGAAGACGGTAGAACAGAATATACAGCAAATGGTTCAACTGAATCAGAAGTTTGAAAATCCAGTGATGATGGCTAATCAAGAGAGAATTACTGCTAATGCCATTCATTTAGCCGATGATAGAGAAAGAGCAATTCGAGCATATGCATACCCAGCTGTGGAAGAGCTAAATCCATGCATTATTAGACCCAAAATGCAAGCAATCACGTTTGAGCTAAAGCCCGTGATGTTTCAAATGTTGCAAACCATTGGGAAATTTCATGGACTACCGTCGGAAGATCCCCACCTACATCTAAAGTCATTTTTGGGAGTTAGTGACTCATTTCGATTTTATGGAGTGGATAAAGACGTGATTAGATTGAGCTTATTCTCTTATTCTTTGAGGGATGGTGCTAAATCATGGTTGAATACCTTAGCACCGAGAACAATTGATTCTTGGAATAGTCTAGCAGAGAAATTTTTGATCAAGTACTTTCCACCCACTAGAAACGCACGATTCAAAAATGAGATTGTTGCTTTTCAACAGTTTGAAGATGAGACATTAAGCGAAGTTTGGGAAAAATTTAAGGAGATGCTTAGAAAGTGTCATCACCATGGACTACCTCATTGTATACAAATGGAGACTTTCTACAATGGATTAAATATTGCTACTAAACAAGTAGTTGATGCTTCCGCCAATGGAGCTATTTTGTCAAAGACATACAATGAACCATATGAGATTTTAAAGAGAATAGCATCTAACAATTGTCAATGGGCTGACGTGTGAAGCAACCCAGGAAAGAAGGCCCGAGGAGTAATTGAAGTTGATGCTTTCTCCTCTATCAACGCTCAACTAGCTTCGGTGACTAATATTTTACAAAATCTAGTGTTTGGACAAGGCTCAATGATCAAAGCACCAGCCCATACAGTTGCTGTGATGACCCAGACAGCAACTGAATCTTGTGTATATTGTAGAGAGGAACACACTTTTGATCAATGTCCAAGCAATCCGACCTCAATTTTTTATGTGGGGAATCAAGCTAGTCAAGACAACCCACAAGTACTTATAATCTGGGGGTGGAGAAACCATCCAAACTTCTCATGAAAGGGACAAGACTCATACAACCAACAAATGCCACCTAAAGCAAATTACCCTCCGGGTTTTGGATTACAAAATCAATTGACATATGGTTCTCAACAAGCCACCACCCAAGGAGAAGGAACTAGCCAAGCTCAACAGATACCGAGAATATCACTTGAGAGCCTAATAAAGGAATATATGGCTAAAAATGATGCTGTGATACAAAGTCAACATTCATCATTACGAAATTTGGAAGTTCAAGTAGGTCCATTAGCAAATGAGTTACGAAATAGACCTCTTAGTAAGCTGCCAACAGACACCAGAATGCCAAAAAGAGAGGGAATGGAGCAATGTCAAGCAATAGAGTTGAGGAGTGGGAAATATATACCCAACAGAGGAGAAAAAATTAAAGAACACGGTGATAGTCGCTCTCAAGAAACTGCTGATACACAAAGGAGGAAGCTATTGTACAGAAAGAACACAGTAGAAATTATGCAAAAACTGTGAAGCCTCCTAAAACACAAACATCAGTCAGTAGTGGACAAGAAAGCAGAATATACATACCAACACCTCCTTTTCCACACAGAATAAAAAAAAAAGATGGAAGAAGCCCACTTTGAGAAGTTCATGGACATATTTAAGGAAATTCACATAAATATACCATTAGTTGACGCTTCGAAGCAAATGCCAAATTATATGAAATTCTTGACAGATGTGCTCACGAATAGAAGAAAGTTTGAAGAATTCAAGGTGGTACCATTGAATGAAGAGTGTAGTGCAATATTGAAAAACAAGATCCCACTAAAAGAGAAAGACCCCAGTTCATTCACAATTCCAATATCAATAGGAGGGAAGAAGCTAGGTCGAGCATTATGTGATTTGGGATCAAGCATTAATCTAATGCCGCTGTCTATTTACAAAAAGTTAGGTATTGGTAAAGCTAGACCAACTACAATCACTCTTCAACTAGCAGATCGATCGTTCATTCATCCAGAAGAAAAATTGAAGATATCCTAATTTAAGTGGACAAGTTCGTATTTCCAGCTGATTTTATCATTTTGGATTATGAATCGGATCATGATGTTCTCATTATCTTGAGGAGACCATTTTTGAAAATTGGAAGAACATTGGTAGATGTCCATAAGGGAACCATAATGTTGAGAATGAATGATCAACAAATAGAATTTCATATGAATGACAACATGAAATATCCAGCAGTAATAGAGAAATGCTCAGCAATTTATAAATTGACAGAGAATCCAGCAACTGATAGTTGGAAATAGAAGCAAGAAGAAGACAGCAGCTAGAAACGACAAGCAGAATTGGAGAAAACTGTAAGAGTTTTTGAATCACTGGAATTAGAGGAAAGAATAAATTCATCAATGAAGTTATCTATCAATGACACACCCTTGAACTACATCTTAGAAGAAGAACTATTTGATATATGGGAGATAGACTTCACGAAATTATTCCTACCCACTTCAAGATGGAGAGTTCGAAAGGGGCATCACTTCTTTGACAATGGATAAAAAGAAAAAAAAATGAAAAGAGGAAGAGGGAGCTAGTCACAATTTGCAAGCAAATATATGAAGCTCCGAGTAAACCAAGTTAGTTTTTCTTTTCTTTTTATTTATGCACCTATATAGTTGTTTCTAAATAGCAATCTTCACTTTCTTTAAGATGATAGTTTTTTAAATTTTATTTTACTTGTTGTGAATAACTCGCATGCCCTAAGGAAGTTAGCCAATTTTGTAGATGAATTAGGGGGATTTGGATGTGGTTAGGAATGCTAATTTCAACCTATAAAGGAGACTAATTACACTTAGTGTATGCTAGGATGTGATTGATGACAAATTACACTTAGTGTATGCTAGGATGTGATTGATGACAAATATTATTCTCTCGTAATGCACGTTGCCACATAGTTGTATTGTCCATTTTCATTTGCATGTGGTTTTATTTCATTTTAATGTTGTTCACTTTCTCATCCACTACATGCCAAGGCACCACCACCAAAGAAATTTTTTTTTAGGAACATCCTAAAAGATTTTCTAATCCCCAAGGAAAGAAATTTATATGGAAAAGAGAAATGGACAGAAAATAATCCTTATACATTCTCGAGTCAGCTTGAAATGTTAAGAAAGGAGCTGCTAGACATCATAGTTCACCTACAACAGTAGACATACAGCAGCAGCACCAACAGCTAGACTAATAGCAGATTTACTGCAGCAGTATTTCCAAGTTTCTAGAGAAAAGTTTAAAAGAATGGAGCCGCAAAGAATCTTCACAATGCCGAAAGATAAGGGAAATCTCTAAACACACCCTTTCCAATCTTATTATCTTATTTTGAAGCATGCATCCATATTTTGTTGTCTGTTTTTTATTTTGTTAACTGCATATAATTTTTTGAAAGATGTTCATATAAGCACCCTAGAAACATGAGCTTTATTAGATAAGGTAATATATGAGTAAGGATGTTTTTTTTTTTTTTTTTTTCAAGAACTAGGGATCTAATATAAAATGTTCAATAGGATAAATAAAACAGTAAGGGGTGAGTGGTGTGTTTCTTCAAGAGAACAAAAGGGGTTAAGGAAATTACAGCTCAAATGGAATGGAGTATTCATCAAAGTTAAGGTGAGGATCCAATCAATCATAATCCACCTTAATTAGAAAAAATTCTCATAATTCACCGAACCTTTAGACCATTTTCCCAACAAAAACAATAACCAAGAGCTTCTGCATCTCAATCTACTTTCAAGAATGATTCCACACCCACACTAATGCTCATTGAGAACAATGGCTAATTTAAGTTTGGGGGTATTAAAGCAAATTCCATCGCCCCCAAAAAAAATCATATCGAAGACCACTCCTCTTCAACCTAAAGCTTGAACTCTCAACAAAAAAAAAAATCTTAATTGCTCGTTGTCAGGCAATCTGCATCACCAATGGAGGTGTCTGAATCGAAGGTAATTGGGATGTAAAAAAAAAAAACAAAGAGAAAGTTATCCTTATTGTTCAGGTGAGTTGCATCATAAATGTGGCCACATTAAAAACTACAAGATGCTAGCAAAAGAGTCGAGCTAAGGGAGAATGAGTGTTAGCTTATATAGTCATCCATTAAAGACTTAGGTGATTTGCACCACAAGTGGAGGCACCTAGAGAATAGGGGGATGACTTGAAAGATTCTTTGGAGAGAAAAAATTTGTAGAAAGTTAATAAAATAAATTATGAAGCCAAGTCACAAAAACAAAGGTAAAAGGAATGGTAATCATTTTAGAAGTGTTTTGGGGAATACGGTATAAGTAAGGAATGTGTTATTTTTCTTGTAAGATTTGGTAACAAATATAAGGTGAAATGTGGGGGAAAAAAACTAATTTGAGGAAGGAATATAAAGAATGTGATCTAAATTATACCTTTAATGAATACTCTACAAACGTGTTGTTAATGAAAAAAAAAAAAAGGGGGGGAGAATGGAGAGAATGATTGCTCAAGGATGAGCAATCTCTTAAGTTTGGGTGTGATAACTCTCTACGAGTAAGTCATATCAAGTCTTTTTGTAATTAATATTGCAGTCTTATTCACTCTTTACTCATTTATTACCCCATTTATTCTACTTAGTGAGTATGAAATCGTTTATTGCGGTTCAACATGAAAAAAATATGATTTGGCATAAATTGATCTTAATTGTATATTTAATTGAGTTATGTGGTAAAATTTCAAACATTTATGCTAAACCATGTGGGAGTAGAAAATTTGGAAACAAATGGGGGATGACAAGAAAATTTTAAATCCACGTCAATAGTCCAAGTGGGTCATTGACTACCCATGAGGAACATTTTATTGGGCTACTTATTCCTTTCCAGCCCTAAAGGGGAACTCATGCTCAATACAAAAGAAAAAGGAAGACCAAGAGGAGGAGAGCCACACTTTGGGGAGAAAAATCGAATTACACAGCCGCAGTCTCTGCTGCAGTGACTACTGTGAAACTAGAGAAGAAGAAGAAAACCCTAATCCAGCAGCCGTTGACAGCAGAAGGAAAAGGAGACCAAAAAGGATTGATTAGAGCAAAGAGGTGGACGTGAGAGCTCAAGAGAAGGGAACTTCCATTGACGAATGACAACAAACCGAGATAACTCTCTATTTCCTTATTCTCTTTCCTTATTCCATCAATTTTACATGATGAAGATGTTGATTCCTCTGTTTAATTCAGTTTGTATGGAGAGCTAAACTTAATAGGGGAGACGAGAGAGTTTTATATAGTTTAAATATGTTGACGATATGATTTTAGTCTATTAAAGAGTTGTTGTTAATGATTTACATATATGTTTAATTAGCTACTTTACATACATAGTTGTTCTATTATTCGGGAGAAGAGAGGGAGCAATGAAATCATCTTTAATACTCTAGTTTCTAGTTCCATAGCAAGGAGACTTGAAGGGTAACAGAAGAGTTATGAATAATTCTTCTACTAGAAGCTTGGTAATAGAAATTACAACGATTATGGAAATAATCACCATTCATGACCCTCGGAGGTGGGCTTGAGAATCTATTAAAAGGAAATAAAATCTACCACAAAATTCAACAACTTATCTATTTAATCTCTCTTAGCCGAGCCTTCCTCATTAGTTGATTTTCTCATCATTTTCTGTTTTTCAACAGCAGTGACACTCTGTTTTAGTTTTGTTTAAATAGTTAAAATTTCCAACACTCATTTCTTAATTTCCAGCGATAAAATTAATCAAAAAGATAGGTTCCCCATGTGGAATCGATAATTTACTTATTAACTTACTACTATGATAGTATATACTTACACTTATTCTTGTGAATTTTACATCATTTTATTATATACATTCACAAGCGATCAGTTGGGAAATGTTAGGTTTGCGTTTGGGTTTGGGCTTGGGCTTTGGTTAGAAACTAAACAAATTGTAGATTGGGCTTTAATTTTTTTTTTTTAATATTTTCGGGTTGACCCAATCATTTTCTTTTGGTACCCGAACCCAACCCAAATCAGATTGGGTTAAAAAAATGGACTCAACTCAAACCCGAAATCCAACACAACCCAACCCAACCCTTATATTTCGGGTTGGGTCGGGTTGGGTTCTCAGGTTTTCAGGTTGGGCGTACACCCCTAGTTAGCTGCCAGCATTTCTCTAAATTTGAGTAAGTTAATCTTCCGTTCCTCGAAGTTGCTTGAAATGTCGCCAAAAGTCGTTTTCTATTAAGACGTCCATTTCGCTTTGTTAGTATTTCAAAATTCTAATCTAATTTTAACTTGAATTTGTGAAATACGGCATCATATTGATTTTAGTTACCTTAATTAGAGTCAACATCAGCTTCAGGAAGGTCGAAACGGTAGAAATTGGTCAAATTGTCCTTTACCGAGCCGAGAAGTTGCCTTCCAAGCTGTCGAGTCCAGTTGAGCCGTTTAAGCCGTCTAAGCCGAGAGCTGTTTTGCTGCAGATCTGACACATGGCGTAATGGCGCGCCGACGTGTGAGCAGGTCGATTCGGGTCGAGGCGCGCGAGTCGCGAGTTGGTGTCGGGGTGCTGCAGGTACTGGGTCGTTGCAAGCGGGACGAGGCTGTATGTTGGGCTGAGGCTATTCGGATAGTGGGCTGCAGGGTGCGATGTGGGTTGAGGGATGTAGGCTGTAGAAGTATTGGTTCATGGGCAGCAAACGATTATGGGTCGTTGGTTGTTGGGTTGTGGAGCGTGTCAACCCGGATCCAGATCCGATGGATCCTTTCTTCTTCACTCGACAGACGAAACTTTTCAGCTTTCATTTCTATTTGTTCCCCAGGGTATCTTACTGTTGTCCTCCTTTGCCTTCTCTACCGTCGTACGTGCCTATGTGAGTTTCATCCAACTTTTTTTCAAGTTCCGACAGTGACAAGTGAGTCATACCGATCTTATGAGTATGAAGACCTTACCGTTGTTACGCTCGGGGTTGCTTATAATTTTCCGTGGTTTCGACGATGTCAAATGAGTCATAATTATTTTCTTAACCTAATTAGTAACATCACGTTATACATGTTTCAATCACATATGCAGAAGTTCATAATAAATACTTTAAAAATAAAGCCATGAACGTACTTATTCAATTCAAAACAAGAAATTAAACCTAATAGAGTTTTTAAAAGATAAACAAATTGCATTAAAAATATATATTAACTACTAAATGAAATTTAATGCGTTCTATTACCTTATCATGATCTATCATGATCTATCCTGACTTCCATGATTTTTACAGCATTCATTGTCGTGCCTGAGAGCTTTACCTTTACCTAATATGAGAGTAGCACATTACTTGAGTATTTTAAGAAAAATGTCACTCTACTATTGAGCTTAGCAATTCAACACATAACAAGATTGGGACCTATCTTAAAGGTGTCACATGACCTTGGATTCTTCCTAGTTCTAAGCAGGGTTGGATGCTTGGTACTTCCCCACACACAACTTAAGTATACGCACATGAACCTACCAGACGTGCTCGTATACGTACTCCCTAGGCCTGGCATAATCGAGCTTAACGCATTACGCGTCGCTGGACACCACAAAAAAAGAAAGGCCCGCATGATATCATGACGAACATGAATATTGAAGGTATGCGTCTGTACTAACATAACATAATGGAGAAGTTCCAATGCACATGACACAAATACATGCATTAGATCACCATGATTTACGTTCAAAACATAACATTAACATCATTCCTTTCCTCATTTCATCCATAACATATTCCATACATGCATTATGTACACATGGTGAACATCACATAATCTATTACATAATCTTTACGTGGCATGACATAACATTTCATTTTTATCATAACATGATATAACGGATATCACATGCATACATAACATAGCACAACGTTTCAATACATAAAGCATACAAGCATAACATAAAATACTATGGTGCATGCAGGAGTCACGAGGCATACACTAACATACATAATAAAGTAATCTAATTTTCAACCGTAAGATCACTCATGTGATTACCCTAAATTGTTTCAATAATTTTTTTTTGAAACTTATAATTTTTTTTTTATCAAATAACTTCTAACTCAAATCTAATTAATTACAAAATTAATATAATTTCAATGAAATAAAAAAGAAAAGGTAAAATATGATGATATGTTCTATCTTTCATGTAAAATATACTTAAAATTTGAAAACTTTTTCTATGGTTTTTATTATTATTTATTTATTTATTTATTTGGAGGAATTAATGATAGAGAGTAGGTAAACAGGGGTAGTTTGATAGTTTGATGGAGGGATGGATCAATTATTATTATTAATTAAATTTATTTATTTATTTTAATTTTCATATAGGGGCAGACCAAATTGTTATAGCAAAAGAATTATCATTTTTTCTTATTATTTAAACATTTTATCACTGTTTAAATTTATTTTATAACCATTACATATTTTCTATTAATTCAACCATTGAAGCTATACTTAGACTCACTTATATTCATTTCATTTATAATCATGAATGTCATGTCATTCAATTCACGTTGGACGTTACTCGTTTCTCTTGTTTTGAGAAGTTTTAATTATTTGAATTTTTTTTTTCTTGGTTAGGTTAAAAGGCTATTCAAAGCCTTATTTTTTTTTCCTTTTTTGAAGTCGTGCTTTGCGTGTAAATCGAGTACCATAATAGTTTGATATTGATATTGATATAATCTGATAATTTGGATTAATTCAGACTACTCAATTAAAAAGTTAATTGGTTAAATTCTTTTAAAATTTAAATTAGATTTAATTTTTGAAACTTTAGATGAGTCTAAAAATAGAGTTACATCTTAACCACTATGAGTTTTACGAGGTTTTAGTTATTAATATAACTTGTATTATGAATAAATATAAATTTTTAAATAATAATAATAATAAAAAATAACAGCCAATAACCAAAATTTTAAATTGGTTTAAAAGATTTCTTCTAACCTAACCTAACCTGTGACGTAACAATTTCATATTCATTAAGTTCTATATTCAAAACATTCAAATCTGGTTGATCGAGTCATGTGAAGTTGGAATTGAAGATATAATTAAAGTTTTATGGGTTCATAATATTCTTATTCCGTAAGTTATAATCTTTTTAAATTCAATGATAATGCAAATATAAATTTGAATAATAAGGTAGCAAAAATAATTTAATTACGTTAGACTAACAACAGAAATATGCAGAATCATTTTAATTTTAAAACCAATTGCTCATCCATTTAATTTTATTAACATTAACATTAATTAAAGTTTAGTTAAGCAAATGAGAACGAAATAAATGTGTGAAGATTAATTTAGGAAGAGGGGATGTTTGTCATTAAACAAGAACAGAAGTGTATGGTAATGGTAGATTTGAATTTTAATAATCTTCCATTTCTCCCACTCTCAGATTCTGTGATACCATTTTTTTTTGTAACAGAAAAAAAATTTGTTTTTGTTTTTTTTTTTTTTTTTTGGAAAAACCTGAAGGAGTTTACAATCAAATCCTTACGTCAAAACCGTTCTCAATCGCCTCCTCTCCTCTCCTTCTCTCTTCTCGTCTCTTCTCTTCTCTTTCAAATCCCATATTATTCCAATTTCCTAAAACACTATCTCTGATTCTCTTCCTTTTCTTCTCCTATCTTACAAACCCTTTTTTTGTTTTTAATCCTTCTTCCTTTTTTATTTGATCTACCACCACCCTTCTTCAGCATTCGTTTCCCTTCCTACTTTTATGCTTTCTTCTTCTTCCTTTTCCTCTCCAACCCTTCTGTCCTCCATTTCTTTTTCGCCCTCACTTCCGACATTTTTGGGATTGATTAGTTTTTGTGTTTTCGCTTTCATTTTCTCTAAACTACTTCTAGGGTTTCCTTTTCTGCTCTCTTTAGGGTTTCCATCCTCCTTGGATTATTAGATTTGGGTGGGTGTCTTCTTGATTTCCCTCTTTTTCATCTGGGATTTTTGATTTCTCAACTGGGTAATCCTCATATTTTGTTTCACTCTGTTCTATGTTTGTTTGTTAGGATTGCTTATGCATTTGGCAGTTTTTGACTTCAAACGCGAACGAATCCGTTGGGGAACAAATTGTTTCTCCACCACTCGAAGTTTCCTTTTTGACTGAGAAGAGAATAGCCTTATCAAAAGGCTTGGGGGGAAATTCTCTAATTTCCATCTCTTTTTAGTTGCCTTCTTCCCTCTTTTACTGTTTTTTTCCTTTGGTTTGTTTTTGGATAAAGGAGGAAGCGATTGAGTTGCTTCTCTTCTGGGGGTTTAATCCTTGTAGAGTTTATTGAGTTGTGGAAAAGTCTAGGCTTGCATGGGCGAACATGAGGGGTGGGCACAGCCACCTTGTGGGCTATTGCCCAACGGTCTTTTGCCCGATGAGGCAGCTAGTGTCATGCGAGTGCTTGATTCCCAGCGATGGTCGAAGGCGGAGGAGCGAACCGCCGAGCTTATTGACTGCATTCAGCCCAATCCACCCTCTGAAGAACGGCGAAATGCTGTTGCAGACTATGTGCAGCGGCTGATCAGGAAATGCTTTCCTTGCCAGGTGCAATGGCATTTAAACACCCCACACTTTGTTGTTCGCTATAGGGACATGTGTGTATATATCTCTTATGGCTAAGAAGCACTGTAGCTCATCACAACACTCTTTTGCACGTGTGTTGTTGAGTGATAAGTAGTTGTTAATAGCATTTTTGTTTGTCAATATCCTTATGCTGTTAAATGATAGCCAGTCCTTGTGCTGGAACATGTTGTCTACATATATTTTTGAAATAGTGTGTTTGTGCCTGGTGATACCAATACCTTGTTTGTGTAATATGGGTCCTCATGAAGGTAATGTGATCTTAATATTGTCATTAACATTATTTAAACCGTTCCTCCCCCTGTTATGAACAATCATAGTTCCACGTTGCCTTGTTTTTGATTAATCTTGGTTATAATTTAGTCTTCAAGTCAAATGAGCTGGTGCTCTAATTTAGCATTACTCCGTAAAAAAGTTGCTTTAGAAGATGAAACAAACGAATAATTTCGTTCTGTATTCCGGGAGAAGAAAATGAGGTTTGCTACCATGTTTAAGTTTCAAAGCAGATTCACTTGCATAGTGGGAAATTCTGGACTTAACTTTGATAATGGATAATTGAGCTTCCACGATCTCGCTTATTTTGTTGACTCAACCCAATTGGGAAGAGTTTATACAATCATCCATACCTTGGAGGGTGTCATAGCCGGTCTTGTTGAATTCATGCCTCGTTTAATAAAAAAATTTATGAGTAATTGGGTTTCATTTTGTTATGTTATTACTTACATGGGCTTTGTTTCCCCAGTTATTTCTAGTTGCAAATTGTTTACACGATGTTATGTTTTCCCTTCATCTGTTATTTTTGCTCAAATTATGAATAAAATGTGCAGGTGTTCACTTTTGGGTCTGTTCCCCTGAAAACATATTTGCCTGATGGAGACATTGACTTAACAGCATTTAGCAAGAATTATAGTTTGAAGGAGACATGGGCCCATCAGGTTCGGGATATGCTTGAAAGTGAGGAGAAGAATGAGAATGCTGAATTTCGTGTAAAAGAAGTTCAATACATTAAAGCTGAGGTTGGTCCCCTCTGACTTAAGTATTTACCTCTTATGGATTTTGTTAGTATTCTAATTCTTGTCTATTTCCAAATTTATTCTATTACTACTGGATTTTACATAGACAGCAGAGAGCATTCATGTAGTTTAAGAACACGATGAGGTATTTTCAGCCTTCAAAACTATTTAAATATTATTTGGTACCATGTTTTTCAGAAGTAATATTTGCTAAAAGAATTTGTAATGCTTTGTTGGTATATCAAATTTTGTAATTATCATAATCAATGATCTCTTTTGTAAATTTCATACGTCAATGAAATTGTTTCTTACCGAAAAAAAAAAAAAAAAAAAAGAAGGATCTGTTAAGATTGTTTGAGAGGGCTTGTCCAAGCATGCAGTTTACTTGTGCTTACCCTCATCTAAACACATTTTTGCACTATTTTGTTTTCTCCCTTCTGCTGATGAAATAATCTAAGTGGTAGAAAATGTTACGATTTATAAGTAGGGAATAGTTATTAGACAATAAGTGGTCATTAATATTTTTGGGGATCAATCTTCTTTCTCGTTTCGTTTCTTTCAGTGTCTCTTAAATTTATTTATTACTACATAATCTTCACATTTCACGTCGAGGTCCATGTAACTATATTTAGGGCTTTATGTTGATTAACAATCGAATGTTCAATTATCATATTTCATAACTTAGCAGATGCGTTTGATGGTTCTGTTGATGTTCTAGCATGTTTGGGTTTCTTCATAAACATGGGTTAAGAGGGTGTTTGCATATTTTTTTTCTTTCATGTTTTGTTCAACGATGGTATTTATGGACATGCATTGAGCTATCTCGTATAACTATTAGTTTTAAAGTAGCATGCTTCTAATATTTATTCACTAGCTAGCTTTCATGTGTAATGTTGTTACTACTATCAATGTACTTTTAACCCTGGATGATATTTACGTGAATTATAATGTTATATTAATGCCTTATTTTATTTCTGTACCTTTTGCAGGTTAAGATAATTAAGTGCCTGGTGGAAAATATAGTTGTAGACATCTCATTTGATCAGCTTGGGGGATTGTGCACCCTTTGTTTTCTGGAGGAGGTGAGCGGTGCTTCCTTACTAACCCCGCCCTTAATCCTTCAACAGCTATAACGTATTGGAATGATACTCATATCATCATTATCTTCTACTGGTCATATATTTGTTTTCATTTTGTAGGTTGATCATTTAATAAGCCAAGATCACTTATTCAAGCGCAGTATTATATTGATCAAAGCCTGGTGTTATTATGAGAGTCGAATATTGGGTGCACACCATGGACTTATATCTACTTATGCCTTGGAAACCTTGGTCCTCTACATATTTCACGTGTTCAACAATTCCTTCGCTGGGCCTCTTGAGGTTATTCATAATTTTGATCTCTTTGATTTTTTTTTTTTTTGTTTTATCCATTAACCAATACACGAAAATGTTTGTTTTGCACTACAGGTCCTTTATCGGTTTTTAGAGTTCTTTAGCAAGTTTGACTGGGATAATTTTTGTGTTAGCCTATGGGGTCCTGTACCTATTAGTTCCCTACCAGATATGACAGGTACATTTTAATCTAAGATAAATCAATCGTTCTTCTATTGATAAGCACGTCTTGTTTGTCGGGGAGTAGCCACTGTTTTAATGCGTTTGAGATTTTTACAGCTGAACCTCCGTGTAAAGATGGTGGTGAGTTACTTCTCAGCAAGTTATTTCTTGAAGCATGCAGTTCAGTATATGCCGTTTTTCCTGGGGGCCTAGAATTTCAGGGACCGCCTTTTGTTTCTAAGCATTTTAATGTAATAGATCCTTTGCGTGTAAACAACAACCTCGGGCGTAGTGTAAGTAAAGGTATATAGATTTTAATATTTTTGAGATTTTGGCACCAATTTGTTCTCAGTAGTGTAGAAGTAGTTATTTCTTGTACTAAACTGTTAATGTTGTACCATTGAAAAAAATAATTTTATTATGGGCAGTAGTTTCTAGGTTCTGAGCATGAGTTCGTTGGTATTTATGGGCATTACGATGGGGGGATAAAAATCGTAGGCTTGGGCATTTGGCCTTTACTGCTATTGAAGGATGCGAGTTGGCTCTGACTGAACCTCAATACTCAAAATTTTTAGTGTTTAATTTGTTTGATTTTGACTTGACTAGGTTCTACTGTTTTGTTAATCATTTGGGACTTGGATTGGAGGCTTTTAGAACGAGTGTTATATCTGTTCTAATTTTAAGTTAGAAGGGCTGATATTATGATAGGTATCAAATGATGAGATTACTGTTAATTAGAAAGATTGAGGTGAATCAAGCACTATACCATTCCCCCTCATTCTTACCACCCTCGTTCATATACGCACATGCGGTCCTCTACCATGAATTCTATACATATATATATATATTTCTGTGTTTACCTCTCCTCCAACGCCCACCATTGTAGGCCTGACTTATTGTTGCCATTTTTGTGTGTTCGGCAACCATTGTAAGCATAGAAGTTTCCTTTCAATGAACAAGCAATAGTTTTAATGGAAGAACTTTTTTTTTGTTTTTTGCTCAAGTGCATCATGTTTGTTGATGAAATGCATGGTTCTTCTGTTGCTTGTTTTGTTTCTGTAGTTGTTGGTAGCAACTTCAATTGTGTTTCATGTGTTACCCAGGTAACTTCTTCAGGATACGCAGTGCATTTGCATTTGGAGCTAAAAGACTGGCAAGATTGTTCGAGTGCCCCAGAGATGATATCCTCTTAGAATTGAATCAGTTTTTTTTTAACACTTGGGAGAGACATGGCAGTGGTCAACGTCCTGATGTTCCAAAGACCGACTTGAAGTTCTTGCGATTATCTAATTCACAGCAATTGGATGGTTCTGAGCATCTCAGAAATAAATCGAACAGCAAAATAAATGAGAATTCATCTGGTCATGAAACCCAAGATGTTTGGTCCCGTGGCTCTCACCTTGTGAACTCTCTTCAAGGTACTCCCTCGGAAAGTGCATCTAGAAATGACACTTCTACAACTTCTCGTAATCAAGCACAAAGGAGTTGTGGCAGCTCAAACAACTCAAGGTCCTCTGATCATAGTAGGAAAGAAACTAACTACTATCATGGTAACCTTGTAGATAGGAGTCAGAGATATTCTAAACCCGAGAACCATGTGAATGATTTACAGGGAAGGTTTCTGTTTGCAAGGACACGTTCTAGCCCAGAGCTTACTGACACCTACAGTGAAGTTTCATCTCCATTAAGGCGTAACAGAGTTCCTGAAAGTGGAAAAGTCCATTTTAACAGAACAGAGGCCAACAGGAGGAAGAACCTAGAATCTGATAATGTGGAAAACCAATTGAGATCGTCAACCGACGATCCTTCAATTGTTAGACATATACCAACCCGTCAGAGCATTGATGGTACTGGTGATTCGAACAGTGGTTCAAATAGTCACCAGGATGAGTCTGGCCCCGAAGCTATTGGCGAGGATTTTGCTTCTATTTCTGGGACATTGGCGATGCATCAGGAGGAGCAAGATCTTGTTAACTTGATGGCATCATCTACTGCCCATAATTTTAATGGACAGGTTCATCTGCCACTGAACATGACGACAGCTCACCTACCTCTTCCATTACCTTCTTCTGTTTTAGCCCCTATGGGCTATCCTCCAAGGAACTTGGGAGGAATGGTCCCCACCAACATTCCCTTGATTAAGACTCCTTGGGGCACAAATATGCATTTCCCACAAGGATTTGTTCCTTCTCCGTTGACTCCCTATTTCCCTGGCATGGGATTGTCGACAAGTTCAGAAGATGGCATTGAGTCGGGCAATGAAAATTTTAGTTCTTTAGAAATGAATTCAAGAGAGGGGGATGAAGACTTTTGGCACGAGCAAGATAGGAATTCTAGTGTTGGGTTTGATAATGACAATGGGGGATTTGAAGGGCTTCAGTCGGATGATAAGCAACAGTCAACTTCTGGAGGTTTTAACACTATTCCTTCATCCCGAATGCCCGTCTCTGGCAGTGCTACGGTTACCCATAAAAAGCATGCCAAAGAAAATCGAGTGGCAATGAAGGATGGGAATGCAAATGCTTATCAAGATGACAGAGAGAATGAAGCACGTTACGACGATAGACCATCATCCTTTAGGCCCTCTACTGGTGTCTCACACACTAGTGGCCTAAGAAACAAGACTACCACAGTGAGTTCTTGGGATGAGTTGCCTTCAAGAACCTCAAAATCATCTAGGGAGAAACAGGGATCGAAATCAAATACCTTTGACCTGCCATCCTCTTATGGGAAAGGCAAAAATGTTTCTGAACATTCATCTACTGTGACCGACGAAGGTAGCAGAGATTGGAGTCACCTACCTACTATGGGTACTGAATTGGCCGAAATAAGTGCTGGACCTCATGCTACAAGGCATCAAATTGCTGGGGTTGAACCACCACCCCATACAGCTGGGTCAGATCCATTAATACCTCTTCCTCCAGTACTCATGGGCCCAGGTTCTAGACAAAGAGGTGCTGATAATTCTGGGGTGGTTCCATTTGCATTTTATCCTACAGGGCCACCTGTTCCCTTTGTTACAATGCTTCCATTTTATAATTTTCCATCAGAGGCAGGAACTTCAGATGCTTCAACGAGTCATTTCAGCGAGGAGGACTCCTTGGATAATGTCGATTCTTCTCAGACTACCGATTTGTCTGAAGGACATAATAAGCCTGATGTTTATACCATCACTAATCCTATGAAAGGGTCTTCCGTCACTGAACCTCCACAATCTAAATTTGACATTCTCAATAGTGATTTTGCTAGTCACTGGCAAAATTTGCAATATGGTCGGCTTTGCCAAAGTTCTCGGCATCCATCACCTCTGATTTATCCTTCACCTGTTGCCCCCGTCTACCTACAGGGTCGTTTTCCGTGGGATGGGCCCGGAAGACCTCTTTCAGCCAACATGAATTTATTTACTCTGGGTTATGGGTCTCGTTTACTCCCTGTTGCTCCTGTCCAGTCTGTTTCTAACAGGCCTAATTTATATCAGCATTACATCGATGAAATGCCGAGACATCGCAGCGGGACTGGAACGTACTTGCCAAATCCTGTAAGAAAGCCCACTTCACTCCCACTTATTTAATGATTTGTTTGGTTCAGCTACTATTTGAAAACAGATGCTCAATCTGTCCAATACTTGGCTCTATTAATTTTCTGTGATTGGAAATTTGTGCATTCTTGTTTCAAAACAGTTTTTTTCACTAGGTATGTTTTCTGTTCAATTGTTAAGAGTGGTAAGGTGGTTCCTTGCTTTTTGAATGGAGTTGTGCCTAGCATGTTGTTCTTCCTTCTCTAGATTTTTACTTTGCTTCTTTTACTGTTTTTTTAGAAGGCTTCACCGCGCGAACGCCAGAATGCTAGGCGAGGAAACTACAGCTATGATAGAAGTGATAGTCATGGTGAAAGAGATGGGAACTGGAACATCAATTCAAAATCACGAAGTTCTGGTCGGCGTGGCCAAGTCGACAAGCCAAATTCCAGGTTAGATCGCTTGTCTGCAAGTGATAATCGAGCTGAAAGGGCATGGAGCTCACATAGACATGACTCCATGCCTTACCAATCCCAGAATGGTCCGATCCACTCAAACTCCACACAAAGTGGGTCAACTAGTATGGCTTATGGCATGTATCCGCTCCCGGGCATGAATCCAGGCGCGGTGACTTCTAATGGACCTTCCATGCCCTCGATTGTGATGTTTTATCCGTTGGATCATAATGGTGGGTATGGGTCACCTGCAGAACAGCTCGAGTTTGGATCTCTTGGACCTGTAGGTTCTGCTAATCTAAACGATGTGTCGCCGCAGATGAACGAGGGAGGCAGAATGAGTAGAGCATTTGAGGATCAAAGATTTCATTCTAGCTCAAATCAACAACGTACTCCTCTCGAAGAACCTCCTTCACCTCATCTTCAGAGGTAACCTTAGCTTAATTTCCTTCACGACTGAATTATTTCCAAGATAGGAAAGCATCACCCAAAAAGAAGATACATCACGACCGTCGAGTTCTGTCGAGTTCTGTCGGTTGTATTCTTTGATTCTAGTAGCAGCATACCCTTTTAACTCAACTCCTATATGAGCAATATGCAACTCTTTGCACTGTTGTTCTTCAGAGAGGAAGTTTTTGGTCGAGGTGGGAGTGATGTTCCTATTCCACTTTGATTGAACCAAGGGAGGGAGGAGGTGTGTGAAAGGTCATTTTTATCCCTATGTCATACAGTGGTTCAAAAACTGTTCTCATGGACAACTCAATGGTGTGCAGCCAGCAGTTTGTATGTATATTAAAGAGTGAAATCCATCCCGGGAAGGGGCTGAAAGAGGCAGTGAAGGAACGAACGAACGAGGTCTGGTAGGTCTCGGGCGAATAGTAGAAGAGGCTCATTTTATGGTTTAGATACGTTTATAACTAATGAGGTTAGAAAGTAGAAATCATTTGGGGTGTTCCCCCTAATGTCTCATTACCAACACGATTTGTTTCCTTGGAATTCGGTCACAAAAACACTTTACATTAGGGATGCAATTTAGAGTCTCACTTTACTTTGTAATACTCTTTTTGTTTCTTATTTTACCAACTCCTAAACTCCTAAACTCCTAAACTCCTAAACTCCTAAACTCCTTCCTTTCTGCACATTATATTATGACTTCCACAGAATAGCAATGACTGCTTTTTCAGAATCAGAAATTTTAAGGGATTTATTTTCTACAACAATCAATTATTTTGAAGTTTGAACCTTATGAGAGTTTTCTAAGGTGTACTTTGTTAGGGTATGTTTACACTTCATTTTGGTTCTATTTTAGCTTTGTTATGCTTTCGATCTCTATACCTCCAACGTTAAAGACTTCCTCTTACATCTCTCATTCAAAGCCATGCTAGGAGAGATCATAAACCACTCCTCACTTCCTCACATGTGTCACATGTGTAAACAGAGAGACAATATACTTCAATGAAGATGTGAAGATAATATTGTTGAAATTATCAAAAGATATTTCAATTCGTGTCACATTGAAGAAGAATGAAGTTTTGTGTTATAAATTTTGGGTAGATTACCATTTATAGTAATTTAGAGTTTATTTTATTAATGTATTCTAAGACTTTTTATTTACATTAGGATTACAATTACATAATAGTTAATTATGCCCATTAAGTATGAATGTTACAACTCTTCGGATGCCTTTCATATAGTTTCATTTTGAGGCTATATAAAACTAAGTATGTTGTATTTGTAAGTAGACTTGAAAAATATAGTAAAAGAAGCATTTGTGCTCTTCTTTTGCCAATGACTAAGTTTTTTTGCAATTCTAGGTAGTTTAGGTTGCATGTAGAATCATTCAAGCTCGACATGATCAATTTTGTTTGTGGAGTGATTCGAATCTCAATCAAGTGTTCTTGCCTTGAGATATTTGATCAACAAGAATCATTCAAGCTAGACATGATCGATCTTGCTTGTGGAGTGATTCGATCTCAAACAATGTTCTTGCCTTGAGATATTCGATCAACAAGGTAATCCGAATCTTACTCCCTTACAGTGATTTCCCCATATCAGAAGGGAAGTACTCTTGAATGAAGAAGTGGAAAATGAAGAACATGATTGATAAGACAACCATAATTCTCGGCCCAACAATTTGCTGGAGCAAGAACCCTTGAAGCAAAGAAATTAATGCCTCATTGTACAAAATTCGAATCAATCCATGGATAAGGCTAAAATTAGATTACCTCTTCGGATCAAAGATGTAGAAGCAATTTTATACAAAATTCGAATCAACAAGAGATAAAACTAAAATTAGATTATCCGTCAAAGATGTAGAAGCAAGATATTTGGAACTTTGTTTTAAATTGAGTCATTCTCCAATAGAACTTGATCAATTGAATGACTTAGATGCAATCTACTACAAAAATTACTTGAAACTTAGAAGTCACAAACATAATGCTCGAATTTCGAAGGGAAAAGGTCTCAATTTGAGAGCTAAATTTTATTCATCCAAATCTCCGTTTTAGATAGTAATTTGTGGGTATTTATCGTTTCTCACGAAAGAAACTTGCAACTCTTCAAATGCCCGTTAAAGAAGTCAGTGACTATGATTTACTATCACTACCTTTAAATCTCCCCAAAAAAATAGTTATGACCCTTTTGAAGTAATTTCCCACACTTTTTTGCCAATTACAAGAAATTATAAAATTAAAATAATAAATAAAATTTTCTAACAAATTATCAATCTAGTGCAATTTATAGCAACTTTATTCGCTACTTCAACCGTGCAAATATTCACTTTCGAAGCTCCAAATGATCTTTCCTCAATCCATCATTGTAACACATGAAATAATGGTTGAACCGAGCCTATCCAATTTTGTAGATAAATAATGAATGCTTGTTGAATCTTTTTAGTCTTGGATCACGTAATAGGTTAAGTTGGAACATTAGAAACACTGTGATCCTTATCAATCTTAAAATACTCAAGTCGTGTGCTACTTCTATATTTCTCGCAAAGGCAAGACACCATGTACGGTTGATGACATCAACGCAATTAAAGATCATGCCACATGCATAGGGGTAATTGCATTTAATTTCTTAGACCTTAGCTAGCATAGGGCATTGTTAATTTTAATATTCACTCTCGTTTATTTAATATTTTTTTCGTATTGTTTTAAAGACTTCTCTTTAACATGTAAGTCCATGACATTATCTTATGACTCTACAAGAAATAATGGATACAATGGCTTACGAAAAACGCTATCGTAGGCTTTTTATGTACGTCGTGACAGCCCATGTTATTGAAAGTAAAAATGTTTACTGAAACCACCACACCTAAATGATGGTGAAAGTTCTCTATTTATAATCATTTACAGTATAGAGAATTATGGTAAATTACAAATAATATGGAAAGAACAATAAAAGGAAATAATAATAAATGTATACAATATATTTGCCTTTTAATAAACGGTCAAATATGAAGAGAGCACATATAGCCCTCCATCTCTTTTACCAGTTGCCACCTCCCTTCCCATTTGACATTCTGGATAGTAAGAAGATTATTAGTAAATGTAACGGAGAGAGGAAAATCAGACGTTAATTTACTGATTGAAATAAGATTTTTAGTGAGATGAGGGACAACCAAGACATCTAATAAGTGAATATTTGGAACATGTGAAAGAGTACTGATGTGGATAATGGGTAGGGATGCACCGTTTCCTACGATCACAGAGTCCTTACTCGTGTAATTTTTAGATTAATCCAAAATATATGGGTCGGCGGTCATATGGGCCAAAGCCTCAGTATCTAGAAACCAATCAGCAGCATCGGGTCCAGCAATAGAACGGGACGTGTTGAAGGCTTCAGCAAGATGAGCATGAGTAGAATCAGGTCGAACATCCCGTTGGTTGCAGCAGTCAGCATAATGGCCCTCTTTGCGGCATATTTGGCAGTGAGGTGGTCGACGACCCTGACTTGAGTGGGTTCGTCCTCGATTGGAAGAGTTGTTTTTGTGGAAATAAGAACGACCTCACTAGTTGCTAGAGGAAGGACGGTGGCTTCCATGGGTGCGACCACGATTAGTGGCTGTGAATGCTGTACGAGTGGAGTTAGAGGACTCAAGGGAGTGCTGAGATAACTCAAAACTTTCAGCTTTAAAGACTCAAAATTACTCAAAATTTCTCAAACTTTGAGCTTTAATGAAATATAATAACTCTAAATTACTCAAAATTTATAACATGAAACTTCATTATTCTTCAACGTGTCATGAATTGAATTATCTTTAGATAATTTCAACAATATTTCCTTTACATCTTCATTGAAGTAGATTGTACAATTGTACAATTGATGTCTCGTGATTCATACCATTTAGTATTTATAACTTTAATATTATGTTATAACAAAATTATTTGCTCATTTATAACTACCCATATACAACCTTTCCTTTCTTCATTTTTCCATTAGGATGGGGTTTCTTCCCCTTCAAAACTGCAGATATTTAAAGAAAAAGGCATAAAAATCAAAATAGTACTGACACATCCATAAATAAAAGTAAACCATATATGATTCATGTCCATTACCAAAAACTGTATTTGTTCCCAACTGCAGCAGACACCATCTGTTCCCAACTGCGGCAGAGTTACTAATATTGCTTTGATGAGGCAAGCTCAAGGAGGGGAAGGGAGAGAAAAACAAAGAATGAAAATTTTAAAGAGATTCCTACATTTGTATAGGCATTCCACATTTTTATAAGCATAAAAGCAAAAAAATAAAAGAATGAAAATTAAACTTGCTCTAGTAACACAAAGAGTAGAAATAATGATAGTAAGGAACTAAATGTATGTATAATATTTTAATTTTATATGATCAAAATATCATATAGACCAAAACAATAGAAATTAAGACCAAAGTTAAGATATTGTAGATGGTAGTTGAGTTCATATTATTCCTTTGTTAACTTGGCAAAGGCTCTTAGCTTCGCATTGTGGGCTTGCTCAAGGCTCTTTGGTTCTACGAAACCCCGCACATAACAAGGAAAGTACAATTTTATTATATATTCATTACAAGAGCTAAACATTTTGTCACTCGGCAAGTAGTTTCTTTAGTATAGTTCTTTAGTGATCAAATGACAAAAGAAACTAAAGAAAATAAACCAATTTTCCCTACTTATTTTTCATTTAACATGGAACCAACACCCAAGTCTCCTCCAAAAATATGTCTGCAAACAAACTTCTAATATACATTACAAACCAAGCTCAGCTTCTAAATCCTGTCCCCACTTATCCAAATCTCAACAAAATTTCTTATTCGAGATGTTCTACCAAACTAAAAAAAGCACGCCAAAGGTAACATTTAGACCAGCACAATTTATTATGAACTAACGTCCTTAAAGAAAACCTTGAAGGTGTCCTAAATTAAGCTTTAAACTAACATTCACATAATATTGATGATTTACCAAAAAAAAAATCAGATTATATTGATGATTTACCAAAAAAAATTAGATTGTACAGTTAAGTTTATCCAAGAAAAATCAATCTTTCTAAAAAAATATTACTCAACCTAATACACTACAACAAGAGTACAAATCTAGAACATCTTTCATTTGCTTGATCATTTTTGTGTGAATTGATAGCTAGATTCACGATATCCAATGGATCATCCATCTTCCCTACGAACTTCTTCCTACTAAATTTGTGCAATGCCTCAAGCAGAAAACACATTTATAATGATCGTGAAAAGGAAAGAAAACTCGTTGTGATCAAACAATATCATGTAATGTGAGACATTACCGATAACTTTTTATACCACATTACATGTTTGTCCTCGAAGCTAAAACTTGTCCATCTGTAAATTTTCACACTACTATATGAGCCAATAATTTTATACACTGCATAAGAAAAATCATTATACATTCTATGAGAGTAAAACATGTTCTAATAAACATAATTATACCTCAAAATAAAGTACTAGAAAATATTCGTCCAAGTTGGCCTTTTTCTTTGGAATAATAAGAATCAATACCTAACAAATCAACACCAAAATTTCACAAAAATTCATCCCAATATTCTTAGAGAGCGAATTGTACCTTCTCGGCCCGCTGCGGCCTCCAATCTTCATCTCCAAGAAGTTACCAACAACTGATACCGTCCAATCGACGTGTCATATCGGACTGATGCCCCGCAACACCCAGATTCTAGAGCACAACAGCACCATCCAATATATGAATCTCCTGTTAAAGATTGTCATACTAGACCGGTTCTCTACCGTTGAAATGACTACCATTTCTTTATGATGTACACTTCTTTAGAACCACTGAATTAATGAGTGAGTGGTTGTTTTTCCTATTTGTATAGAGTTGGTTAATTTTATCCTTTCTAAATTTGTTAGTTTACAAGGCTATAAAAAAAAGCCAACCAAGTTGATTTGTTTGATAATGTAATTGGTTTCCGAGCTTTGGTTTGTGTATTTACAACATTTGGTATTAGAACCACATCGCAAGACCTGTTTGTGAGAAGAAGAAACTGCAGTTTTTTTTTTCTTAAGGAGTGAGCTGGAAGAGATTCAAAATATGGTAGCTGAAATCAATTTCGTTCAACTGACAATTTCTAAGTTTGATGGCTATTATGATCATTGGTCTATGCTTATGAAAAATTTTCTTTGTTCAAATTTCGTTCAACCGACAATTCCTAAGTTTGAAGGTCATTATAATCATTGGTCTATGCTTATGGAGAATTTTCTTCGTTCAAAGGAATATTGGTCCTTGGTGGAGACCAAAACCCCTGCCGCAACAGAAGGAATAGAGATTACCGAAGCACAACAAAAAACAATTGCAAATCAGAAGCTGAAAGACTTGAAGGTCGAGAATTATTTGTTTCAAGCCATTGATCGAACTATTATGGAAACGATCCTTAATAGAGATACTGCAAGACAAATTTGGGACTCTATGAAGCATAAGTACCAAGGTCTCACAAAGTCAAAAGAGCTCAACGCCAAGCTCTTAGGAAAAAGTTTGAAGTCCTACAGATGAAAGAAAGTGAGAGTGTTGATGCATATTTTGCTCGAACTCTCACCATTGGAAACAAGATGAAAATTCATGGCGAACACATGAAACACGTGGTGATTATTGAAAAAATCTTGAGATCAATGACCTCAAGATTTGACTATGTTATATGTTCGATTGAAGAGTCTAATAACTTAGACACTTTAACAATCGATGAATTGCAAAGCAGCTTGATGGTACATGAGCAAAGACTGAATGGGCGTGTAAGTGATGAACAAGCACTAAAGGTGACATACGATAATAGATTCGGTGGAAGATGAGTTGATTGAGCTCGTGAAGTTTTTTGAGGAAGAGGTAGAGGTAGAGGAAGAGGAAGAGGAAGAGGAAGAGGAAGAGGAAGAGGTAGGCATCCATTCAACAAAACTACAGTTGAGTGTTATAAGTGTCATCAGTTAGGACATTTTAGATATGAGTGTCCTCAATGGGAAAAGGAAGCAAATTATGCAAAGCTTGAGGATGAAGAAGAAATCTTGTTGATGTCATATGTGGAACTCAATTGATCAAGGAGGGAAGATGTTTGGTTCCTTGATTCGGGGTGTAGCAATCATATGTATGCAAACAAGGAATGGTTCTCAGATTTTGACGAGGAATTCCGACAATCTGTGAAGCTTGAAAATAATTTCAAGATGGCGGTGTTGGGAAAAGGTAACATTTGATTACAAGTTGATGGAGTCACTCAGGTAATCACGGATGTTTTCTATATACCTAAGTTGAAAAACAATCTCTTTAAGGACAATTGCAAGAAAGAGGTGTATCTATTTTGATACGACATGGAGATGCAAAATCTATCATCCCACAGAGGGGCTTCTTATGCAAACAACAATGTCTGCCAATAGGATGTTCGTATTACTTGCAAGAACCATGTCACAAACCGCCACTTGCTTCCAAACAATTATAGAAGACAACACTCATCTTTGGCATTGCAGATATGGGCATCTAGGCTTCAAAGGTTTGAGAACATTGCAACGTAGACAAATGGTGAGAGGGTTACCCCAATTGAAAGCATCGTCTAAAATATGCACTAATTGCATGGTGGGAAAGCAACATAGGGATGCATTTCCAAAGAGAAGTTTATGGAGAGCAACACAAAGGCTGCAGCTGGAACATGCAGACATCTATGGACCCATCAAACCTCTTTCCAATAGTAAGAAGAAGTATTTCATAAGTTTTATTGATTTACAGCCGCAATGTACGGATATATTTTCTTGCTGAAAAGTCTGAAGCGTTTATTATCTTCAAGAATTACAAAAATATTGTTGAGAAAGAGATTGGAGATTTTATTCATTGTCTATACAAGACAGGAGTGGAGAGTTCACCACTCACGAGTTCAACAGTTTTTGCAAAACTAATGGTGTCAGTAGACAACTTAATGCAGCTTACACTCTCCAACAAAAATGATGTAGCTGAGCACAAGAATAGAACAATTATGAACATGGTTAGAAGTATATTATCAGAGAAGCAAGTTCCAAAGAATTTCTGGCCAGAAGCAATAAACTGGACAATGCATGTGCTCAACAAAAGTCCTACAGTAGTAGTGAAAGATATGACTTCTGAGGAGGCTTGGAGTGGCGTATAACCTAATCTTGACTATTTTCGAATTTTTGGATGCATTGGGTATGTTCATGTATCAGACGGTAAGAGAAAGAAGTTAGATGATAAAAGTTTTCAATGTGTGTTGCTAGGATGAGTGAAGAGTTTAAAGCATATAGACTCTATGATCTAGTGTCCAAGAAGATAGTTGTAAGCAGAGATGTGATTTTTGAAGAAAACAAATGTTGGAATTGGGGGAAAACTAACGAAGAAGCTAGACTTGATACCCTCGAATGGGAAGATAGTATTATAAAAGGAGGCGAACATGACCAAAGTGAGGAAGAATCTGAAGAGGAGACGATAGCAGAAGAAGAAGGGGAAGTTAGTATATCTTCCAGTGAGTCATATAAATCAAATTCCTCAACATCTAAAGAAAACACTCTTGAAGTGAGGAACAGAAGAGCACCATTATGGATGGAAGATTACGTGAGCGGGAGAGAATTTTATAAAGAAGCTGAGCACAAGAATTTAGTTCTATTAACCTCAACTATAGATCCGACTACCTTTGAAGAAGCAGTTCAAAGTTCAAAATGGAGAGCTGCAATAGACTTGGAAATAGAAGCCATCGAACGAAATGAGACTTGGGAGTTGACAGATTTGCTTAAAGAAATGAAAAGATTGGAGTAAAGTGGGTTTTCAAAACCAAACTCAACAAAAATGACGAAGTTGACAAGTATAAGGCTAGGTTGGTAGCAAAAGGTTATGCACAACAACATGGTATAGACTATATCGAGGTGTTTGCACTTGTGGCTAGGTGAGATACTATTGAATGATAACTGCTTTAGCAGCTCGGAATAGTTGGAACGTGAAAAGTGCTTTCTTATATGGAGAACTAAAAGAAGCTGTCTTTGTTGAGCAACCACAAGGTTATGAGAAAAAAAGGTCAAGAATACAAGGTATACAAATTGAAGAAGGCATTATATGACCTTAAACAAGCCCCACGTGCATGGTATAGTCGAATTGAAGCACATTTTGTCAAAGAAGAATTTGAGAGGTGCAACTGTGACCATACTTTATTTATACAAACATGAGATGGAGGTAAAATTTTGATTGTTAGTCTATATGTTGACAATCTAATTTTTACTGGTAATGATGAGACCATGTTTGTTAAGTTCAAAAATTCTATGAAACTTGAATTTGAAATGGTTGATTTGGGAAAGAATGAAATATTTTCTCGGGGTAGAGATTTTACAAAATCCTAAAGGCATTTATTAGTTGGAGAAGTTTAGGATGGAAAAAAGTAATAGTGTGAAAAACCCTATTGTTCTTGGGGTTAGACAGACAAAGGATGAAGAAGGAGCCAAGATCAATGCTACCATGTATAAACGATTGATTGGAAGCCTTATGTATCTAACTACAACAAGGCCGGATTTAATGTATGTAGTGTCTCTAATGAGCAGATTTATGGCAAATCTAACAAATTGCATTTGCAAGCTACAAAAAGAGTGTTGAGATACTTAAAAGGTACTGTAGATTTGGGAATCCTTTATCGAAAAAGGGGTAACGGAGAGTTGATAGCATATACTGACAGTGATTATGCATGAGATATAGATGACAAGAAAAGCACTTCTGGCTATATGTTCTTACTCAATGATGGAGCTGTGTCTTGGTCCTAAAAAATACAACCTATAGTTACGTTATCCACTACTGAAGCAAAATTTGTGGCAGCCGTGTCTTGTGCTTGTCAAGGGGTGTGGAGGAGGAGAGTTTTGGAAAAACTTGGTCATTTTCAAGACAAGTGTATCACTATATTATGTGATAACAGTGGGGTTTTATTTATTGCGTGATTTGACCAGAGATGGAGTTATTGAGCTGAAGTATTGTGTCACACAAGAACAAGAATTGGTGAAAAACGGTCACTCAGATTGTGTCTATCCTATCAATTAATTTCTCCCTATGATATCCCTTAGATATCTTAGAATTAGAGTTTTTTTTTTATTTTTTTATTTTTAGAATTGAACTACGCCATCGAAGTATTTTCAAAAGAAAAACTTAGTTACTTACACGAAATAGGGCACAACAATTATAATCCAAAGTAAAGAGATGATCCGCAACACGTTGGAGAGCTTTTAGACTCTAAAATGCCCATTCTCAACGAGTATGATCAAAGATATTTAGATAAACAAAAACGAAATTGAGGATATTAACTAAAAATAAAAAATAAAAAAATAAACTTAATGTTGAGTTGTAATTAATTGAGGATAAGTTTGTTTTATCCATAATTCCAAAGGAAATAATCTTACGGTATCTTAATAATTAATAATATTATTTGTATTAGTGGTATGGTCTTAAATCCTACGAAAGATGTTGCAGCAAGTCTATCTTACCACTTACCGATAACATTCTATAAAGAAAACAAATAAAGACCAACAATGTCACAAACCAAAAGTATTTGGGCTTTCCTCTCTAAAGAATCGAATTTTAATTTGAAAATAAAATTAAGAAAAATCAAAATTGTACTAACATTATTCATGAATGGTTGTATATAAATGTCTTTAAATAGACAATCTAACAAACAATAATAGATGAAAAGTATAGCTATGATGAGTACGACTCATTATTATGATGATGATGATAGCTATCATGCTTGACATGATATACGACGACCATTGTACCTCCAGACTTCCGACTACAGCCAACTAGCTCGACTATGAAGGCAAAGGGAGTGTGCGAGCCCGCCTGGTGGGCCTACATTCGCACGTGTGGTGTGTAGAGAAGTACTACGCATCCAATTCTTTATCGAGAAAAACAAAATTGTCGTTATATAAAAGTCACCAGATAGATGCCTTCCTTGTACAACAAATTGAAACAATATGAGATCCTTGGCGCTTTACATCCTGGCTTTTCTTTGTGTTGCTACTCCTAACATTGAAGGCAACCACCTGTGTTTCTCATCCTCAGATTCAGACGCCGATTCTTACAAAAGCTTCATCCAACAATTACGACAATATTTCACCATAAACACTTCTATACTCTACGATATACCCATCTTGAAACACTCTGTGCCTCCTTCTCAACGCTTCCTCACCATCAACCTCGACAATCCCTATGGGGAAGACATCCTCGTAGCGGTAGACGTGCTGACTCTTAGACCGGTCGGATACCGTTCAAACGACACCTCCTATGTCTTTTTCGATGCCCCCCGGGTAGCTTTCGAGACCGTCTTCCCCTCCACTTGTCGGGTTCTATTGGGTTTCAATAGTGACTTTGAATCCATAGAGAACGCTGCTGCTACTTCCAGACTCGACACACTCCTTGGGTTAGCTCCGTTCGAGGCGGCCGTCTCCGACTTGTTTCATTACCGTCGAGACTCGGTCCCTACATCGTTCCTTGTCATCATTCAAATGCTTTTAGAAGCAACCAAATTCAAATTGATCGAGCAAAGTGTTGTTAATAGCTTGAAGAATGGCGTACCCTTCAAACCTACCCTCGCAATTCTTAGCTTACAAGATAATTGGGCCAAGCTTTCATTGCAAATCCAAGCATCTTCTTCACTACAAGGACTATTCGGGGAGCCCATTGAGCTTTACGATTCAAACAACAGAATCATCCAAGTGGATAGCATATATTATCCAATTATAATTGCTAACATGGCTTTGCAGCTCTACCAATGCAATATTGGTACAAATTTTATAAGGATGCCTAGCGTTGGAGGTGACCCATGCTACGTACAAACACGAACTGCACGCATTAGTGGGCTAGACGGGTTTTGCGTTGAAGCACAAAACAAGGGTTGGAGCGATGGCAATCCGGTCATTTTGTCACCATGTGGAGAGCAATTAACACAAAGATGGAGTTTTCAAAGCGATGGGAGAATTGGGTATTCGGGAAAGTGCTTGAGCTTTAATCTCTCAAGCTATGTGGTTACTTACAATTGTAGTGAGGGTGCAGCAGGCAGCATTAGATGGAAAGTTTCGGTGGAGGGGATGATCAGCAACCCCAACTCTGACCTTGTCTTGACAGCCAACGCATCAAGGAGAAGCGCCATGTTGACGGCGGAGCCCAATGCAAAGACACTTGGGCAGAGTTGGAGAGTGGGAAATTACGTTTGGCCAATTGTAGGTTCCATTATAGGGTTGGAAGAGACGTGTTTGGAGTCGATGGATAACAACGCAAAGGTTTGGTTGGAGAAGTGTGTGGAGAAGAAGGCAGAGCAATATTGGGCGGTTTATAGTGATGGAAGTATAAGAGTAAATAGTAGCCGTAATTTCTGTGTGTCGGCAGCTTCAGATTCGCCAGGGGGGCTTATTACCATCACTAACTGCAATGGATCATCAAAGCAACGATGGGTTTTCATGGCGGATGCCACAATTTTGAACCCCAAATCTGGGTTGGTCATGGAGGTTGAAGGCTCTCAAGTTTCCCGAAACAAAATTATTTTATACCCCATAAAGGGTCGTTCTAGCCAACAATGGACTTTGTTCTACTAAGTTTTGCGCTTATCCACACATGATGTTAATGCATGTACTCCTCTACGTGAGTACGTACATTATTGTAAAGATTTAATAAGGCGTGGATTCTCTCTTAATCATCTCCGTGTATGTGTTATATATTTCGCGTGGAGTATTATTATCAAATGTTTGGTTGTTCAAGCTATACATGTAATATAATAGTTGAGAATATTTGTTTAAACCGCCCCATCTAAATGGTGGTGAGAGTTATCTATTTATAATTATTTACGGAATCAAATAAATTACAAATGAAATGAAAATAGTAATGAAGGGATACAAGATATTTGACTATAAAATGTCAAATAAGATATGTATGGTAAATAGTAATTAAAGGTTAAATATCATTGCCTATATAAATTGACAAATATGTTGAAATAAAATTTGTTCGGATTCCAATTTGTAGAAAATAACAATTCGCTTTGATACCAATTTATAGAAATAAACAATCGCTCTCAAACTAACTTGTTAAAATAAGGAGGCTGTGAAGTAGATGTTGAGAAGACAAGGAGACAAAAAAAATTTGAAAAGCACTTTTCTATTACAATTACTTGCTTTTTAACATGAAAACAATTAATTTATAAATTTTCTAAAATCTAAAATTGGCTCTCTCATTATGGCACTTCATTTTTTTTTTTTTCTTTCTCCTCTCACTTCTTACCACTCAATCTCAAAAACCTTACTAAAATTAACAAAATTAAAAACTACTTTTTTTTTTTCGCCCATTTAAATTTATTCCCAACAAAACTACATAAGCTTAAATACTCTATTCAATGATTTCACATGCGCTGCTTTCGTTTTTTTGAGCTCAGTCGTGGTTTCTTCAATTTCCTCTCCTTGTCTTCGAGCGGCAAATTGAGCTTGTCCTTTTCTAATTAGACTTCATTTGGAGCTTCTTGAGAATAGCCCATTTGAGATACCAACTTCTCATTTCTCCCGTTCTCAGTCACGCTCGATTCAGACGTCATAGCTCCGTTCAGTTTACTCAATTTCCTTTGTAAGTCCACAATGACATTTTCAACTTCCATTTTTGCTTCCTCCATTTCGGCTTTATCACGAGTGAGTGTCTTAATTGTGTGTCGTAAATTTACTACCTCCTATTGGACTTGATTCAGGTTCACGTCGAGTGAGTCTCTCTGTTGAGTTAGCATTTTTATATCTTTCTCCTCCCTCACTAGCTCGTCCATTAGAGCATCAATCTCTATTAACAGGTCATTCTCTTTCTTCACACCTTCTTCAACTTTCTTCACAAGTTCAGAGATTACCTACCCATTCTCTTCCTTCTCCTGTTTGAGATAGGAGGAACTTTCACTCAACTCAACAATTTCCTTCTCTAACCTTTCAACCCTTATTTCTAACTCTTTCTTTTCTTTTTTCATTTTCATCCTCTTTCTTCTTTCATCCTCAAATTGTCTTTCGACCATTGGAGCTCTCTCTCTTCGAGCTCGGGCTCTCTATTATTCGGTTGTTCATCTTTCTCCGATTTTATCGTCTCCGCTATCAGGATTTCACCACATCCGCTACGCATCACCTCATTTCCAACAATTTTCACTTCCCATGTGTTGTTGCGATGAATCGCTTTAATCTCCTCATCCATGGCAGTTTGCCACTTTGTGAATCGCACTGCCTCTTCAAAGCTGATATTTTCAGCATCTGCCAGAAGACATACAAGGTATACCTCATCTGTTGAGTCATACAAATCTCACAAACTCCGCATTTTGGGTTGTGGTGGTTCATCTTCATCATCGGAAATTTTTGAGTCTGTTGGTGCACTTGTTGGTATAGCGACTGATGATTCTTCTACTTCGATATTGACTTCCATCGAATTGTTCCAGTCCCATTCGCTTGCTTCATTTACTCGCACATCGCGACTCACTATCACCATCTTGCTAATCGGGTCAAGTAGTTTGTATTCTTTTGTCTTCTCATCATATTCAATAAAGATATTCCTTTTGCTTTTGTCTTCGAGCTTCGTTCTTCGTTGGTCAGGTACGTGAGCATAAGCCACACTACCAAACACTTTGAGATGAGAGATCGTAGGCTTTTGTCCGCTCCAAGCCTCTTGTGGTGTTTGATCTTCTAACTTCACATGTGGACATCGATTATGTACGTAGATGGCGCATTGCACGACTTTTGCCCAAAATTCCTTAGACATCCTTTTGCTCTTGAGCATTGAGTGAACCATGTCTAGAATGGTCCGATTCTTTCTCTCGGCCACACCATTTTGTTGAGGGGTGTACGGTGCGGTTAGAAATCACCTTATGTCTTGCTCCTTGCAGTACTCCATGAAAGCCGTCGAAGTATACTTGCCACCTCTATCGGATCGTACAACTTTGATGTGTCTATCAGTTTCCTTCTCCACCATTACTTTGAACTTTTTGAACACCTCGAATGCCTCAAATTTTCCTTTTAGAAAGTAAGCGCAAATTTTCTGTGAGTAATCATCAATAAAGGAAATGAAATACCTCTTTCCGCTGAAGGACTCGGGGGTAATTGGTCCACATACATCTGTATGAATCAACTTGAGAGGGTGTTTAGCCCAAAATTTAGCCTTCTTTTGAATTGAGGTTCTCGCATGCTTGTTGAGTGTCACAATCGCACTCTTGATGGCAACGGACTTGCGATTGTGCGGCACTCACTTTCCAACGACAAGTAAGCTAAGCCAATTCGTTCTTACGTCACCTACGGCCAAGCGACATATGCTCGAGCCTCTAGCCTCAGTTTTAAGAAAAGGTTTTAAAAAACGAGGACAGAGAGAGATTTTTGAAAGAAAGAGTTTTGAAAGAGACGTTATATAAGCAAGCAAGAGAGTAACAACAACAGCTCACAGTATATAACCTTGGGTAGGGAGAAGTTGACAACTAGTCATATCCCCCTATAGTACATTCTAAGGCATTTCATGTCTGGTAGGCCTAGACATGATTTTTTCGAAACGTCATACTCCCTAGAAATAAAAAAGTAAAACACTAGAACATGGAAAGACATAAAGGGTTTGGCTTGTCATGGGCATGTGGCCATGGACAACACGCCTTGGATGAGCATGACCGTGACATCCTCCCCCACCTAATTGGTTGACGTCTCTGTCAACCGACTACTTTCAGACCTGGCGATGTGGGTGGCGGTGGAGTCCAGATCTTCGGTGCGTTCCCAGCTGGTTTCCTCCGTAAGGAGATTCTTCCATTTGACAAGGAATTTGCGAATCTTCCGTACTAGTCTTCCTATCTTCCTAACTCTGTTGGCTAGGATCTCCTCTATTTCTTTGGTGTCTCTTTGTTTCAGATTGATGCTCGGTCTCGTGGTACATTTTGCTGGTCGTCGTCTGGGTCAGGGTGATAGGGCTTTGAGTTGCTCACATGAATTACTGGGTGGATTTTCATTCATGTGGGTAGCGCAACTCTATAGGAAGTAGCACCGATCCTTTTAAGGACTTCAACCGGGCCTTCATATTTTCGAACTAGTCTCTAGTCCTTTCGGCTGCGAAATGTGATCTGTTCTGGTCTCAACTTGATGAGGACTTGGTCTCCTGCTCAGAATTGGAGGGGGCGACGCTTCTTGTCTGCCCACTTCTTCATATGCTTGGAAGCTTTCTCCAAATATGTCCGGGCTATATCTGTTGTCTCCTTCCATTCTCTGGTGAAATTATGAACTTGAGAGTTTTTTTCCTGCATAAGGATGATAAATAATATGGGGCAAAGCCGGCTGTCATCCACTTACACTTTCGAAGGGGCTCTTTCCCATAGACAAACTCGTCTGACAATTGAAACAGAATTGGGCGACATCTAACAGTTGTATCCAGTTCTTTTGGTGAGCGTCGACGAAGTGACGTACGTATTCTTTGAGCAAGCAGTTGAACCATTCCATCTGTCCATCGATTTGAGGATGATAGCTCGAGGAGATTTTAAAGTCGTTCCCAAGAAGGCGAATAACTCGGTCCATAATGTGCCGATGAACCTACCATCCCTATCGCTAGTGATCCTCGATGGAATGCCCCATAGCTTTACAATGTGTTTGAAAAATAGTTGGGCTGTTAGTTCAGTTGAAAATAATTTGGGGGTGGGAACGAATGTTGCGTATTTTGAGAATCGATCTACGACAACCAAGATGGCGTCATATTCCCCGACTTTTGGGAGGTGTGTTATGAAGTCCAGAGACACTTTCCTAAGGCCTTGTTGGCACGAGTAGAGGTTCCAAGAGTCTCGAGACTTTGGCTTTCTCGACTTTGTCTTGTTGGTAGATGAGGCACATCTTGGTGTACTGCATGATGTCGTCTCGCATACTGGGCCAGAAGTACCCCTTTTTTATTAAGGCATATGTTCGTTGCCACCTAGGGTGTCCGACCCATAAGGTATCATGATATTCCTGAATGAGCTTCTTCCTCAGTTCTCCTGTTCTTGGAACGTATAATCTGTTTCCCTTTGTAATTAGAAGGTCTCTCTCGACCCAAAACTGTCGTGTCTTCCCAGCCTTGGCTAGTTCAACGACGGCTTTGGCCGATTGGTCTTTATGTAAATGTTCTTTGATGATGTCGCGTATCAATCCATCGTTCTTACTTGAGTGAATATGGGCTAACATGCACAGGGCCGCATGTTCACCCTTCCAACTCAGCGCGTTGGTTGCTTGGTTACTCTTTCTTGCCTTGTGTTCGAATTTGAAGTCGAATTCAGCCAATGACTCCTGCTAAAAAACTTGATCGCTTGTGGATGTATATAATAAAATGATGTAAAATTCACAAGAATAAGTGCAAGTATACACTATCACAAGTAGCAAGTAATAAGTAAATTATCGATTCCACAGAGAGCCCCTATCTTTTTGGTTAATTTTATCGCTGGAAATTAAGTGAGTTTTTGGGTAACATTCAAATGAGTGTTGGAGATTTTAACTATTTAAACAAAACTAAAACAGAGTGCCACTGCTGTTGAAAAACAGAAAATGATGAGGAAGTCAACTATAATGAGGAAGGTTCGGCTAAGAGAAATTAAATAGATAAGTTGTTGAGTTTTGTGGTAGATTTTAGTTGCCTTTTAATAGATTCTCAAGCCCACTTCCAAGGGTCATGAATGGTGATTATTTCCATAATCGTTGTAACTTCTATTAACAAGGCTCTAGGAGAAGAATTATTCCTAACCCTTCTATTACCCTTCAAGTCTCCTTGCTATGGAACTAGAGTATTTAAGAGGATTTCATTGCTCCCTCTCTTCTCCCGAATAAGAAAACAACTAAGTATGTAAAGTAGCTAATTAAACATATATGTAAATCATTAACAACAACTCTTTAATATACCGCCAACATACTTAAACTATATAAAACTCTCTCGCCTCCCCTATTAAGTTTAGCTCTCCATACAAACTAAATTAAACAAAGGAATCCGCATCTTCATCATGTAAAATTGATGGAATAAGGAAATAGAGAGTTATCCCGGTTTGTTGTCGTTTGTCAATGGAAGTTCCCTTCTCTTGAGCTCTCACGTCCACCTCTTTGCCCTAATCAATCCTTGATGGTCTCCTTTTCCTTCTGCTGTCAACAGCTGCTGGATTAGGGTTTTCTTATTCTTCTCTGGTTTCATAGCAGTTCACTACAGCAGAGGCTGCTGCTGTGTAATTCGATTTTTCTCCCCAAAGTGTGGCTCCTCTCCTCTTAGTCTTCCTTTTCCTTTTATATTGAGCATGGGTTCCCCTTTAGGGCTGAAAAGGAATAAGTAGTCCACATAGGATGTTCCTCATTGGGTAGTCAATGACCCACTTGGACTGATCATGTGGATTTAAAATTTCCATGTCATCCCCAAGTTGTTTCCAAATTTGCTACTCCCATGTGGTTTAGCATAAATGTCTGAAATTTTACCACATAACTCAATTAAATATACAAATAAGATCTATTTATGGGAAATCATATTTTTTTTTCATGTTAGACCGCAATAAACGATTTCATGCTCACTAAGTAGAATAAATGGGTAATAGTGAGAAAATGGTGAATAAGAGTGCAATATTAACTACAAAAAGACTTGATATAACTCTACTTTTAGAGAGTTATCACTTGGTTACTCTTTCTTGCCTTGTGTTCGAATTTGAAGTCGAATTCAGCCAATGACTTCTGCCATTGGGCTTGTTTTGCCATCAATTTTGGTTGATCGAAGAAGTGGAAAAATGGCGCTGTTATCCGTCTTCACTACGAATTGTCATCCCAAGAGGTACTGTCTCCAAACTCACAGGCAATGGACCACAACCAGAATTTCTTTTTTGAAGACAGTGTACCTCCTTTCAGCATCATTGAGCTCTCGACTTTCATAAGCGATGGGATGACCTTCTTGAATAAGGACACCGCCTGGGGCAAAGTCGGAAACATCCGTCTCTATTACAAACGGTTTAGTAACATCTACTAATCTGAGGACAGGACCCTTCATCATGGTTGCCTTCAGATCTTCAAAGGCCATTTGACATTCATTTGACCATGACCAAGGGTGGTCTTTCTTTAGGAGTTCTATTAATGGGGCGGCACATCGTGAAAACCCTTCAACGAACCGCCTATAGTAGTTTGCCAATCCTAGGAAGGATCACACATCAGATACTAAAGTAGGGATTTTCCACTCTTGGATAGCTTTTATCTTATCGCTATCCATACCGATCTGTCCACAACTGATGACATGTCCAAGGAAGTCGATACATGTTTGTGCGAAAGCACATTTTTCTTTCTTGACGTACAACTGATTCTGCCGCAGCTTGTCAAACACTAGCTTTAGGTGCACTTTGTGCTCCTCCAGGGTTGTACTATATATAACTATGTCGTCGAGGTATACTACGACAAACTGATCCAAGTATTTGTGGAAAACCTGGTTCATTATCGTGCAGAACATAGTTGGGGCATTTGTCAAACCAAAGGGCATTACTAGGAATTCAAAGGCCCCATACCTTGTTACACACGTCGTCTTGGGCTCGTCCCCTTCGGCAATACGTACTTGGTAGTACCCTGATCGTAAGTTTAAATTCATGAAGTATTTGGCCCCGTGAAGCTGGTCAAACAAATCGGATATTATCGGCAGTGGGTATTTGTTGCATACCATCACTTTGTTTAAGTCTCTATAATTTATGCACAGACGCAATAACCCATCCTTTTTTCTGAAATAGTACGGAGGCTCCGTAAGGTGCCTTTGTCGGGCAGATGAATCCTGTCGTCAACAATCCATCTAGTTGTTTTCTTAATTCGGCTAGCTTAGGGGGAGTTATCCGGTATGCGTTCTTTGCTAAGGATTTAACCCTAGGGAGGAGTTCAATTGGGGTGGTTGTGTTTGTGGTAAGGTCTCTGGCATTGTGTCAGCATAACTGTTGGAAAATAAACTTAAATGTTTTTTGTTTTCTGGTTTTTTTTTTTTTTTTAGTCAAAACGATTTATTAGGAGGGCATAATTATCTCAGGTAGGGGGAGCAAACAAGGGAGAAATTTATTGAAGGGAGAGTAAATGGGTCAGAAAAATCGTTGGCAGTTAAAGCCAAATTTGGCCTCGGGAAATGCTATAAAAAGGCCTCATGTATTCAATGTAATAGTGCAGAGAGAAATAACAACAACAAAGAGAAGGAAAATATTTACCGTCTGAGTTAGTGTGTAATAACCTCTTAAAAACTTCTTTGTCTCCTTGTCTCTCTCTCCCCTTGCGACACCTCCTTTCTTAAAGTTTAGTGAGAGTTATCTAAAGGAGTTAGATTCAGAGCGAGCGTTTTATTTTGAGGTTGGTATCGGAGCAACTTTAGCTTACTTCATCAAATTGGTATCAGAGAGATTTCAATTCCAACAAATTGGTATCAGAGCAGCGTTAGTTTCAACAAATTGGCATTAGAGTTGCGTTCAATTTCTACAAATTGGTATCAGAGCCGATGGCGAACATGACGGGACAAATGCCGCTACCACGATTGACGAAGACAAACTACGAGAATTGGAGCATCCAAATGAAAGCTCTTCTCGGTTCGCAAGACGCATGGGAGGTGGTCGAAGACGATTTCGAAGAACTGTTTGATACCACGGGTTACACGGTGGCGCAAAACAAGGCGCTAAAGGAATTACGGTCAAAGAATAAGACAACACCATACATGCTGTTCCGAGCTGTTGACGAGTCAGGCTTTGAGAAGATTGCAAGGGCAACTACTTCAAAAGAAGCGCGAGACACTTTAGAAAAGGTGTTCAAAGGAACCAACGGAGTCAAGCAGGTGCGTCTCCAGACTCTGCGTGGCGAGTTGGAGAGCATGAAGATGAAGGAGTCAGAAAATGTATCTGACTACATTACTCGTGTACAGACCGTGCAAATCAGTTAAATCGGAACAGAGAAATGTTACCCAAAACACGGGTTGTGGAGAAAATTTTGAGGTCATTAACAAACAACTTCAAGAATGTTATTTGTGCCATACAGGAATCGAAGGACCTGACGAAGTTCACAATCGATGAGCTTGCCGGTTCTCTCTAGGCACACGAGCAACGTAAGAAAAAAAGGAGGAGCCATTCGATCAAGCGCTTCAGACGAAAGCAACAATAAAGGATGGAAAACTTCTCTACTCACAAAATTTTCAAGGTAAAGATAGTGGAAGCCGCGGGAATGGTCGAGGTGGTTAAGGTAATAGTCACGAAGAAAACTACCAGGAGAAAAGACTATCCAGCGAAGCAAATTGGCGTGGAAGAGGACGTATTCAAGGGCGCGGTCAAGGATACAATCCCAACATCCAATGCTTCAAATGTCAGAAATATGGCCATTACGCAAATAATTGTAACTCCGAAAAATGTTACAATTGCGGCAGAATCGGGCACGTTGCAAAAGCATGTTGAGTCGGGAAAAGGGTGGAAGAAACAACCAATCTTACCATGGAAGACGTAATAGATGACAGTCTTCTTTTAATGGCTCAAGATGAAGAGAATGTCAACAATCACACTCTCTGGTACTTCGACTCAGGGGCAAACAACCATATGTGCTGTCACGAGCACCTATTCAAAGAAATGCAGAAGATTGAGATGGCCATGTGTCATTTGGAGATGCGTCGAAGGTGGAAGTCAAAGGCCGAGGTATGTGATGGGGTCAATCCAAGATGTCTATTACGTACCAGACCTCAAAACCAACATATTGAGTATGGGGCAACTCACAGAGAAAGATTACTCGATATTCCTAAAGGACCGCCTGCTACACCTGAAGGATAAGAAAGAGCGCTTGGTTGCTCGAGTCAAGATAGGAAGGAATCAAATGTACAAATTGAACTTAAGAAGCATATGAGAAAAATATTTGAGAGTTGATGTAGAAGACAAGGCATCACTCTGGCATCTCCGCTTTGATCACCTACATCATGGCGGCCTAGTAGAGTTAGCGAAGAAGAATATTGTGAAGAATGCAAGCTCAGCAAGCATGCGAGAACCTCAATTCAAAAGAAGGTTGAATTTTGGGCTAAACAACCCCTCGAGTTGATCCATACAGATATATGTGGACCAATTAATCCCGAGTCCTTCAGTGGAAAGAGGTATTTTATTTCCTTTATCGATGATTACTCATGAAAAACTTGAGCTTATTTTCTGAAAGGAAAATCTGAGGCATTCGAGGTATTTAAAAAGTTCAAAGTAATGGCAAGTATACGTCGACGGCTTTCATGGAGTATTGCGAGGAGCAAGGCATAAGGCGATTTCTAACCGCACCATACACCCCTCAGCAAATGGGTGAGAAAAATCATGGTAGTTAAAGCCAAATTTGGCCTCAAGAAATGCTATAAAAAAGCCTCATGTATTAAATGTAATAGTGCAAAGAGAAATAACAACAAGAAAGAGAAGGAAAACATTTACTGTCTGAGTTAGTGTGTAATAATCTCTTGAAAACTTCTTTGTCTCCTTGTCTCTCTCTCCCCTTTCGACACCTCCTTTCTTAAAGTTTCGTGAGAGTTATCTAAACGAGTTAGATTCAAAGCGAGCGTTTTATTTCGAAGTTGGTATCGGAAAAACTTTAGCTTACTTCATCAAATTGGTATCAAAACAACTTTAGCTTACTTCATCAAATTGGTATCAGAGTGATTTCAATTCCAACAATAACTATCTAGTACATCCTTGATTTCGCTTGGAACAGTTTCCTCTTCTTCCATCAAGGGTATAGTCATAAGTGTAGATTCCTCTTGTGCGAGTCCTCTTTTCAATTGTATGGCTGAGATCATTCTAAGATTACCTGGTTGCTTGATGCTTGCAGGCATCACTGTGGGGTTGTGGTCGGTGATTACGAAGCATTTCGCTAGTGGCAGTGGGATAACTTTGTGTTTTAGGAGGAAGTCCATGTTAGTTTATTTACTCTTGTATTACAGTTTTAGTATTTGTGGATAAATAGCAAGGGAAGTTATTAGCCGTTGTTGCTGGGAAGTTAGTGTAGGTTATTAGCAGTTATTTAGTTTTTTTTCTTTCTACATATGTACAGCAAGTTGAAGAAGATAATGAAGTTGGTTTTGCTTATTTTTCTGAGTTTTGTCTCTTTCTTGTCTGAGTGTGTCTGACATTTGGTATCAGAGCTTGGTTACATGCCAAAAATCATGCCAAGAAATAATAACAACACTGGAGAGAGAGGAGGGTCGTCGAAGTTTGCAACAAAGGAAGGTCTGGTATCACTCCAATACCCGACGTTATCGAAAACCAACTACTCAGCATGGGCTATGAAGATGAAGGTGTATTTGCGTGCTCAAGGGGTGTGGGACGCAATCGAATCAACTGAGTCTCTGGATAGTCTTGATGAAAGGAAGGATCAAATGGCCTTAGCTCCTATATATCAGACAATTCCTGAGGAGATGTATTTTTTGTTAGCAGAGAAAGAAACAGCAAGAGAAGCATGGAAGACGTTAAAAACTATTCATGTCGGTGTTGAATGTGTAAAGGAGGCAAAGATCCAAACTCTGAAGATTGAGTTCGAAATTATGAATATGAAGGAGTCCAAGACTATTGATGATTATGCAGTAAGGTTGACAGTAGTTGTTAATAAAATACATACTTTTGGAGACAAGTTTGAAGAGGCATACTTTGTGAAAAAATTTCTCCGCTTAGTACCTCCTAAGTTTCTTCATATCGCATCGACAATAGAGCAATTTGTCGGTTTAAAGGTGATGACCATGGAGGAAGTCATCGGTCGTCTTAAAGTATACGAGGAACAGATCCGTGGCAACAAAGAGAATGCTGAGCATGTCTTATTGACTCAAGGAGAATGGAGAGCAAAAGAACGTAGCGACAATGGTGGCCATAGCCGAGGGCGAGGTCGCAGTGGTCGCTGGAGAGGGAGAGGTCATGGACATGGAAACGACTCGTTTCATTAGGAGAGGAAGGCTAACAAGATCAAGTTAAGATGCTAAAATTGTCAAAGCCTAGGTCACTAAGCCTCAGAATGTCGAAAGTGTTATAATTGTCAAAAGATTGGCCATTATGCATCCGAGGAGGAGCGATGGCATTGTGGCAGAGGTCCAGAATGTGGCAACGGAGGTAGCGAAAAGAAAAGGAGATAAAATAGAAGGACTGTGATGGCGAGAAGAAGGAGAAGGAGGATGGAAACAATGGCGGTGCTATTGAAAATCAGGTCGCCGGAGAAACAAAAGCAGAGAAGGAGAAGGAGAAGGAGAAGGAGAAGGAGAAGGAGAAGGAGAAGGAGGCCATTGTTTCCGGCAGTGCAATTGAAGTAGCACAGGTAATTAAACCTGTTGAGGAAAAGTCGTTGGCCGGACAAGTAAAACAGGTAATTAAAACTGTCGATGAAAAGCAGTTGCCCATTGAAACGAAGACAGAGAAGAAGGAAGGCGTCGATAATGGCGGTAGCGACAGCGTTGAACAAGTAATCAAACCGGTGAAAGGAACTATTGATATTCGATGTCATTATGTGAAGGCAAAGCAAGTAGAAAGAAACAATTGCATGGGAATCCATTAACATGGACTTCAAATGTGGCACTATCATCCTGTGAAGCGGAGTATATTGCGGCGACGTCAGCTGCTTGTCAAGGAATATGGTTAGGATGTTTACTGAAAGAATTGGTTTGAAGAATGTAAGAATGTGAAGATCGAAATACAAGATTAAGGGGATGATTTGTTTGTTTATTTAATCTTGTATTACAGTTTTAGTATTTGTGGATAAATAGCAAGGGAAGTTATTAGCCGTTGCTGGGAAGTTAGTATAGGTTATTAGCAGTTATTTAGTTTTTTTTTTTTTTTTTTTCTTTCTACATATGTACAGCAAGTTGAAGAAGATAATGATGTTGGTTTTGCTTATTTTTGCTGAGTGTTGTCTCTTTCTTGTATGAGTGTGTCTGACAGTCCATCCCAAGTACCACGTTGAAGTCATCCATGCGAATCACGACAAGGTCCATTTCTCCTGTCCATGTCCCTAATTTAAAGGGAACTCTTTTAGAAACTCCCACAATAGGCAAGGCCTCGGAGTTAAAAGCTTTCATTTTTTTTGGGTCTTTTTCTATGGTGAGTCCCAATCTTCGTGCTTCTTGGTCGGCAATGAAGTTGTGGGTCATACCTGAGTCTATCAAGGTGCTCTTGTTTTGTCGGGAGTTTATTATTGCATCTACAAACATGAGCCCTTTCTCTATTATTTCCTTTGGGTCGACCTTCTGTTGGAGGGCTGACAAGAATTTAAGCGCACCCATTCAAGGGTTGTCCTGATCATCCCTCCTGTCATTGCTCTCTTGAATGGACACTTGGAGTGCACTGAGAGAGGCCCGATTAGGACAGTAGGACAGTCTGTGGGGGACCTTTACATAACAAGCATTGTAAAGGTGTCGTCGGGTAGTTCTTTTGAGGGTAAGGTCCTTGAGACGTCCCCACTTGGTTATTCGGAGGAGGTCTATCTGTCCACCCACTTGATCTGTTGTTACTTTTGTTTAGTCTATTGGGGCCTTCATTTCGATGACCTGGTGATCTATATGTTTTGCCCCTAGTGTTTGGGGCCTGTGTCATTTTTCTCTGGAAACTCGCTTCATTCCCAAACTCTATGAGTCTCTCAGCGCTGGCAATTGCTGTAGCTAGATCTTGAATCTTTTTCTTATGTATTTTTGTTTTAGCCCACGGTTGTAACCCATTTATCAAGAAAAAGACCTTGCCTTTCTCTGATGTACCCTGATATCTAGCATCAGGGTCGAGAACTGTCTGACATAGTCCCTTATGCTTCCAGTTTGTTTCAAGGTTATTAGTTTTTCCATTGCCATGTGTTCTACATTTTCGGGGAAGAATTAGTCCCTCAACTCTCTCTCGAGGTCTTCCCACGAGTCGATGGTGCACAATCCATTCTCGATGTCTTGCACCTTTGTACGCCACCAAAGTTTTGCATCGTCTATGAGATGCATTGAGGCTACTGTCACTTTTATGTCGTCGGTACAAGCCGTTGTGGCGTCTGGGAACTTCAGTTTGTTGGATCCTGCATTAGTTTGCCCAGCTTCAACATTCTCCACGACTTTCATTGTCACCCCAATTCGGGTGTTCATGTCGGCCATCTTTTCTTGGATGGCAATGATCGTTGTTCTGAATTCGTCAGCTAATCTATTGAACAAACTCATGATTGTATTCTGTAGCACATCAAACTCTTCACCACGTCCCTCATTGTGTGCGACAGAGATATTAGGGCTACCAGAAGATCTTGAGCTGCTCATAGGAGCAGCTCTTTCTTCGAGCGAGGCCACTGGAAACATTAATTCTGCGATTGGCAACCCATCCAGGCGATTGCCCATTGCGTCAATTTGTACGACTTTTCCATTCAATTCCGTCACCTATTCTTTCAGGAAGCGAATGGTGCCAGAGACTTCTTTAAGGAACAACATTTCCTCCTCTATTAAAGTAAGCCGGCCTGCTTGTGATTTGGGTGTCCAGCGGACTTGCGATTGTGCGACACTCACTTTCCAATGACAAGTGAGCTAAGCCAATTCGTTCTTACGTCGCCTATGGGCAAGCGACGTATGCTTGAGCCTCTGGCCTCGGTTTTAAAAGAAGGTTTTAGAAAACAAGGGTAGAGAGAGATTTTTGAAAGAAACGTTATATAAGAAAGCAAGAGAGTAACAACAACGGCTCACAGTATATAACCTTGGGTAGGGAGAAGTTGACAACTAGTTATATCCCCCTATTGTACATTCTTAAGCATTTCATGTCTGACAGGCCTAGACATTATTTTTTCGAAACGTCATACTCCCTAGAAATACAAAAGTAAAACACTAAAACATGGAAAGACATAAAGGATTTGGCTTATCATGGGCATGCGGCCATGGGCAACACGCCTTTGATGAGCATGACCATGACACTGAGCATGCATTCTTCACAAAAATTTTCTTCAAAGTCCATGTTTGGCAGCCCATGTACCATATTCTTCTTCACTAACTCGTTTTGGCCGCCATGATGTAGGTGACCAAAATGGAGATCCCACAATGATGCCTTGTCTTCAAAATCGACTCGCAAACACTTTTCTCGTATGCTTCTTAAGTTCAATTTGTACATCTGATTTCTTCCTATCTCAACACGAGCAACCAAACGCCCTTGCTTATCCTTTAGGTGTAACAGACGGTCCTTTAAGAATATCGAGTAACCTTTCTGTGAGTTGCCCCATACTCAATATGTTGTTCTTGAGGTCTGATTCGTAATAAACATCTTGGATTGACCCCATTACACCATCCTTTTGCAAGAAATATATCGTACCTCGACCTTTGACCTCCACCTTTGACGCATCTCCAAATGACACATGACCATCTTCAATCTTTTGAATTTCTTTGAATAGGTGCTCGTGGCTGCACATATGGTTGCTTGCCCCTGAGTCGAGGTACCACAGAGAGTCGTTGTTGATGTTCTCTTCATCTTGAGCCATCAAGAGAAGACCTTCATCTATTACGTCTTCCACAGTTAGGTTGGTTGTTCCTTCCACCTTTTTTTCGGCTCGACAAGCTTTTGCAACGTGCTCCATTCTGCCACAATTGTAACATTTTTCGAGTTACAATCATTTGCATGTTGGCCATATTTTTTACATTTGTAACACAGGACATTGGAATTATATCCTTGACTGCGTCCTTGGTTGCATCCTCTTCCACGCCAATTCGCTTGGCTCGATAGTCTATTCTTCTTATAATTTTCTTCATAACTATTATCTTGAATACCTCGACCATTCCCGCGACTTCCACGACCTCTACCTTGAGTATTTTGAGAGTAGAGTACCTTTCATCCTTTATTGATGCCTTAGTTTGAAGAGCTTGATCGAGAGTCTCCTTCTTTTCTTACGTTGCTCGTGTGCCTCGAGAGAACAGCGAGCTCATCGACCGTGAACGTCGCTAGGTCCTTCGACTCTTCCATGACACATACAACATTCTAGAAGTTGTCTTTTAACGACCTCAAGATCTTCTCCATAACCCGCATCTCGGGTAACATTTCTCCATATCGATTAGTTGATTTGCCACGGCCTCTACGCGTGTAATGTAGTCAAATATATTTTCTGACTCCTTCATATTCATGCTCTACAACTCGCCACGCAAAGTCTGGAGACGCACTTGCTTGACTCGGTCGGTTCCTTTGAACACTTTTTTCTAAAGTGTCCCACGCTTCTTTTGAAGTAGTTGCCCTTGCAATCCTCTCAAAGCCCGACTCGTCAACCGCCAGGAACAGCATGTATAATGCTGCCTTATCCTTTGATCGTAATTCTTTTAGCGCCTTGTTTTGCGCCGCCGTATAACCCGTGATTTTCTTTGGTTCTTCGAAACCTTCTTTGACCACCTCCCATGCGTCTTGAGAACCGAGAAGAGCTTTTATTTGGATGCTCCAATTCTCGTAGTTCGTCTTCGTCCATTGTGGTAGCGGCATTTGTCCCATCATGTTCGCTATCGGCTCTGATACCAATTTTTTGAAATAAAATTCGCTCTGATACCAATTTGTAGAAAATAACAATCCACTCTCATACCAATTTGTAGACATAAACGCTTGCTCTGAAACTAACTTGTTAAAATAACACTCACGAGGCTGTGAAGGAGATGTCGAGAGGGGAGAGACAAGGAGACAGAATTTCTAAAAAGCCCTTTTCTATTACACTGTACTTGACTTTGCTCTTCTTTTTGCAGTGAAAACAAATTAATTTATAAGTTTTCTAAAATCTAAAATTGGCTATCCCATAATCGAATGATTATTGGCTTTCATTTTTTCCTTTGGCCTTTTACTTACTCAATTTGAAAACCCTTACTAAAATTAACAAAATTAAAAACTACCTTTTTTCCATTTATGTTTATTCCCAACAAAATATAATAATTATTTTAAAATGTAATGGAAAGCTAAATATTCTCAATCGTACAAGATATTTGCCTGTAATAAAGGGTCAAATATGATATATAGTAAACCATAATTGCTAAATATCTTCAACACCACCACAAGATGAGTGTTGGATTCGAATGAATGTGAAACTTGGATATGAAAAATTCAAAGAGAGGTCGAGACACATTTTGTGAAGATGTCAACAACATGGAGATGGGCAGTTATATACTATTTGTTAGGTTGGCCAGTAACAACTTCAAGAAGAAAATGATACTCTTAAATAACAAAGAATACGTTCGACAGCAAGAAAGTGATCTGTCGTACGAGCATGCAAAAATTGAAGGACAGAATTGATAGCATGGGCAATATTTGGGAGCCTAATAGTCAAGTACCGAAGAGCGCCAACAAAAGATCGATAGAGAGTAGAATCAGAGAAAAGAGAACCATCAGCAGTCAAGTGTTGAGAAACAACCATGGGTTGTGAACTGTAGAGGCGCAAGGTAGAGGCTTCAAGATTAGGACAATGACTCTATTACGAGAAAAGGGCAAGAGACGGAGAGAGAGAGAGAGGGTTTGATGGTGGTTGTGAAGGAATGGTGGACGTGGTGGCAGTCAGAGCAAGAGAGGAAGAGGAGGGAAGAAACTGAGAAAGCGGACTATGGAGTGTATTTTAGGCAAAGAAATAAAGAGAGAGCAGAGACGAAGTGGGGTCTACGCCTTGTGGACTGGTTTTCTATCGAAAAAATGAGCATGAATAAGAATATCTCGAGCATATTTTAACTGACTAATAAAAAGACCATCAGAAGTGGGTGAAGCTTTAAGACAAAAAATAAGAGTAAATAAAAAAATATCCTAAGAAAACTATAGCAATAGCTAATGTTGATAGTGAAACCCTAAGATCTGCTTCTCCATTGGAGAGCCAAGAGTGAAGACAGACCAGTTGAATTTGAAGTAGTAGAACAAAGGAAATTACATCCACGATGATAGATCCAGAGACAATGATTATGTTCATACACCACCATTGATGTTGAATAAACTTAAAATTGTAAAGGTTAGTTTTGTTGAAATAAACTTAAAATGCCAAACGTTAACTTTAGTAAATTTGTTAGGAAAGTTAATTTGAAAAGTTAATTTGAAAAGTAAGGCAAAAGAAAAGGCCCAGAGCCTTTTTAGGAATGATGGTAGGTTTATGGGAGTTATCCCATCCTATTATTAGTGTTAGAAAAGTTATAAATACCTAATCCTTCTATTCTAAAGTCGAAGCAAAACACAGAGCAAAAGAGAGCAAGAGAAAAGAAATACAAAGCAATAGAAAAGGTTATTTGATAAAATCAGTGTTCTTTGTCTCCTTGTCTCTCCTCTCTCGACATCTCCTTCACAAATACGCGAGTAGTATTTTCACAAAGTGGTATCGGAGTGTTCTATCGTTAGTGTGTGAGAGAGTTACTTTACAGATTAGTGAGTCTTATTTTAACAAATTGGTATTAGAGCCGATGGCAAATGTGATGGGTCAAATGTCACTACCGCGACTAACGAAGACGAACTACAAGAATTTAAGCATCCAAATAAAAACTCTTCTCGATTCTCAAGACGCATGGGAGGTGGTCGAAGGTCTCAAAGAACCAAAGGATACCACGGGTTATACGGCAGCACAAAACAAGGCGTTAAAAGAATTGCGATCAAAGGATAAGGCGGCATTATACATGCTGTTCCGAGCCGTTGACGAGTCGGGCTTTGAGAAGATTGCTAGGGCAACTACTTCAAAAGCAGTGTGAGACACTTTAGAAAAAGTGTTCAAAGGAACCAACAGAGTCAAGCAAGTGTGTCTCCAAACTGTTCATGATGAGTTGGAGAGCATGGAGATGAAGGAGTCAGAAAACGTATCTGACTACATTACGAGCGTAAAGACTGTGGTAAACCAACTAAATTGAAACGGAAAAATGTTACCCGAGACACGGGTTGTGGAGAAGATCTTGAGGTCATGAACTAACAACTTCGAGAATGTTGTATTTGCGATAGAAGAGTCAAAGGACCTAGCGACGTTCACGGTCGATGAGCTCGTCGGTTCTCTTGAGGCACACGAGCAACGTAAAAGAAGGAGGAAACACTCGATCAAGCACTTCAAACCAAGGTATCAATAAAAGATGAAAAGCTATTCTACTCTCAAAATGTTCAAGGTAGACGTCATGGAAGTCGCGAAAATGGTCGAGGTGGTCAAGGCAGCAGAAATGTAAGACATTATAAGGAGAAGAGACAGTCGAGACAAGCAAATTGGCGTGGAAGAGGACGCGGTCAAGGATATTATTCCAACATTCGGTGCTATAAATGTAAAAAATATGGTCACTATGCAAATGATTGTAACTTCGACAAATGTTACAATTAAGGCAGAGTGGGGCATTTTGCAAGATATTGTCAATCCAATAAAAAAGTGGAAGAATGATCAACCTAGACTTGGATGACACAACAAATGAAGGTATTCTCTTGATGGCCCAAAATGAAGATTTGAAAGCAAAAGAACACGGCGGTGCAAAAGATGATGACGGTAGTCATGAGGCGGTGGAAGCCGTTGGAAATGAGGTGATATGCAGTAGATTTGGCAAAATCGCGATATTAGAGTCGAGAAAATCGAGGAAGGATGAACAACTGGATAACAGAGAGCTTAAGCTCGAAGATAGAGAGCTCCAATGGCGGGAAAAGGAGTTTGAGGAAGAAAGAAAAAAGAGGATGAAAATGGAAGAGAAAATGGAAGAAGAAAAGGTGGAATGAAGAGAAAGAATGGTAGAAATGCAGATTGAACATGAGAAACAGATGGTGCAAATGCAGGCTGCAATCCCTTCAATATCCCAAAACAATGACCATGCGATCAGTGAACGAGCGTCTTTCGAAGGAGAAAGTAGAGATTGAAAAAGAAAAGAAAGATTTAGAAATGGAGATTGAAAGGTTAGAGAAGGAAGTGGCTGAGCTGAGTGAGAGTACTTTCTATCTCAAATAGGAGAAGGAAGAGAATGAGAAGGTAATATTTGAGCTCGTGAAGAAAATTGAAGAAGGTGTGGAGAAAGAGAATGACTTATTAATCGAGATTAATGGTCTAGTGGAAGAGCTAGTGAGGGAGGAGAAAGATATAGAGATGCTAACTCAATAGAGAGACTCACTCGACGTGAATCTGAATCGGGTCCAAGAGGAGGCAGTGAATTTACAACACACGATTGAGATAATCACTCGTGATAAAGTCGAAATGGAGGAGGAAAAAATGGAAGTGGAAAATGTCGTTGTGAACTTGCTGAGTCGAGCATGGCTGAGAACGGGAGAAATGAGGAGTTGGTGTCTCAAACGGGTTGTTCTCGAGAAGCTCCAAATGAAGTTTCGTCAGAAAAGGACAAGCTTAGTTTGCTCGAGGACAAGGAGAGGAAATTAAAGAAACCACGACTGAGCTCGAGAAAATGAAAATGGCACAGGTGGAATCGTTGAATATAGCATTTAAGTTTACGGGCGAGTTTCGTTGGAATAAACTTAAAATGCTAAAGGTTATTTTGTTGAAATAAACTTAAAATGTAAAATGTTAACTTTAGTAGAATTTGTTTGCAAAGTTAATTTGAAAAGTGAGGTGAAAGAAAAGGCCCAAGCCTTTTTAGGAATGTTGGTAGGTTTATGGGTGTTCTCTCATCCTATTATCTTATAAAAGTTATAAACTACCTAATCCTTCTATTGTAAAGTCAGAACAAAACACAGAGCAAGAGAGAAGAAATACAGAGCAATATTAAAGGTTATTTGATACAATTAGTTTTCATTGTCTTCTTGTCTCTCCTCTATCGACATCTCCTTCACAAATATGCGAGTAGTATTTTCACATAGCGATATCGGAGCGTTCTATTGTTAGTGTGTGTGAGAGTTACTTCACAAATTAGTGAGTCTTATTTTAACAATTGCCAAGAGTGGAAGTCGGCGACGGAGCCAGAGTAGGAGGAGTCAAGATCGAGGGATTTACAACTTGAGTCTACACTGATGACTCTGAAGGAGCAGTATATGGAGCCGGTGGAGAAGTATTCGGCGTCATATCAGGTGGTGAAGTTCCAATGGACGGAAAGGGAGCCACTCTCCCCGGAGCAAGAGATGAAGACAACGTTGAAGCTGGAGTAGTCGCCATAGTGGGTGAAGGAGCTGATTTTGGCAAGGAGGCCAACGACGACTTGGTTGGCGAAGAGGCCAGTGACCATGCCCCCTGGAGCAAAGGACAAAGATAGTATTGAAGCTGCAGGAATCGCAACAGCGGGCATAGGAGCCTATTTTGGCGAGGAATCGCCCCGGAGCAATTTCTTCTTCCGAATGCCTAGCTTCTTCACCTCATCTTGATTTCTCGCGATTACGTTCTACTATGGAGCCCTAAATAACTGTTATCTCTAATCTTTGTTTTGGCACACATTGGCTCGAAATGCAGTGGTACATGGTCGATTTTCTTGTTACCTCATAATGGACAATTTAAAGATTGACACAACTAGAATTTTGTTCAGGTAGATACAGATTACTATGTTATATCAATACATATAATTTCATTGATTCATCTAGCAGTAATTTCTATTTCGGATTAGATTTAGGTTATTCCTAATGAGGAAACCAACATAAGTTTTTAACAACAAAAAGCACATGTACATAAAATAGACTTGGAAAAGGATTCTCGGAAGTCTCTAGTTTAGCTGCCTTGTCACCTCGTTTGTTCTGAACCTCCTCTATTTGAAAATTAAAGCTAAAATAATTTTGATGAGTAATTAATTTAATCGGCAAGTAGCTAACTTGTCATTTACAAGTTTTATTATTTATCTTTCCCGTCATTCTTAAGTTTAATTCACCGTTGACTCCTATTTTGTTTTACTAAGATCATTTGTTCATTAAAACGTATTTCAACTACTTTTAGCTTAGGTTATTGACTCTCTATATGTACATTTAGAATTTTTAGACTCATATGTAAGACTCGTTATCAGTCAAATACTACTTGTCTACTAATTTCTTTGACAGCCTATAACATCATATAATCTAACGGTCAGGAATCCTTATTGTTTCTAACTTAGCACACAGTGCGTCGGTTAGGAATTCCACGGGATTAGTAGACTACAATACTCATATATATAGCCCATGGCTCAATAAACTCTACTCACATATATAGCATACTCACATCATATGCATGCATTCATATATTTATAATTTTCGAACTCAAAACATTCTATACTTCATTGGTAGCATGCTTACATCTTAGGCAGACAATCACAATATACAAACAATTAGTCATATCATGAACACATATATTAGTATTTTAAGCTTTTAATCATGTAATCAGCATACTCGTATATTTCAAAACGAATTAAGAACTTGTTTGAGAAGTTTAATATGCTACTTGGTTTGGACTTGCTCTTTTTGTAATGTATACTTAAAAGGGTAACCTAACACAATTCCTCCAATTGAACCTATATTTAACAATTTCAAGGTAAGTATAGGTCAATCGTGATAGAACAGGTCAAAAGGAGTCAAACGAAACAAACCGAAAGTCAAGATAGTAGCTCACGCGTCAAAATAAGGTTCCCCACGCGCCTGGACTACAGTCAATCGCTCTCACCACTCGTAGTCTTCACTCGCGCGCGTGTACTGCAGGTGCCTCGTCTTCTTCTTCCTCACGCATTTTCTACAATCATCAACTTTCTGTTAATACCCATTATGTCCCAACACGACAATCTACTCCTACAACCCGAGATTCAAACTAACCCCTTCTACAACTTTGTTGATCTCATTATTGTAATTCTAACAAGCCATACTTCATAACCTAATATAGCTTATCTCTTGGGATTTCGTCCAAGAGTTTCTACAAATGTTCCTCCAACCTCGAGCTTATGCCCCGATATGGCAATCACCAAAAACCATGAGTTCGAAAAACATTGATTTTACATAACTAAAGGCTAACTCAGAGTATGGTTGCCTCTGGAATCACTTAAACCATAAAAATGCCACCTTTCAAACCTTCGGATCGAGGTGCAAAATGACAATAATAATACATAGGCAAACAAAATAACATTATTTCATTGGTTTCATGCTTATCTTTGCATATTAAAATATAGTTTTTATATTAAAATAATCATTTTGTCTTACTATTACTTGAGGGGACTGATTTGATTGGGCTCGAAAAATAAAGAAGAGAGAGGAGAGAGAAAGAGGAGAAAGAAGAGAGAGATCAGATTAGGGTTTTGAGGTTGGAGGAGAAGATTCGATTAAAAACCGACACCGGAGATCTGAGAATCCTCAACCTAGACCTTCAGTCGTCCGAGGCAAGTTGCTTCCATGAATCACACCTTCCTATTTAGTAAAAAACGTTCGAGAACTCAAGGTTAGTCTGCGAATGTCTATATTGAGAGGTTTATCGAGATTTTCGTGTGCAAGTGGCGTTTTTTAGTGATTCTTGGACTTTTACCCTCAGGACTGTGATCTTCGCAAGTTTTGGAGTGAAGGCGATCGAGCTATAAAAATTGGAAGAAAATAGATATCCAAGAAGTAGAATATGAGATCTACAATGTTCATGAAGAAAACTTGCTAATTTGGATTACGGATTGGAAGTTATAAAAATCGGAAGAAAATGGATCGAAAACGCGAAAAACTCACGTTTCTGGAAAATTTTGAAAAATGCAGGAGGAGAGAGGCAAGAACGCCACCACGCATCGGCCTGCGTATGGAGTAGCATGGTAGGATCGACGAGTGACACATGGCGAGTGCCGGCTAGAGAGATGCGTCCCACACGCTAGGCGACACGCGTCAAGCGTGTGTAATCGGGTTGGCCTGAACCTGAACCGGAGCTCCGCACTCAATCGGGCGTACCGAGACGAACTGAACCTGTCGTAGGCCCGCAACTGCGCGGGAAGTCACGCACGTGTAAGAAGCCCTCCAGGTGCGTGTAGCGCGCATGCGTAGTTTTTTTTCGTTCGTTCGACCTCCATTTGCTTATTTTTCGTTCCTGTTTCTATATTAACCCTATTATTATGTGAATTAGGACCTATCAAGGAGATTCCAAAATTTTTGGAATCTTTTCCGTCAAGAAACTTGAGCTTGGGAAGACACGCGTCAACCAAGTAAGTAGCCATTTGGATTCCCATGAGCAGTACTTGTAGGAACCGCTTGGAATACCCATGAACTTAGCTAGCCGAACCTAGCATATTAGTATGAAAACCATGGAAATGAAATGAATAAGGAAAAGCTAGATATGAAATGATTATGTAAAATATTTAGATTGAGATTCTGATAATGTATGTATGCATGAGAAGGATGGAAAACTTGTGAAATCTGCGCTCCGGGTGAAGATGGACGTTATCTCTCCGTTGAGCATGTTTGTTAATATTGCATGAACTGCCACTTGTTAACATTAGTGCATGAATGCTTGTGTTATCTTTCTTGTTGAATATGAATAATTTATGAGCTGAGATTAGAGTGCTTATGACTAAGTAGGCTAGACGAGACCCTAGATTAGGAGACCTCTAGAATACCGTGCATTTAGACCCACGAAACGATTACCAACGGATCCAAAACCCAGAATTTCAAACCACGACAGGTTTATGAGATCCTGCACGAGAATCCTAGAGATGAATGAATCTAGGTCTAAGCCACCAAGAGTCTACACTAGAAAGACTAGTAGGACACCACGGTAACTATAGGTAGCCCGCTAGAGTTGAGCAGTGTGGATAGTGTCACTAGAACCTTCCCTTCCCTTTCTACTTCGATACCATACCGTCGAGATAGAGCTCTGGTACAAAGATTGTTGAGCCAGGCAGATCTAGATAGGGAAGTGTGACAGGTGCCCCGACCTAGTGGTGATAGCTAAGGGGTCTTCTGAACAAGACTCTTGGGTCGTTGAAACCCGTCCCTAAGCAGGAGAACGTGCAACCACATAGGATGACTTAGTAGCTTATCGGCACACTAGGGATCGTAACTCCGTATTTTAGTGGATGTATGGTCTCGTGGGAGGGTTGTCAGCTAACCTCCACGGATGATGTTCAGGAAGAGTTCTTATTTAGATCCACGCATACGATCCCCTCAGATTTACTTGTGAGGTCGCACCTCACCTCAGGACACTAATCATTCCACCGCATAAGATGGGCAAGCCTCCTAAAATACAGAAAATAGAGTTGTAACATGAATACGATACCTACTAAGATACGACCATGGATATGATACCTACTAAGATAAGACCATGGATATGATACCTACTAAGATAAGACCATGGATACGATACTTACTAAGATAAGGATGCGGAAAGAGCCTACAAAGTAGGTTGCTTACTGAGTATATTTTTATACTCACCCCTTTTTCTCTTTTTTTTAGGTACCATTCGATATGGGGAGGTGTTCAAGAGCTGCACTATCACATAGGGATGTCGTTCCAGAGCGTTCGTCCGTTTTCATATTTGGAGTCTTTTGTAGTTCATTTTATATTTGTATTTACCATTTGTAACATTTGACATTTATTTTTTATTTAATTTTGGAGATATTGACTTCCTTTACTTGTTTTAAATTTTACCAAATTTTTATCTTCTATTTTATTTTCTTTTAAATTTTATTTGTTTTCGATATCGTCTTTTTAGTCACGATTCGATTTTTTGAAGCCTCGAAAATCGGGTCATGACATTGATAAACAACATAAACCTTAGAAATCCTATGCTTAGAATTTGCACCAAGATTCAGAATCAAGATTTGGCCATAATGGCCCCAACATTTTCCTGTGTCCCTCGCTACATAGACTAAGGCAGCATCGCACAAAATGAGGCATTCCACCTCGGTGAGAAAAAAAATATGATCATGATGTACCATGTAGGAGGTTTAGAGTGCTACTTAGCTGTCTGAGTGTCGTAATAAGCTTAGGGTCTTAGTTGTGTATTTTAAAAAAAAAAAAATAGCCTACTTCAAAACTCAATACCGCCCTAGAACGCAAGCTTAGGGTCTTAGGAGTGCAAGATGGAATTCACTCCTACCCACATTGGCTCCAACGATCCTAGATTAACCAGCTAAACTCATTAACCTTATTAACCAATATTCATTAACTACTAGGACACTCCACTATAGCCTAGTAGTTGCACTCCCCTCACTATAGATATATTTTTGTCCATTTGATATAACCATGATTAGTAAGTCGATCCTTCACATGTTGTTCGTAACTAGAGCTGGGTCAATTTACTGTTTTACCCTTGAAGTTACTTCTTGTTCCTTATGTCCCACTGATCCTCTAATGAACAATTGGTTTGTGGTCCAACAATAAACTGAATCCCTCTCAGGCCAATGAGAGGGTGGGGCCCCTTGTTCAAGACCTGGAGTCAGTACTTATGGAAACTACCTCTCTTCTATCCCTAAAAGTGGGTAGGAGTGGAGTCCATCTTGCACCCCACGTCCCCAGCCATTCACCAAGTCTTACCCCTGAAATGGGAGGCCTATTGAGTCGGCAAACTCGAGCCACTTTCACCCATGCAAATCTAAGGCTAATTCCGAATAAACAAGAGTTCATGGTTAGCTAGGATTAAGATCGAGTTACCTAGGTCATCGAATGAAAAAAAAAATCAATCTCAACAATAAACGACATTATAAAGTGAGAGTGATTTTCTTCATGGTTCGATCTTATGCAATAAGGACGCCCCCACTCACATGTCTCCGCATATACAATTTAGTGATCACATTGTTTATATCATATACAAAAGTGGGTCACATCCATAGTGTCCCCAGGATAAGGTACTCGGCTTTATCCTTGTACTATAGATCATTTTGACTATATACTTGAACTTGATCCACTCTTATGTTTCTACATATTGTTCAAGTAATCATACTATAGTCAGAGTGTTCTTAGTTTATTGGATTTAGATTAATAATCATAAAATTCACTTTATTCAATAACAATCTTTATTGAATAAACATCAATAATAACTTTATTGAAAATAGAATATGTTTTTGTTTACAAACTATGAGTTTTAGGACATAAAAACTCAACAAACTCTCACTTGGACTAAAACTCTACTAGGGTTTCATAATGTTGAGTTGAGAAAAAGACATAAATACAATAAACTAGGGTATCACATACTCATGCCTTTTCTCCCACTTGCCCTTAGATTACATAACTAGTAGTTCTAGACTTACTAGGTGTCCTTTAAACACTTTAGCCATGAGGGGCTTTGTAAATGGATCAACAATGTTGTGCTCTGAACTATCTATGTGACGATCACATCTCCTCGTTGCACAATCTCCCTTATGAGATGATATTTGCACTCAATATGTTTTCCTCGCTTATGGCTTCTTGATTCTTTTGAATTTGCAACTGCTCCACTGTTATCACAATAAAGAGTGACGGGCAGATGCATATATGGAACGACTTCCAAATCAGTTAAGAACTTCTTAAGCCATACAGATTCTTTCGCTGCTTCACAAGCAGCAACATACTCAGTCTCCATGGTTGAATCAGAAGTGCAACCTTGTTTATTCTCCATATTATTGCTCCTCTGTTCAGAGTGAAGATAGATCCTGATGTCGATTTTCTCGAATCTACATCGGTCTAAAAAATCTGAGTTAGTGTACCTTGTAAAGATCAGATCCTTAGCGCCATACATTATTATATAATCTCTCGTTCTCCTAAAATACTTGAGGATATTCTTACGGCAGTCCAATGAGCACATCCCAGATTGGATTGATATCTAATAACAATTCACACGGCATAGCATATGTCGGGTAGGGTACATAGCATGTCATACATCAGACTACCGACTGTTGATGCATAGGGAATATGTCTCATATCCTCAACTAATTGAGGTGTCTTAGGACTTTGTTCCTTCGACAAATGAACTCTATTCTTGAAAGGTAATTATCCTTTCTTTGAGTCCTGCATGTTATATCGAACCAACATTTTGTCGATGTACGATGCCTGAGACAATGCTAGTGTTTTGTTCTTGTGATTTCGAACAATTTAGATTCCAAGAACAAACTGAGCCTCTCCCAAATCTTTCATTTGAAATTGTGTCGCTAGCCAATGCTTAATGTCAGTCAGAAATCCCACATCATTCCCAATGAGTAGGATATCGTCAACGTACAACACCAGAAAAGCTACTGGAGAGTTGACTATCCTTTTGTAAACACAAGGTTCGTCAACATTCTGTTTAAAGCCATAAGATTTGATCGCAGTATCAAACTGTATATTCCAGGATCGAGATTCTTGCTTCAACCCATAAATAGATCTTTTAAGCTTGCAAACCCTTTGGTCATGATCCTGTTCAATGAACCCCTCTAGTTAAGCCATATAGATACTCTCTTCAAGATTACCATTTAGAAAGAATGTCTTAACATCCATTTGCCAAATTTCATAATCATAAAGGCAATGGACAAGAGTATTCTAATCGATTTAAGCATAGCAATAGGAGAGAAGGTTTCTTCACAGTCCACCCCCTCTCTTTGAGTATAAGCCTTTGCTACAAGACAAGCTTTAAAGGTCTGTACCTTACCAATTTGGTCTCGTTTTCTCTTATAGATCCATTTGCAACCAATAGGTTTTATCCCATCTGGTTGATCTACAAGTTCTCAAATTGAATTGAAGTACATCAACTCCATTTCAAGATTCACGGCTTTGATCCACTAATCTCTATCTTCATCATTCATTACCTGTTTATAGATCAATGAATCCTCAATGTCATCATCAGGTATGATGATCTGTGTTTCTGCCAAACCCAAGTAACGATCGAGTTGAGTTATAACACTCCCACTACGTCAAGGCATTCTCAACTCTTGAGAAGAATGTGATTGACCAAAAGTGTCATCTCCATCAACAACTCTGGTTGTTTTATCAGTAGCTTCTTTAGAAATCTCACTTAATACTAGTTTGCTGCGAGGTTGATGATTTCTTACATGGTCTTCCTCTAAGAATGTAGCGTTTGTTGATACAAACACTATATTTTCTTGAGGGTTATAAAATAAACCACATTTCGTCTCTTTGGGGTATCCTACGAATAGACATAATTTTGAACGACGTTCTAATTTCTTGGGGTTTTGCACCAACACATGTGTTGGGCATCCCCAAATCTTGTAGTGACATAAACTACCTTTACGCCCTCTCCATAACTCATAAGGTGTTTCTGAAACACTCTTAGAAGGAACCATGTTCAAAATGTATGTTGCAGTCTCCGCTGCATATCCTCAAAACGAATCAAGTAATTGAGCGAAACTCATCATAGACCAAACCATGTCTAATAGAGTTCTATTTTTCCTTTCTAATATACCATTCTGTTGAGGTATACCAGGGGCTTAGAGTTGAGACGTTATTCCATGTTCTATTATATAGTCCTGGAATCTTAAGTCCATATACTCTCCACCTCGATCTGATCGAAGTGTTTTAATAGTTTTACCTAATAGATTCTCAACCTCAGACTTGTACTCTTTGAACTTTTCAAGAGTTTCGGTGATATGTGAAAATCACTACAAGGGGAGTATGATTTAGATTACCTTGTTGATTGAATATCTCAAGGCAAGAACATTGTTTGAGATTCGAATTACTCCACAAGCAAGATCGATCATGTCTAGCTTGAATGATTCTTGTTGATCAAATATCTCAACACAAGAACAATTGTTTGAGATTCGAATCACTCCACAAGCAAGATTGATCATGTCAAGCTTGAATAATTCTACATGCAACCTAAACTACATAGAATTGCAAAGAAACTTAGTCATTGGCTAAAGAAAGCAGAAATGCTCCTTTTACTATTCCAAGTTTACTTACAAATACAACATACATGGTTTTATATAGTCTCAAAATGAAACTATTAAAGGCATTCAAAGAGTTGTAACATTCATACTTAATGGTCATAATTAACCATTATGTAATTGTAACCTAAATTAAATAAAAAGTCTTAAAATACATTAATGAAATACAATAACTCTAAATTACTCTAAATTATAATCCACCGAAAATTTATAACATGAAACTTCATTCTTCTTCAATGTGGCATGAATTAAAATATCTTTTGATAATTTCAACAATATTTTCTTCACATCTTCATTGAATGTATATTGTATGATTGATGCATCGTGATTCATATCATTTGGACTTGTGATGCATTAGGTAAAGATAGTCATGCCTTGAATAACCACCAATAAAATTGATGAAATATTCAGACCCTCCTCGTGCTTTGACATTCATTGGACCATAGAGATCTGTATGTATGAGTTCTAAGGTTTCTTTGGCTCTATAACCTTTTTCGAAAAACGGTTGTTTAATCATTTTACCCTCAAGACAAGACTCACATGGAGGTAAAGAGTTGTCTTCCAACTCATTTAGAAGTCCTCTTTTAACCAATCTCTCAAACCTATTGAGATGAATGTGGCCTAGTCTTAAGTGCCAAAGATAGGTATTAGGAGAAATTTTTTTGTCATTTATTTTGAGTTTCAGCTGTTTTAAACATCTCGGTATTTAAAATAGCTTCTCGGTTTTAACATATATAAGTTGTTTTCTAGTTTTGTAGAACAAATATGGATACCTATTTTGCAAATGAACACTTCATTGATTTCAAAAGATACTTTATACCATTGTTCTAATAAACAAGAGATAGATATTAGATTTCTTTTCATTCTAGGAACAAAAAGTACATTATATAATATAAGAATCTATCCCAAAAAACAACTTTAAATTTCCTACTAATATTGCTGAGACAACCTCTTCTGTTCCAACCCTGAGTGTTATCTCGCCGTCTGCAAGCATTCTCCAAAAGCTGGTTTCTTGGAAAAATGAACAAATATGATTAGTGACCCCTGAATCTAGTATCCAAGTTGAGTTATCATACTCTACTAAACATATTTCTACAACTAGTAAATCATATTTACCTTGTTGTGTCTTTTTGGCTTTCTTCTTTGCAAGGTATTTTGGGCAGTTTCTCTTCCAGTGCCCGTTTTCGTTGCAATAGAAACATTTTCCTTTATCTTCTTTTTGAACCTTGTGTTTGCAGTCAGTAGGAATCTTATTTTTCCCCTTACCCTTCTTCTTTATCAAAACATTTTTAGAAGTTGAAGAATCATACTTATTTTTGGAGGACAATCCTCATAGTAATTTCTTAGAGATAGCAATATTTGCTTCTCCTGTTTGTCCCTTGTTCGTTAAGAGGGATTGATAAGTCTGTAGCTCATTGAGAAGAGTAGTCAAGTTATATTCTATCTTGTTCATCATCGCATTTATGCGGAATTGGAAGAAGCTCTTCGGAAGAGACTCCATGATAAAATTGACTTGACTCTTCTCATCAATGACAACTCCATTTACTTATGTCACATTGAAATGGACCATCATGTCCAGGACATGTTCTCTAACTGAGGTTCCTTCTTTCAGACGGCAGTTGTAAACGTATTTTATGGCATCATGTCTAAGGGTGAAGGACGGTTATCCAAACATCCCTTTTAGAGATTCCATGATCTCTTTAGCAGTACCCATAACATCGTGTTTCTTAGCCAAAACATTAGATATGCTGCCTAAAATGTACACTAGGGCTTTGTCATTTGCCTTTGTCCATCTGTCATATGCATCCCGAACTGTTCGGTTTGCATTTGAGCTGTGGTTTGGAGGACATTCCTCAGTTAAAACAAACCTTAAATCATCAATTACAAGTATTGTGTTTAGGTTTGATTTCCAAGTTGCGTAATTATCGCCGTTTAATTTCTTAGAAGCGAGTAATTGTACTATTGAGTTTGTCATGCTGTGATATAAAGAAAATTCTATTAGTGATTTGACTTAATTTTGTTTAATCCAATCAGGTTTAGCAAATGTACTAATAAACCCAAAAATTATTAATTTGCAACGATACTTTAGTGAGTTAGAGCAACTGTTACCGAGAGCAGTCAATCACTCCTTCACTAAACCAAGACATTCTTGACTTAAACACTAATCCCAGAATAACTCTTATTCCTATAGTGTTTTAGTTATCGCCACTTTGGTCAAGAATATATTAACTCTTAATAATTCTTTGTAAGTGTGACCCGCCATTTTTAGACCTTAGAGATCGGCCCCAACAATGCTATCGAATGAAAAAGCCAAAGTTGGGAATGGACCTAAGAAATCCTATCCATTTCTAAAGTTTGCGTTATTTCAACTCCCATGTTACAACCCTCCGAATGGGTAGTTGCTCTAAGGCAACATGCAGGCAGAACATGGGAATCTCATGGTGCAACCTAGTGGTGGAGACCATAGGACGTGTTGATATACTTCCTTCTCCCACTTACTATAAATCTTTCTCTATTCACCTTGTTATTGACTCATGCAAATACCTTCCGAATGGAGGCCGCTCCCAGGGTGACACGAGGCCAAGCATGAATCTCACGGTGTGAATTTTTCAGAGAGCATAAAAAGAAAACAATGTATCTCATATACCTTTTTCCTCCTACTAAGTATTTTAGACGGTTGGATATACTCATTAGTTAGGTATATTCCGGTTAATTAAATATAACCTAAATCTAGGTGATTTTTAAAAAACTTAAATCACTCACGCATGCTCATAAAGCTGGGCTAACTAAGCTCAAGTACTGGTCCGATCTCCAAGTAGCAGGTGTTCCGTAAACCGTCAACTTAAGTACCTCCAGCCTTAGACAAGATCGTGCCAGGTGAGCTTTCTTGTAACCAAAATTTACAAGATATCAACCTATTTTAACTATTAAAATTGATCGTGGTTCTTAACCCTAAGTGAGCATGCACTTATCTTTATTATAATTTTAACGTCTATCTTGTTTTATGCGCGGCGGTTTCGCAAAATTCAGCTCTCAATCATCGAGTTGGGCCATTCCCCACCCCAATGCCAAGAAATAATTTTTTTCGCTACCGAGCGAAAAAACCGCTCCATTTCAAACCCACCCTAGAACGCAAGCGAAAACGTATCGGTTTAGCAAAATTCGGCTCTCAACCATCGAGTTGGGACATTTCCCACCCCAATGCCAATAAATAATTTTTTCGCTATCAACCAAAAAAACCGCTACTTTTCAAAATTGTTCGAGAACGCAAGCGAAAACACGCCGGTTTCACAAAATTCGGCTCCCAACCATCAAGTGTGTTTTTTTTTTTTTTGCATGCACGCAAAAAAAATATATATATTTCTCAACATATTGGTGGGGAAGGCTCAAACTTGATGGTTGGGGGCTGAATTTCATGCACCGGCATGTTTTTGCTTGCGTTCTAGGGCGGTTCCGAAAAATCACGTTTTTTCGCGCGCACGCAAAACAATATTTCTCAGCATTTTGGTGGGGAAGCCCCAACTCGATGCTTGGGGGCTGAATTTCGTGCACCGGCGTGTTTTCGCTTGCGTTCTAGGGCGGTTTCGAAAAGCCACTCTACGGGTGTGTTTTTTTCGCACCCAATCAAAAAAATATTTCTCGGCATTTTGGTGGAGAATGTCCTAACTCGATGGTTGGAGGCTGAATTTTGCGCACCGACACATTTTCGCTTGTGTTCTAGGTCAGTTCCATATAGCCTAAACCCTAGTTAAGGCGTGAAATGTACCTCCTATGTACTTGAATAGAGCCTTACCCTTAGACTTCCATGGTCGAGAGTTTACACGGACGTTCCTCTATTCTCCAACTTGCAAACCCATCATCACTATCAACCAAAATCACTAAGTATCATCAAACCTTCAAAATTCTAATCCCCCTTCTTTTCTCTTTCTTCCCCTCTTTAGTGCCATGGTCTGCCACTCAGGAACTATTCCGACTTGTTGCAATTACCATGCACATATCGAACCTTCTTTCATCATAATCTGTAGTAGTGGGAAAATGTGTGTAATAAAAATTTGAATAATATGAAATTACTTGAGGAATGAGATCCAACAAATTATTATTATTATTATTATTATTTATTAATAAAGGGAAAAAGAACAAAAAAAAAAAAAAAAAAAAAATGGAAATGCTTGAATGTTTGTTTTGATAAATTCAATGCATCTATACATTTATGGTACTGGAAAACAAAATGATACGAAATCAAAATATTCACCAATATTTTTGTTTTATTAAAAGCTTTGTAATTTTATAATTGTATAATTTTACGCCCAAAAATTAATGCAAATATAAATAATCATCTCATTCATGCAAATATATTAGTCATCACTATGTTAGAGAGTATGACATTACTTTTTATTTTGTGAGCTCTAACTTCAATTAGTCGATATTTTCACAAGTTATTGAATTTAGAAAATTTTTGTAAAATAATTTAAAATTTGGTATTATTTTTTGTGATGCATGTTTATAATTTTGTAAGTCATGTTTAATGTTTAATGTTTAAAGAATAGTCGTTATGTCATTTTTAATTTATTATGTTCCGATGATTCTTTTTGTATGATTCTAAATAAAGAGAAAAATTAAGAAAAAATATGCTTTAAATTTTTTTATGATTTATTAATTAATTTTTTTATGATTTATTAAATAGATTTTGAGTGAATTTTAAATATAAACCTCATGGTGATACATTGTATAAATATTATTATTTGAACACATGTTATTTTAGCTTTTATTTTATTTTTGAAAAAGATTTCCATTGTGTTGGGAGGGTATTAGTGTGAGTATATTCTTCAAAATTCCAACATTTGTATCGGTTTGATCTTAATTTGTGGAAAGAATTGAGTTTTCTCTTAAATTCGAAAAATGAAAGCTGTAAATGTTTTACTATAGAGTCATGAAGATGTTTATTCAAATTATGCGCTTAGAGGGTAGAGTATCTTGAGTTTTAACTATTATAAAATTACTGTGTTACTTTTTTAACTCCATCTTATAATTATTTATGGTTGATAATCATTACAACCAAATCAATCATTATAAATTTTTCGTAATTACAATTAGGTCAAAAGTTCATTTTATTCCTATATACATCTTGTCATAATCACTACTATTATCTAATCAGCATTTTTTAAGATGCAACGGTAAATCAAGTCCCTGTTAGGCCAATGAGAGGGTGGGGCCTCATTAGTATTTAAGGAAATTATTTAAGAGTGAATTCTATCTCATGAAATTATTTTCTCAATTTACTACTTAGTTAAGTTTTTAAAATAGTAGATATATTAAATTGGCTATAAAAGTCATTATCACACATGCAAGTCAAAGGGGTAAGAGTTCTTAGCTCATTCAGAATTAAAATCGAGTTGTATATGATTATCTTGTGAAATATTAATATTCTTAATTAAAGGATTTATAAAAAGAGAAAATATTTCGTGACCCAATCTTATACAAATTTATTGTATAATTCACATGTCTAAACACGAACGATTTGAATGAAATAATTTGTAACAATTACAAAAAAAAAAAAAAAAAAAAAAAAAAAAAAAAAAAAAAAAAAAAAAAAAAAAACATATCAATAGCATTACTAGGATAAGACACCCAACTTCATTTACGGTAATATGATCATTATCTATATATATATATATATATATATATATTCAAAATTATACTAATAACTTTAAATTTTTTATATAATAAATAATATTAAAATATAAATAAAATAATTAAAATTATTTTTAAAATAAAATAATTAATTATGGAATTTTACAGCATAAACTCAACAATATAGGGTTCTTTGAGTTCAACATTTTTGGAAAATGAAATTATTGAGAATGGGTACACGGAGCGGATGAAGTAAAATTCAAAGTTGGTTTCCAAAATGGAAGCTATGAGTTGTTTGATGAGGTATATATTGTTTTCGCGCCAAAATTTCGAAAACCTACTCCCATCTCATTACCAGAAATGGTCCACGCCCATTCTCTGCAGGGTGAAGATGATCGATCCATTCCTCCAAAATCATGCTCCCATGCCCACCCATCATCGCTCTGCCTCCACACACAGGAAGGAGGCTCAATTTGCCTTCTCTGCTTCTCCAATCTCATCTCCGATCCCCTCTCTCCCACTGTTCACGTCTCCTACGCTCTTTCCCAGCTCTCCCAGGCTCTTTCTCAGCCGCCGTTCCTCCGCACCTTCCTCTCTTTCCACTCTCACTTCGTTGTAGCTCCCTTCGTCCTCGCGCTCTGCTCCTTCGACGACGGTCCTGTTGCTCGCCAACTCACTGATCTTGTTCGTGAGCTTTGTGATGTGAGTGAAGCTGACGGTGATGGATCTCTTTGCGATGACTTTCTCGCCAGAGTTTCCGATCGGCTTTCTTCTGGCGCTTTGGCTTGGAGCCGGCGTCAGGTGTATATGGTAATGTTGTTTCTTCTACTGTTCTAGATTCCCTTGTCGGTTCCGTATTTCGTTGCTAGAAGAGTGAGAGGTTTTTATTCCTTCGTTGTAGCTCCATTGTTATGGAATGCTCTTAAACTATCGGACAAAAAATTTCCATGGCCAAATTAAGAGCAACGATGGCCTCGTATCAAATCTCGTGGCAGGCCTTGAATTACCGAGGTGATAAACTGAATAATTGAGAAGAGGCAAATTATCTTACTATTTGCATATGCATTTTATGACAAGTTCTGAATTCATCTTCATATGCAGTGAGGAGGTACGGGGAGAGATCCTCTTTGTTCTATACAAATTATCCACAATTCAATATGCATCAAATCATGGCACCGAAATTGATTTTCTCTCTGCATATTGCCCAAAACTTCTGTATCTATCTCTGGAGGCGCTCATGAAGACTCAAAATGATGATGTCAGATTGAACTGTGTTGGTTAGTCAACTTCTTTAAAACCTCTTCTTGTGTTTCCTAGACTGAACATGATGATGTCCGATAGTTCATCTGGTTAAAACCTGGAAATGCAATAAGACATATGAGCTGAAGTTTTTTGAGCTTGATTAGGCTAAACTTTCTTTCTGCTTCATAATTTGTTGCGCGTCAGGTGGTGTATAAGAGTTTGGTGTTGAGGATGGTTGGGAGGGAGTCCCACGTTGGCTAATTTAGGGAATGATCATGAGAGCATATGCTCAAAGCGGACAATATCGTACCACGTGGAGAGTCATGATTCCTAAAATTTTGATGATATCTTTGAATCTAGATGAAGTTCAGTTCCTCATTTCTCATCTTCTCTTATCTGATGGGTATTTATTTGTTTTTGTAGCCCTTCTAACTGTTCTGGCTCAAAGAGGGCTCTTAGGGAACGAACATGAATTCTATTCAAAATTTAACGAGAAGGAAGCAGATGAACTCCCTTTGAATATTTTGTTTGCTGAGGCTATCAAAGGCCCTCTGCTTTCGTCAGACAGAGAGCTCCAACTTAGTACTCTGGAGCTAATAATTTGTTATTTGTCCACAGAAGGCACTTCCATTAAGCAGATCCAACTATTGGTCGAAGAAAACATAGTGGATTATGTATTTGAGATAGTACGATTTTCAGGTGAGCAATCGTAGATACAGATATCTAACTATTCTTCCGTTGTTAAATACATCAACTTCTAGGATAATGAAATGAGTTGAACGTTGCAGAAGGTAAGGACCCCCTGGCAAGAGCTTGTCTTCAGGCCCTTGATCTTCTTTCAAGAGCTGAACAGCCCTTCAGTCGAAGGCTTGTGGTGGGATTTGCAACACTAATTCCAGTGCTGCGTCATGTTGCTGAAGTTCCTTTCCATCCGGTTCACACCCAAACACTTGGTCTCATTTTGAAATGCATTTCTCAGTGTCCAGGAGTAGTGTCTGCATCTCACATTGAGGAACTAGTTCATACTTTGACGAGTATGCTCCGTAAGAACGTGACTGGAGAGATGGGTATACACCCAGACACATTTGCAACAACCTGCGCAATCTTGGTCACGATTATGAAGTCTCCATCTCATAGGGTGCCATGTCTAGCAGCATCAGTACAAGAAGTATTAGAGCGGGTAGTTTTATTTTGTCTCAGTACATTTGAAACACAGCCTACTCAACTTTTACATTCTTTATACCTTCTTAAGGAGTTCAATGTGTATAGTCAGGTCAAAACTTTCATCGACGACAGCATCACCCAAGATGTGAAAAATTGTGCTCTTGATATATGTACGACCCATTTATTAGATTGGCTTTTGGCAACTATCAATGTAGTTGAAGAGGAACTTGTCTTGGGGATACTGGAAACATTTCATTCGATTTTGCTCCAAGATCCTGACATCAGAACCATAGATTTTGCTAACACACTTCTATCGGCTTCTTGGTTCAGTTTCTCTTTTAGATGTCTGGGCTCATTTCCTTCTGAAAAGATGAAATGGAGAGTATATCTAATGCTCAGTTCTCTGGTGGATGTCTTCCTCGGAAATGATTCCGCACAATGCATTAGAGAAGCTATATCATTTCTGCCATCTGATCCAGTTGATTTGCTGTTTCTACTCGGACAGAAAATCTCCAATGACTTGGAGCTCTCTTCTTGTCAATCTTCCATTTTGCTGTTACTATATGCAAGCTCATTACACAATGATAGGTAACCCACTCTTGTTTCTTCTTTATATTCTCTTAATGGTATATGTCTGTTGCCTGTGTACTAACCACTAGAGTATCTCTTTGCTAGACTTGCTGATGAGAAGATGGTTTTAGCATCTCTGGAACAGTATATTCTTGTAAGCAAAAGTGGGATGCTATGTGGATACCATGACCCATTTACAGTCACACAACTGGTGAATGTATACGGGTTATGTAGGTCTGTTACTGATGCTAGTCACCACATTTCCTACAGTCCAGAAGCCGAGAGGATACTGTTCCAACTGGTGGCTGAAAGTGAATGGGATATGCATTCTTCAAGGATTCACAGATCATCTTTAGAATGGTTGTTTAAACAAGAGAAAATCCGAAACCCACTATGCAATCAGGTTCTTAAAATATGCCAAATCTGTGGCCCGAACGGGACCGGTACCACAACCGTCCACAATCAGTTTATTGGTGTGCGAGAAATTGCTGAATTAATTGCTGAAGGAGAAAATTATGCGGGAATCATTCTCATACGCTTGCTAGAACAGCTGGTTGAGGAAGGTGTCGAACATGATATCATTTCGGTGGTGAAATTTGTGTCAACCATCGTGAATATCTATCCAAGTTCTGCAGATCAATTATGCGTACATGGCATAGGAAATGCAATAAAGCTCCTCTTTTACGATACTAAAAGTTCATACTCTCAACAGACATTTAAAGCTGTCTTACTGTTGGTTTTCAGCATTTTGAAATCAGGACATTCTGGAATTCTTTCCGACGATGAGGCTTGGCTTGCGGTGACTGTGAAGGTAACCATGTTTCAGTGTTCATGTAGATGATATTATGTCAATCATTTTTGCTTGATCATCGTTTTATGCAATTATTGTAAAATTCCCCTTTTTCTTTGAAAGCTGCTCGACTGCATTTCTCCAACTGATATAACGGATAGGTGGACCCCTGAAAATCTGTTAGTTATTGCCATTTTATCCTTGATTCTGCACCACTCAACAAATGGAAGACTCATTGGAGCTTCAAAATCTGTTCTTTTCCACACTCCGGTTGCATCTGCAACCAAGTCCGTGTTGCATGAAGCTTGCTCAAAGGGGCCTGCTTTAATGGATGATCATGAAGGAACGAACATGGGAAAAACTGTAATTCTTGCCCTTTTCCTTGTTTACTTTTTTATGAAAAGGTCAGTGTCTCCTACCAGTTGCAACCATTTTTTTAATATAAAAGTTCGCTAATTTTTCGTTAAAACTTTTTTCAGTCTTCAAGCTGTTCTGCCCGAAGCTGTCGATTGGCAAGACAATCTTGGCCAACCCAATGGAACTCAGCTCTCTTTCATTGGCATCCCCTGCCACGATATGTGTAGACTGTTGCATTTTGGATCTCCCCCGGTTAAACTCGTGGTTTCATATTGCCTGTTCGAGTTATTCACTCGAATTTCAGAGCAGAGAACTAGCAAACAGGAGGAGTTGAGATGTACAACAAATTACCTTTCGTCCGTAATTGCAACATTGGAAGGCCTGGTTGTATACGGTGACCATCGTGTTGCTATTAATTGCAGCCTGTGTTTATCAATGGTTTTAGGGTGGCAAGAAATGAATATGCAGGAGAGGAGGGTAATTGTAAAGAATAAGTGGTGCAGGATTATCGTTGAAGAATTGGCAGATTCCATATCTCTTCCATGTTTGGCTTCAAATGCATTCGCTGGTCAAGAACCTGCGATTTTTGTAGCAGTGGCGTTATTGAAGCTGCAGAAGGATTTTGGGTGGATGCAATCAATATTCGATCAGGCATGCATCTCCAGAATTATTGAAAATGTCACAGCCAGTAATTTGAGCCCGGAGATGGTGTCTCTTTTTCGGGAGCTATTGAACTCTGAATTCATGCAGGCTGATCACATTTCCAGCCTGAATTCCGTTCTTCAGGTGACGTTTCCTAGAACATTATATTGGTTAGTGCATTATAATTTGAACCAAAAGATTAAAAGGTTGAAGAAAAAGAAACTAGGTTTGCATGTTTTCTATTCATATGTATATTTTAGTTCTCCAACTTTCTGCGTAGGGATCATTAATATTGTAATTGATTTATTAACTGAAATAACAACTTGAGAAAGGTTTTAATTTAAGCTTGGTTTTTGCAGAGTTGCAGGAAGCAGATCTACTCTGGGAATGATGGAGAAACCCAAAGAGAGAGAGACATTGGAAATGTGTTTGCTAATGTGGATGGCGATGTAGGAGGAGTTTGTGAGTATCTTATTCACTTGGTTCAATCAGATTCACACAAGAATGAAAGGTTATTGAAGGAAATAGAATTATTTTTTACGGCTTTAGCTGAGAAGGATACCAGCTAATCTTCGATCAAATTTACAGCACACAAAACCAAAGATCGTAGTTTTGAACGTATAAATCTCCCCACCAGGTTTTGATGCAAAAGTTATCTCCCTTAAAATTTTTATATAGATATTGTCGGAGGATCGTTGGGAGGGAGTCCCACGTCGACTAGTTTAGAGAATGATCATAGGTTTATATTGGTACGAGACATTTTGAGAAAATCCAAAACAAAGCCACGAGAGCTTATGCTCAAAGTAGACAATATCATACCATTGTGGAGATTGTGATTCTAACAGGGTACTAGAGCTATACCCTTAATTTAGTCATGTCAATAGAATCCTCACCTTCAAACAAAGAAATGGTTAGTTTCGAAGGTGTAGTCAAATCAAAAGTGACTCATGAGACTCCAAGAAGGATTCCTAACCAATATAAGCTAGTTTGTCGGCTTTTCGGTCCAATTACCCTCTGCATTTCAAAGACTAGGTCAATGAGTTCTTGGTAAGTCCAAATTTTATTTTCCCTACCCTTAGGTTTCAGGGAAGCGTTTGCCTCTTCACTGTTTTTTAGGAATTTCCATCATTTAAACCATCAAGCATCAACTTCTAGAGTCATATTGATTTATTTAATCTCATCGATGAAAAACGTAGCTTTTTGAAACCTAGCACTTGCAGCAAACCATGGATGAGCGAATTGGAAGTACCCAAAGATGGGCTCAGGCCAATACTTTTCATATATCGAAATATGCTGGCAAGTGCTTAACACCTGTCCCATCAACGGTTGGACACACTCATTGCCCCTCTGCTAGACATGTATGTGTTCACCTTCATCAGTTTGCGTAAACAAAAATTTCAAAATGGACCAATTTCACGATTTCTTCCTATTTTCTTTCCTTTACGAAGTAGTTATACGTTAGGTCCCTGCATACTCGAGAAGCTATAGTACCCTAACTCATGGACACTATTAAGAGTTTGTTCCTTATTTTGTGTTTAATATTATGTTCATGACATCTTTATTTTAATATAATGTGAATATATGTATGTATTTATGTTTTAAATATCTCATAATCTACCTTCGAAGGCCTTGAAAATCAAGTCGTGACAATCTAGTATTGATGATGAGAAGACTTTTTTAAAAAAAAAAAAAAAATTTTTCCGAAGGATAGAAGGCTTAGTTTGCATTAATGTGACTTATATATATTAAATGAACATATATAGTAAACTAAACTACATAAAAATAATTAGTAAACTAAACTACATTTAAAAAAAAAAAAAACTAAAAACCCTAAATTTTTCTATTTAATGTGAGATTATAACTATATTTTTAATCTTACCTTTAATCTAAAATTAATTTCAACATTAACCTTATACCTCATTATTATCTCTGAATAAACAAATACAAAGAAGGAATAAACAAATACAAAGAAAGAAAGGAAAAACAACACTAAATTAAATGTCTTAAACTAATCTATAATTTATTAAATGCAATTACAATTCAATTTATGCTAATCTATCTATCAATGCAAATAAATACAATCTATACTAATATATACTATTAATACAATTACAATTCAACCTTTATTATTATTAAATTTGAAATGCAAATCTATTTTATGCACGTGCCACGGTCTTGATATTTGCTATGCTCTGTCAGTCTCATAGGGGCACCTTACCTTTATCTAAAGAGATTATGCAATAAGAACATGTGAATGCAATGATGAGACCTATCATATCAATCTATTTTCTTATGACACTATCCTAATGAACGACATAAATGTGTATCATATACTCTACACACAACCCATACATGCGAGTGTGAACTCACCAGTCAGTTCGCACACCACTGGGCTCCTTTCCTTGTTGAGCGAGCATACTCTGGCCCCTTTCTTATGTCGGACATCCGTTAGAATTAGTAACTGTCACGGAACCTTATATTTTAAATGTTGTTTTAAATAAAATAGAGTGTCACTAAGTTCTGTTAATAATTAATAATAAACTAATAATAGGAACCAAAATATTAACAAAACTCAAATCTTATACTAAAATGCTACCAAAACCAAACCTTAGGAATAAAAAGTGTGACTTCTAAAATCTAATAATTGGATATCCTCCACTATAAATATACAAATTTATTAAATTTCACTGAAAAAAAAATATATGCAACAACATATTTCATAATTATGATTTTTCGTATATAATAAAATTGTATTTTAATTTTATAACTAAATTATATTCGTATATTTGCTAATTTTTCAGCTAAATAATATTTTTCAAGTAAATAAAAGAGATATTTATTCATTGATTTGATGAGAGAAAAACAAAGATAGTCAAAGTTTGACTATTCAATAAATAATGATTGAGTGGGTACTCATATAATTTATTTTTGTACGTCCCACGTCTATAAAAGTTAAAAATAACTAAATAAATAGAGTAAAATCATGATAATAGAAAAAAGGTCAAACTATAAATTTTATTTTATTTAGTCATAAATTTTAAAAATTTTACTTTTTAATTTTGTGTCGGGCATCTAGGATTTAAAATTTAATTTTTGCCATGGACCTTTGACTTCTCAATAATTAAAAAAATTTATTTTATATATATATATATATATTTAATAGTCAGGTATTGTATAAAATATAAAAAACAAAATTTAGAGTTATTACAAGTAAAAATAAAGAGAGGGGTTCTTTAAAATTGATATATGACGTCATCTCATCTTCACCGGGTGAGGGCCCAGATGAAGAAAAAGCTCTCCGCTGCACTCTCCTCTTCCCTCCCCTCTTCCTTCCCCTCTCCGCCCATTCACTTTTCCATCCATTTCGTCTATTTGAATCTGAGGGAATCCGGGGGCTCACATGGCATTGTCTTCTTCTCCGGCGAGACCTCCAATTATCCCTCTCTTCTCACTCCTTTTTCTCCTATTTCTCTTCCGCATCTCGTCTGTCTTCGCGGGTGATGTCTCACTCGATGACGACTCCGCTCCTAAGTCCGGAAATTGCAACAATCCCTTTGATTTGGTACTTTTTCCATTCTGTTATTTAATATTTAATTTGAGTCGATCTAATTTTGGGGTTGTTGATCATGTTTTTAGACTTGCGCATGATTTCTGAAAGGATTTAGCTAAAGTATGAACAGCGTTCTTTAAGGCTATCTCATGCGACTTATTTTCAGGACTACAAATGGATACAAAGTATTTACTTTCGATTTGTTTGTTGTCTAATATTAATATCACCTGTACTTTTCAATTGCGATTCTGGTGAAAGTAGTTTGGATCAATAAGCTTTGTTGGAAAGGTATAATGCTTCATGTTCATATGGTTTCACTATTTCCTTCTACTAGGATGACTATGATTGCATTAAGGATTGTTTCTAAAAGATATTTTGCGAATTTCATGGGAGGGGTTCTTAACACCTCCTTGAATGAAATCTGTGTTTGCTTGTTCCTAAGAAGTAAGGGGTGAGGAAAGCCAAGCATTTCAAGTCCATTAGTCTGATTACGAGCGTACATAAAATCGTTGCTAAGGAATTGGCCGATAGATTAAGGAAAGTCCTTTCCTTACTGACACAATTCTTTTATTCTTAAGGAGCCTTTATTTTCGGGGACAAATTTTCAAGCTCTTATTGCTGCTAATTAGGCTACTTTTGGTTATAGGAGCCACAGTCAAGACAATGTTTTCTTGAAGATCAATTATGTCAAGTCTCATGACCACGTGGATTGGGATTTCATGAATAACGTGTGTTGTAAGAATGCTTGGGTTTTAAGTGGAGATCATGGATATGCAATCATATTAAGATGATTACTTATCTTATCCTCATCAAGGATAAGTCGAGAGGTAGGATTCTAGCCTCCAAAGGCCTTGTTGACGGAGGATATTGTGAGTGGATTGTTTCCAAGGTAGAAGAGAAAAAAACATTCTTGAGGGATTTTCACTAACAAAGAGGAGTCTTTTGTAAATCTTAAAGGCATTCTGAATTCAGATAACATTGGAAAATGTCTCTAGTTTTTTGGCCCCTTTTGTCAAGCAAGGTGTCACTCAGAATTGCAGTCAACAAGTACTATCTTCAGAAGATCCAAATTTCGTTTCATTAAAGGAAGCATTTATTCGTTGAAAGACCTTCCAACTTTTCGTTCTCTCTCTTTATGATGATGATTTGGATGTTGCTTTTTAGTTAGTTTGAGTAGTGTGGAATCAGTCCTACAATCTATTGAAAATACCTACTGTTATTGGTGTTGTAGATTCTTTTGTTGATGATTTAGTTTCATTATTTCAGTTGATAGTGAAAAAGGGATTCCTCTTCCTCCTCCTTCGTCAGTGCCTTGTAAATTCGCTTATCTTATGGAAGTTTGTGACCTCGAGATATGAGAAATTCTTTCCATGATTTCTTAAGGAAACTATTTTTGATGTTTGTTTGGGCACTCCTTCAAAGTCTTTGAAGCTTTTAATTGGTGTTCTGCCATTTCCGCAGCTTGGACTGCGTGGTTCTCCCTTTCTTGTTTTGGGTCTTATAATAAATTATCATTTAAATATTGTTTAGTTGATGTAATTTTATTTTAATCATTATTTTTTAATTTTAAATGAATTGGTAAAACAAAATTACATTACTATAAAATAAATGTTCATTTATTATTGAATATTATTTATTTTACTTAATACTTGTATTGTCATAGTATTTAGTAATTCATTTTAGTTCGTTAAAAATATGAAAGATTCTTGGCTGTCTCTATTAAACAACATCAAGTAAACAACAATCAAATAATATTCTCATTTTGATTGATTTTATTTCAATTATGGTAAGTAAATAGACCCTAAAAGGGGGAAAAAAGCTTTGGTGTTAGTTTAATGGGTCTTGGTCACTAAGGGTGATTTTGGAATTGAAAGTTTAGCTCCCAAGTCCTAACAAGATTACGCTGTTTTATCTCTTGTCCAAATGGTTGTGATGCTTTTGTTGGACCTTGATGAGCCGAGGGACAAAACTGTTATGACTACTTACCGTCGTAACCTGAACAAGCAAGATTTGAATTTGACCTATGTGGCATTTTAGGAATGCATAAAATCTTCACACCCCAATTTATTTTCCATGTCTAACTCTTGGTTGATGATTGGTTCGTTGTTCATTTTGAAAGTTGGATCAACATGTTTTTTTTCCGTAGTCTCTACGATGTTTCTTTAGCTAAAAGTGCACTGCTTCTTTCTCCTTTTATTCAAGTGATCTTCCTTTGTTGACTCACTTCTGGGAGCGTTATCTTGCTAGGGAAGTAAAGAAGTTGAGTTTCTTTTTTATTAAAAAAAGAAAAATTTCTCTCTTTATCTTTGAATAAAAAAGACGAAGTTGTAGTCTTGAGTCTTCTGGCATGTATTCATGAAAGCCTTTTATTCATTTATTTTTTTGCATCTTCTTGTCTACCTCCTCCTTTCTTTTATGCTCTAGAGTATTATAATTCTAGAAAAGGTCAAATTCTTCTCTAGATTGGCAGTGGGGAGATCTAATATAGTGAATTTCATTCTCATAAAGAAAAAACAACATGATTTATCTAAAATGTCTTCCTTTACTGCTTGGACCTCAGTAATTCATCTTTATAGGCGCATGAGGATCTTGGATGCATTCTTTGGAGGTGTTCACTCTAGAAGTTAGGATTTTAAGAGTTGAGTTTGGTGTTGTATGACTTGTCTTTCCTACAAAAAGAAAGTGTAGGACGGCAGTCGTGAAGAGTTCAACACACCTTGGTGAGGTTGGTGCCAAAGCCACTATGACTCTGACGTTAGGAGGTTGTGTTGGTAGGAGTGAACAACATATGAGTGCTAAGGTACATGAAAGGTAAATGTGCAAGGTGTAATATGGTGTAGAGTTTAGTGGATCCCATGTAGGGCTGGTGTATGCAAGGAGGCTTCCACTATTGGGGAAAAATGCACCATGTACCGTGCTTAGCATTAGGTCTAGCAAGAGTTGCAAATTGCAAGTACAAGTCAAGTTTTATTATAGTGATGAACCTCTAGATTGAGTTTCTAGCTCATTCAAGCACCACATATGCCATACCTGAATTTTATTTAGAGACCAAAGTGATGGAAGACAAATGAATCAACATAAGCAGTTAATTAAACAAAAGCAAAGAGAAAATCAATGGGAAGATCCTAGGAAATTGATTTCACCAACCAAACATACAAATCAACAATTATCATTTATCCTTTAAGTCAAGAATGCACATATTTTAATTGCCTCTCTCAAGCACGATTATACCTCTTTGAAAATCATGAAGCTAATATATCTGTTCGATCTCCTTAGCAAACAAAGACCTTTAGTCGATTTCTTTTAACAACCTCCATAGAAATCCTAAATCTCTGTTATTTCTTTTATTGCATTACTTTTCATTTTCTGTTTTTTATTTTGACTCTCGGAGTTTTTTCACTTGTTCAAAAGAAAAAAAGAAAAGAAAAGCAAATAAAAATGTTCAATCTCTGTTCTTTAAATTTCTTCAATCATGCTCCTAAGGTGCAATCTAAACCACCTCTCTCAAGCATAAGAATCAAATCTAAATTTGTGGATTTGTTATCAAGAGATTAAAAGTATGGCTCAGATAAATATGCAAATAGATTATAGAATAAATAATCAACTTAGTCAATAAATTAACTCATAACATCCAATGACTATATCAATCCTTAAGAACTAGAAATCTATAGAATAAATAATAAACTTAGTCAATAAATTAACTCATAACATCCAATGACTATATCAATCCTTAAGAACTAGAAATCTATAGAATAAATAATCAACTTAGTCAATAAATTAACTCATAACATCCAATGACTATATCAATCCTTAAGAACTAGAAATTTAGCTATTCATAAAATCCAAACCGTCGAAGTCCAATAATTTCATGACAAAACTCACAAAGTCAATTTTCATGATCCTAAATCTTGAAAATCTCTTTCCTTGGCACTCAAAAATCTTCTTGCCCTTCATATTTGTCAATTTCCCATTTTTCTTTCTCCCTCAATGAATTCTCCATCATTTGTATCCGGATAAGCCTCACTTTATGAACGATTATGCTTGAATAAACGTCTCAATATTGTGCTTTATTTGATGCAAACTTCTCTCTCTGTTGTGTCTCGATGCACTAGGCTAGCATTGAGACTCTCCACACTTAGGTTGGGATAAGCTAGACTTAAGCATTGAGATCAAGGAACATCTCAACACCACCCATTCGGTTTTGGAGCTTTATGTGTCTCTTGCACGGCTAGGGAGGGTCTAAGTTGCATCTCAGCGTTGCTTCCTTAGTTGTATACGTGATTCATGTCTCGTGCCTTTGCAGATGACTTGCTCCTCTCATTGGTGGCCAAGACATCCAGATTCCTTGAGACACTGTCTAATTTCTTTAAACATGATTGAAACGGTAAAAACCTTTGAAGGATTCTCTGGACAAAATATCAATCTCCAAAAAACAGAGATCATGGGCATCAATATTAGCACAGAGATCATGGGCATCAATATTAGCACAGAGATCATGGGCATCAATATTAGCACAAAGATCATTGAAGAATTTGCTAGCATATATGGTTGTAAAAAGGGAGAATGGCCGAATATGTACCTAAGACTACCTCTATAAGGAAATCACAAATCCTTTTACTTCTGGAAGATTATTATTGAGAAAATAGAAAGAAGGTTGTCAACATGATCATCACGTTATACTTCAAAAGGCGGAAAACTTACCCTAATACAAGCCACATTGTCCAACCTCCCTACCTACTACATGTCTCTATTTGAAATGCCACAAAAAGTGGCCGTGGATAGAAAGACTTTTTAGAAATTACTTGTGGAAAGATGGCGCACACCTTGCTCGTGGGAATATTATAAACCTCCCAACAGAAAAGGGAGGCCTCGATCTTCTCTTGATAAGGAAGAAGAACACAGCTCTCCTCGCCAAATGGATATGGAGATATCATCATGAAGAAAAGGCCTTATGGTGAAATCTTATAAGGGCTAAATATACTCCTACATCAAACAAAGATCACCCCCCTCCATCTTCTATAAAAGGGCCTTGGAAGTACATAAAGAAACATCAAAATCTCATCACCAACCGAGCTCGCCATAAGGTGGGAAATGGGGGAAGCACATCATTTTGGACCGACCCATGGATTGAAAACACCACGCTAGCCTTGAAGTATCCACTTTTGTACAGGCTCTTTCATAGCAAAAAAGCCACGATTAGAGAAACGTGCAATGTTATCAACAAATTTTGGGACTTGAAGCTTGGTAGAAATCTAAAGGATAATGAAGCAACGGAGTGAGCCGAATTAAGCCTTGATCTTGCCCCTGTGGTATTGTCAAACAAAGAAGACTCACTAACTTGGCTCCTCAGCGCTGACGGGGTTTTTTCTACAAAATCCTTGATGATGGACATGGGGGAAAAAGAAGAAGCAGTAAATCCCACGCTAGCAAAGACAATATGGAAAGGACATCAACCTAAAAATGTGAAGTTCTTCCTTTGGGAAATAGCGCATAAAGCCATCAGCACAATTGAAAATCTTCAAAAAAGAATGCCTTACATCACTTTTTCTCCAAATTGGTGTCCATTGTGCAAGAAAGAAAATGAATCACAAAGTCACTTGTTTATGCAATGCACATACGCTCAGAATTTCTGGACAATGATTCTTAATATATTCGGATGACATCTCACATTTCCTAGGGAGGTAAAGGATTTTTCGGATATGGCCTTAATGTACCACCCTTTCAAGAATGCAAAAGCCCTATTATGGAAAAACCTCATCAGAGCTATCTTTTTGGAATCTGTGGAAAGAAAGAAATAAGAGAATATTTGCAGAAATGACACAGACCTACACAAAACTTTTCGACAATGTTGTTTACCAAGCTATATCTTGGTGTAAACTATCTAATATTTTTACTTCCTATAGTTATACCTCCCTCATTGCAAATTGGGAAGGTAATTTGTAAACACTATGAAATATTTGGTAACGTACATAATTCTGGTCTAGATAGCACAAAGACTAACAAGTTTAAGATATAATTATATATAAAAGTAGATCACAAAGTGTGCAAACATCATGAACAAAGTCTAGAGTACTTGTGCGAGAATGTGTGAGGGGGTATGTGTGTATGATGTATGCCATACGAAGTACTTTTCTTTCAGGAAATTAGATGGATATTTGTAGGTCGAGGTATTTGTTGAGATGCTCTGCTGGGTGGTGCAAATTGTCCTCTAATTGGATGTTTGAAAAATGGTTGAGTGGCTGGAGATGTGGCTGGCTGGAGAACATCATGGATTATGGGAGAGTTAAGTAGATGCATGAATATAACCATGCCAATTGGAGTTATCTAAAGGGGTATGGTGTATGTAAGGGGTGTGCTCCTATGTCTCTCTTAGAAGGTCAAATGGATGTTAGATTTTTGGTCCCCAAAAAGGAGCTATGAGAGATCGGAAGTGCGGCCTGGGTTGCATTGGGTCAAATTGCATGGCCTAAAGCTTGTTGGTTGGGACATTGTGTTGGACTGTGGAGAAGATCCACGCCCCTTTAGGGAGGTTGACATGTACATTCATTTGCAAGAAGTATTAGTGGAGATTTCAAGTCTTTGGGTTGCTATGATGGAAGAAGTTATTATTCACCCCCTTTTTAGTGTAATGGGAAAGTTTCTTGAACATATGCTTTGAAAAGATTAGTTCATTTATGGGTATAGTGGGTTCTGAGAGGAAGATTGGAGCTGGATATATGTTGGCATCTCTGTTCAAACTTGTGTGTTTAATTCTCTTTCAACATTCATGTTTAATTTTGTTGTGGCATTATTTTGTTTTTCATTCCTTTACAGCTGGAGCTCCTTGTTTGGCTTATATTTTTGTATGACTAGGTTTTATTTGTTCCTCTTGATGGTAGTATTTTACTATGCTAAAAGACGAGATATCGACTGCCACATTTTTATAATGTTTTTGTGAGGTGAAGCATTTGAACTTCTGAAGGCCAAGCATCATAGTCATATTGATTTCCCTCTGAGCATAAAGAAACTAATTTTGTCTTTTTGTTGCGCATTTTTCAGGTCAAAGTTAAGAGCTGGGTTAATGATGCTGAAGATAAAATCTTTGTTGGTCTAAGTGCAAGATTTGGGGCTTTGGTGCCTTCTCAGGCTGAAAATGCTCCCAAATTGCCAGTTGTTGATATGAATCCTATAAATGGGTGTTCTAGTTCTTCTTCAAAGGTAATGATTAATTATTCCTGCTGCCATGATTGTTAAATTGACGTGTAGCTTTATGTAACTACATTTGACCCATTATTATACTTTTTGTCTATATGATGAATATATCTCAGTTTATTTCATAAAAAAGTGACATATTATTATACGTTTTATATAGTCATGATGATTGCAATTAGTGCTTTTGTATAAATTTCAACTGTCCATTGGAAGTCATCTTGATACTTTTTAACCCATTTAGAAACCTTGTACATTCATTTTTCATTGTTTCAAGATTTCCATTGCAATTTAAACTGGTTCATGGACTTATCTAGTCTAGAACTACTCGGGTGTTCTGGTCATGGAGCATATTCTTTATTTTTATTTTTAAATTTTAAATTAAACCTGTTATTGTGGTTGCATCTGTTTTCATGAGTTCATACGTTATTTGAAGTTAATTAGCTAATTGATTTAATCGGACTTCTTTGCCCTTTCAGTTTTTTGAGATAAACCTTTTAGACATAAATACATTTTTGTGTGTTTTACTTTACTGTCCTTAATTGATGTGACATCGCTCTCGTGTCTTCCCTAGTTATTAATGCTTATAATTTACCACATTCTCTCTGCAGCTATCTGGAGCAATTGCCTTGTCTATACGTGGTGAATGCGACTTCACAAATAAGGCAGTAGTTGCACAGGCAGGGCGCGCTGCAGCCCTGTTGATAATAAATGACAAAGAAGGTTGACATCTTACTACAACTATGCAATTTTATGTTGGGTGCATAATAGATATTTTAGTCCTCTAGATTTAACTTAAGGGTAGATAGGGTCTTGGATCTAGAAGATGTTAGAAAAACTCCAATGAATAGGGGCAAGCTATTAGAAAATGCAGTAGAGTTTGTGCATGTGTTTTCAAATAAATTTATTTTCGTAGGAAAAACAATTTGGACACACCCTGTCGTTTAAGTTTGAATTTCAACCATGGCTTTCATTGTGTTTTTCTGACCTTATTGCTGCCCCCCTAAACCAAATTTTTTTCAAGAAATGCTGCCTTACTAAATACATGCTTTGGGTGGAAAAAATCTTGAATAGAAAGGGCCATTTTGCCGAAATGCCGAAATTGGGAGTAAATGGAGGTTTAAATAAGTTCGTATAACTGGTGGGTGACAATAGATACAGATGATAGCATTTCCTCTCTCTTCTTTAAATACAATACACACGGATAGTACCCAAATTCTTCTGTTATTATCTTTTGCGAACACTTTCAGAGTGACTAGTATGATATTTTAAGAGCACTTCAAGGTATTTGATTTTGGGTCTATAAGCCCCATTCAACCTGATAGGGATCTCCTTGCCGTTGAAGACAAAGAACAGGAGAAAATATCATGCAATATAAAGGGGTTGTATAAGGTGGGTTTTTTCGAAGTGCATTTTGCAAAATGGACTATATACACCTATCTCAAAGTTCCCCAAATGCCCTCTTATGAGGAATGGACTAGAGTTAGAAACCTACTGATGGATAAATGATCATCTGATACCTTCAAGAAAGTCGAGGGGTGATGTGATGGCCACATTTAGACAACCGACAAGACTCTCTCGAATGGATATGATGAAGGTCAATGGTTAAAGAAAATAAGAAGGGGGTTTCTCCCAGCCCTCGCATCATCATTAGCATCTCCAACCTTGGTCTATGTTCAACCATTTTTTTTGACGCTGATTACTCCATTGGTTACTTGGATGGAATCCATGGAAGACAACCACCATCGACAAAGAAAGCTGTTGACACGCATGCTGCTTGTGAGTCCTCTCTTAACAAAGGAACATCAAGGAAAGTTACCCATGTGCAAACTATTCAGCCGTTCCATCAAGCTCGCAAAACTGATCATTCCTTGGTACTTGTTACAGAGGCTAATAAAGAATTGCACCCACCTGGTAATCTTATTGAACTATTGCCCCTCTCTTCTACAATCCTTCCCCCTTCATCTGAATTGCCTCCTACCCTATCTTGTTCTTCTCCTCAATCATTCAATACCATTGTGTACTCAACTCGTCTCATCTCGCAACATCATTATCTGCCCAAGCCAACACAACCTCCCGCTCTCTTATCAGACCCGCGTAGAAAACCCATTACCGAGATCGCACTACCATTCTTACCTAACCCATCACCTATTTTCCCCTACTTGACCCAACAACTTCTTTGCCAGATCCATCTCTTAAGCCAATTTTCATCCATAACAATCGTGCTCACCTATGTACTAGTGCAAAATAATCAATGTTCTCTCACAAACCAGATCCAAACTTCGATGATCTTCTACCATCCCCTTCTCCAATTTGGTTGAAGGCTCACCAACTAATTATCCCCTTCTTCATCCCCCCTCCCTGCCATCTTTATCCACCATTTTCAAACCCCAAGACGCTGAACTATCCTCTCTTCACTTAGCCATTAAAAAGTCAACCACTGACCATTCTTCCCTCTTTGCCTAATCCTTAACACTGTCCTACAGAAGTTTATTTTCCATCGCAAACCATAGACGGGTCCTAACAGAGAAATTGGGATCATAAGAGGGCTTGGACCATGGATGAAGAGAGTTCTTATAAAAGGACTTCCTCTAAGAACAAAATTTCTTAGGAAAAAAAGTTTTCATCCATTGACTGCCAGTTTATTAAGTTCATTCACTTGGAGCTCCCGCCATATTGTTTGGTTTTTCTTGGACACCATCAGATCATTGGGTTGTATTCTCATCATGTGGAACAAGTTAATCTTTAACATTTTGGAAGATGTAGGAGGTAATTTATCCTTATCCTCAACCTTTCATTGGTTGACGGTTTCGACTATGGATTACAGGTATTTCAGACCAATTCTCAATTGAGAGATCATAGCTCATTGGTCTATTGGCTCTATTGAACCAAATTAGGTTATTGGGGTCATTTCAACATAACCAGGAGGTCCTATGCAAAATCCAACCACAAGCCACTTGCTTGAGGCATTAAGGTCTTTAACAGATTTATTGAATCCGTTTAGTTGTGAATGGGAAATATACCTGGTCAAATAGTCAAGCCAGGATTCTCATCGATCAATTTTTAACTACTTACAGTTGCAAGCACAAGTTTGAAAATGCTATGGTCTGATCAATATTTACTCGTATTGCCTCTAATCACTACCCAATCATGCTGCTTTAAAATTCAACAATGTCGACCATCTCACCACTCCTTTGTACAACTTTTATGAACTTGGTGGAATGAAACCCTTTTGATAGATTGACCCGGTCATAGTTTCATCCCAAAGCTTAAATAATTTAGACTGACTTTGATTGAAGGATACTACGAAAAGATGGGTGAGTTTAGTTAATGCTGCTGCTATTGACACCAAGTTTGTGGATTTCCTTACCAAGCTCTTCATGAAGGTAGAAAGAACAGTTTTTGCCTAACATCAATGATTGGAGCCCTATATAGGACCTACACATAGATATCTTGGTAGTTCCTTTTTCTGAGGATGAGATTTATAAGGCATTAAACGATTTGGGCTCCAAGATCCCTTGGACCAGATGGCTTCACGGATGAATTCCTTAAAAAGTCATGGAACCCTCAAGATGTGTTCAATGAACTTTTTAGGGATGCCACTATCAATTCTAGCCTCAATGAAACATGTCTGTCTAATTTCAAAAAAGAACAGTGCCAAGACAGTGGAAAAGTCCATTCTTCTTTTACCTTTCATGGAACTAATAAGCCATGACTTCATAATTTACTTTTTGTTTTATGGATTCTGTAGTGTGGGCTTGTAGTGTCTGCCTGCTTTGCAGCGCCTGTTAATTAATCTTTTCCTTGATTGTTGATGGACTTAAGGAGCGACTGTGACCATTAGGGATACTTTTTACCACGGGTTTATGACTGGTAATGTAAGCTATTCATAAATAGTAGGAGACTTTGTCACAGATAATGTAAGCTATTCATAAATAGTTGGAGGCGTTGTCACAGATTTTACTTAACTATTGGTGACCTCTGCGGCAGCAATCTTTAGCCATCACGGTCTTTGTGAGGAAGATGATACCTAAACTAATAGAATAGCAGTACCATGTTGCTTGAATAGCAGTACCATGTTGCTTGAATATAATCTAATACTTTGATTTCTCGTCTTTTGGATATTACACATCGAAAGTATTTTCTCAAAGCACAAGCCATAGACTTACAACCTGTATACTTTTTGGTTCTCTTTTCTTAGCTTTCTTTTTGTTTTTTCCCCACTATTAAGTTCGAACTTTCTGTTTTTTCTTCAACATTGAGTATACTTTAAATTTAGAAGTAAAAAATAAAAGATAAATACTCTCTCTCTCTCTCTCTGACATTTTGATGTATTTGTTATATCCTTAACCCTACATAACTTGCTTAGCCTGACATAACTTGCTTAGCCTGACATAACTTGCTTAGCCTGACATAACTTGCTTGGTTGGACAGAGCTTTTTAAACTACAGTGTAAAATTTGAAGAGAAACTTTCACGACTATGCAGTATGTTCAAGTCATGGAAATTTCTTAATCTTGAATGTATGAACGTCTTCTCATATATTACTTTTATTTAGACTTTGCATTTTTTTCATGTTGTGTAACGACCCTAAATTTTCTACTTAACCTAAGGTTGCTACTATATACATATCATAAACATTTAATGCAATAATTCAATTTAAACTTTATAATAAACTTAACCTTATTCTTGCATGCTTCATTTAAGGCCTTAAACGAACTAATACAAATTGAAATAAAAAGAAAAACAATACAAAATAAAATGTCCTATACTAACCTATATGCCACTAAATTGGAATGCAATTAACTTATGCTAACCTATAGTCTACTAATATTTAAATATGAAACTATCCTGAGCATGTGCCACGGTCTCGTAATTGTGATGCCATCGTCAGCCGAACAAAGGAGCCTTGCCTTTACCTGAAAAGTAGAGTAGCACATAGCTTGAGTATTATAAGAAATACTCAGTAAGCGACCTCCCCTATCAGGGTTAAATGCAAACACATAGAGTTTCATGCATGGGACCTATCATAATAGTCTATTTTCCTACGGCGGCTTTCTTAATGGGCAACTTGGATGTGTACTTAATTTACCTACACACGGTCCACATGTGCGAGTATGGACCTACCAGTCGGTTCGCACACCTCCTGGGCCCCTTTCTGGTCTGGCGAGCATTCTTTGGTAGTTGTTGATGTCGGACATCTGTTAGGAGTGGTGACCGTCACGATAGGATTATGACAAACATAATGAACGTTACTCTGCCTAGTAGTGTACGTGTCCGTACTATCGTGAAGGAATAGGGGTATCCCCCGATGCATGAGCACACAATAATGCATGAGGTCCCAACTTTTCTATTTTAATTATCATTAGTACAACCCTGTTAGTGTCTCGTTCATATCATATCGTTTTCATACCATTTCTCATAACATTTCTCATACTCATACGTATGTCAGGGTTGTATTTCATGCTAGTTTGTAGTTTTGCATGTCAATCATAGTATATCATTCATGTCACATATCGATCATATCATAACGTTTTCATGCTTTCAAACATAATAATCCATATCGTGCATATATCGTATCATATATCATAATAGTCACATAATAATCCCGAGCATGTCATCCACATGCCATATCATCATAACATAACATATCATAAAGCATATCAGTTCATCAAATACAACATAAAAATCGCATTGCATAACGTTTACATATCATTTCATAACAGTTTGCATATAAGGTCTATGACACGTGTGAAGCCACGAGTACATGTCATCGTACAGCCCACAATTATAACCAACGATGGTAGAGCCACTTACATGGTTGACCCTAGCCAGCGTTCTCCCTAATTCGAGTATATTAGCTCCCGTTCCTCGAAAATTCTCCAAACTATCGTTGGTTGTCATTTTCTATTAGGTCGTTCATCGCCTTTCGTTAGTATTTCACAATTCTAATATAAATTCAACTTAATTTGTGAAATAAGGCATTATAATGACCTCAATTACCTTATTTAGGGTCAAACTAGGTTTGAGAGGGTAAGAACGGTGAAAAATGGCTATTTTTCCCTTTACTGAGCCGAAAGAGCCGAATTTGAGTCGCGGAGCCGAGCTGAACCGTCTAAGACAATTGAGTCAAAGGGCTGCTCTTTGCAGGTGGTGACACGTGGCGCAATAGGAGGCCGACGCGTGTGCATGCGGCTTCGGGTCAAGGCGCGGCTCGCGGGCCGTAGGTTATTACGGTCATGCTTGTCCAAGACGTGCTGCTTATGGCCGCATTGCAGATGTCCTAGTCTTGCTTGTCTAGGACGTGTTGTCCATGGTTGCATGCCTGTTCCAAACCCCTTTTACATGCTTTCATCCTAGATAGGTATTTACCATTTTATGTTGGGTTAATATGGGGTGTATGACTGTTGACCAAAACCATGTCTACACCTGCCGGGGCTAAAATGCCCCAAAATGTACTATATAGGGGGATATGACTAGTAGTTACTACTTCCTACCTTGAGTTATATGCTATTTAAACCGTGATATTTCTATATTTGTTTATAGTCATATAATGTTGCTTTCTTCAATTCTTCAAATCGTTTTCAAATCGTTTTCAAATGTATTTCCTCGCTCACGTTTACTAAACATTTTCTCGCAACGTGACTCGAGGCCCGAACATACGGCGACATTGTTTGTGATGTGTGAATTTTTCACAGCTGACTTGTTCGCTTGGTTAGAACAAGTGCCGCAAAATCACTGTCCTGCTATCGCAAGAATGCGATTGTAACACGGGTCACGGCTGCTGTAGGTCGCCTAGGTTGGTTGTGTGTATTGGGCTGTAACTAGGCCTCGAGAAATTTGGTGTGGGCTACAGGCGTTCGATCGTTATCGGGTTGCAAACACGTGGATGGGCTGAGGAGTGTGATTGGGCTTCGGGTGCGTCTTCAGGCCGTGTTTCTGTTGGGTATCCGATCCGGATCCAACTTGGATCCACGAGCTTCGTCTTCTTCACCCGAGATTTCACGATTTTTCCTCCACTAGACCTATTACACGATCCAAGGCCAAGAAGATTCAACAAGCATTCATTCTTCATCTACAAAATTGGATAGACTCAGTTCAACCATCCTTTCATGTGTTACAAGCTTATTTGATTGAGGAAGGACCCTTTGGAGCTTCAGAAGTGAATATTTGCACAATTGAAGTAGCGGATGAAGTTGCAAGCATCATTTTATGAGTTGTTAGAAAATTTTATTTATTTTTTAATTCCATAAAGTTTGTAATGATCAAATTGATTTTGTCTTTTGTGGAGATTTAAGGGAATTGGGATTAAATCCTGGCCACTAACTTCTACTGTAGGAGACTATAAATACCCACAAATTATCATGTAAAAATCAGATTTGTGATGAATGAAATCAATCTGTAAAAATCAGGTAGATTGCATCCGAGCCATTCAATCAAGTTTTGATCAAGTTCGATTGTGGAGTGATTCAATTTAGGATAAGGTTTCAAAATCTATCTTACCTTAAATCTTTGGTCTTCTGAATCTTTGGTCGTAAGAGGTAATCTAATTTTAGCTTGATCTCTTAGTTGATCCAAGGAGGTGTTAATTTCTTTGATTCATCTTGCTTCAATAGGAGCTCATTAGGTTAAGGATTAGGGTTGCCTTATCATATCTCCTCCAATTTGATGACGTTTTCGATGGTTTCTCGACCGTCGTGGCTCTATTTCGGTGTACCTTCCAACCTCACGATGTCACCGGTCTGATTGAGTGCCTAAGAATGTAGATTCATTCCATTTTTCCCAACTTCCCAAACCTTCAGATCTCGCCGGCGACTTGCAAGGGATTTTCTCTCTCTTTCCCGTTTTCTTTCTCTTGCTCTTTTCTCTTATTTTTCCTTGTAGGTAGGCTTTGGAGTGTGTGGTAAGAGGTTTGGGGGTTGTTTGGAACGGTGTGGACATCGAGTTTCTCTGGTTGGGCTCGCCGGATTTACTTTGGATTTCTCTCTCTCTCTCTCGCTCGTTTCCTCTGTGTTTCTCCCTTGCAGGGTGTCTGGAGCGTATGGCAGAGGATGAGAGCCGTTTTTGGTGTTGTCTTGGCGAAGCGGGAGTGTCGGGAGGGAGTGAGACTGAGATGGGTGTGAGAATTTCGGCGCCTCGCCGGGATTCTCGCGCGTTTTCCGTCTACCGCGCAAATTTTATTTTATTTTCCCGTCATTACATGTTGTTTTCTGCCCATGATATATTTTTCTAACGCTAGTCGAAGCATTATGTCTGTCATCTTAATGAATAAAGAACTATATGCCCATATTTCCTTTTATTTTTCTCAACGAAAGTCTGCTTTTTTCCTTTAAAAAAAAAAAAAAAAAAAAGAAAAATGCAAAGAAGAATAAGAGCTGTAGTTTAGCATGAGTGCTTTTAACTCTCCATCTATGTTTATAATGCTTGGTTGAGGAATCTAAAAATGTAATTTATATATGTAAAGAAGTTAACAGGCTACATGTTCTGATGGGTTTATCAACTTATTTTTAGATAATGAATTTGGAAACTGTTTCTCTGTTGATTTAGATCTTTACAAGATGGTCTGCTCTGAAAAAGACACCGCTCTCAATATTTCAATTCCTGTTGTGATGCTTCCCAAGTCCAGTGGAGATGCTCTTACCAAATTAATAACTGACGGAAAGAGAGGTGAGCCTTTCTATTTATGCAGATTCAAAGTTCATTGAAAAACATGATCTGTATGTGTTCTTGCTTACTTGGGATGTCATATTTAAGATTAAACCTTAAGCTAAAAGATGGTTCTATTGTGTATATATATAGATAAATATGCCAAAATGATTGACTTGAATCCTGCAAAATAAGAGGGCAGCCGGCTCTAAACCCTTGGGATATTTGAAATGGCCACTGATTTTAGAACCAATTTTCTGAGGAACTTGGGCGAGGTGCCCTGTTACAGGTGCCATAATTATGCCTAGAAGAGTAGAAGTAGGGTATGGCCATACAACACCTTAAAAAGGAGTCATCTGAATGGAAGTATGAAGTATGATTAGAGATGCTGTTTAATCGAACTCTGTCTAAGCTATCCATTGAGCCCATCGTTTAGGATTGGTAGTGGTTGTTTAGGATAGTAAATTGGTTTTCAAACCATAACTATCAACCATTGTTTGCTTATCGAGTTGGGGGTGATACATTGTTCCTCACTTGAATCAAGTACCCTGACATTTTAGTAATTTCTCAAGGAGCAAAGAACTCATAAATCTTGCCTTGGTTGGCCAAGGAGGCAAGCTACCTAAGGAAAAATTTGGGCGCTATAAGAGAAGGATATGGTTTTTGAAGGGTGAATACATTGGGTTTAATTTTCTAAGAAGGGAATACATAGGTTTATTTATGGAAGCTATCAACCACCATGAGAATTAAAGACCACGAGAGGTGTATAATTACTTCTCCTTTTTTTCTTCTCTTCTTTGCCTTCGACACCTTGAAAACACTGAAGAACTACTAGAGAATCCAACATAAGTAAACACACTGTGGAAAGCAAAGTTCTGAATCATAACTGCATTTCGAGACACTCAAATAATTATTTTGTTGGTAAATGTTGTTTTCAAATAACGTGTCAAGTTCTAATTGTCTTTACAGTGGAACTTCTATTATATGCGCCAAAGCGTCCAATTGTGGACTTCTCTGTTGTGTTTTTGTGGATGATGGCTGTTGGAACAGTTGCATGTGCTGCACTTTGGCCAGAGATCACTGCCGAGCGGACTGAGGAGCGCTATAATGAATTATCAGCGAAGGTGGGCTCATAATATTTCGTTGTGGGAGAACAAAATACTGCATCTAGATGTAAAGAAATTTTTGATAATTCGATTACTTTTTTATCCATAATTTGGGCTCTGATTGATGTCAAGATCATGCATCTGAATGAGTACTCAGTTTTTGTTTTATTTTCTTCATGTTTTTCTGCAAATCATGCCTAGAAGCCGTAGGCTGCTTTGCAATGGGGAATGAATATTTGTTTCCAGGTTACTCTAGATTGAAAAATCTACCGTCTGTATTTGTAGATTGCACGTCACTATGAAATTTGTAGCTTAAGTGTGGACTTGAAGGATATGAATGGTTTTTCCGTCGTATTCATTTTATATTTCTACCTTTCACTTGGTTGGATCTTCTTCTTCTGGAATGATTTCCTTTTTCTCTGGAAATTATGCTTTGTTCCAATCTTACGAACAGCTCTTTTTTTTCCACCAGGAATCTTCCAGTCGTGAAGCAGGCAAAGATGACTTTGATGATGAAACACTCGATATTAATGCAAAGAGTGCAGTAGTATTTGTCATTACAGCATCTAGTTTCTTGGTGCTGCTATATTTCTTTATGTCTTCTTGGTTCGTTTGGCTGTTGATTGTTATGTTTTGCATTGGTGGTGTTGAGGTAATGACAATAACATTGCATGTATATTTTGACAACTGTGCTAAACTAGGATAATAATTTTTTTGTTCCAAGGAAAATGAGCATAATTTTGGAAATATAGTTTCTTTTCCTGATTGATCCTCAGCCTTGGGTGTAACCTCTCTCCCACAAGGATTATAATTTCATATATTTATTTATTGTCTGAGAAGAATGGAGCATGAAAGAATCTACATTTGAGAGCTACGCTGTTATTTTTGTTACATTTACTTCTAAAGTTGTGATCTGTGCTAGTGCATTTCTCCAATTCCTGCCTGTCTTATTATTTGATAAATAGGTGTTTGTTTGTTCAGAAGGCAATTTTATTTGTTAATAAATTGTTTCATAAATAATTTTTCTTTTTAAACTTTTGAATGTAGTACAAAAAGTTCTAGGTCAGACTGAAACCACCATCTGTTAAGAAGGTAATTTCGGTCATGAAATCAGGATAATGGACGATCTTATAAATGGAAAAAAATGAACCATTGTTTTATAAATTGGACTTCTCTAATATATGCAGCTGTTGCTTTTGTGCATGCACGATTTATGCATATCCTCTTGAATTTTATTCTTGACAAGGCTTTACTGTGGGATAGCTTAGTCGTTTTTATCAGATTAGTTTCTGTCTATTCCATGCAAATATTTTCTTTTCAACCGGTGGTCATTTTGTGTGGCTTTATATTGCACATTGATATTTTACAGCAATCTGGTCGCTTAAATGTGTTTGATAGTTTGTAAATGTGTATCTTTCAGGGTATGCATTCCTGTATATTAGGACTGATATTAAGGTATGCCTGCTTGCATATTTCTTCCTGCTAAATTTTTTATGAATTTCATTCTATAATTTTCTTGTCTCTATAATTTATTAAGCAGAAAGGGCAAAAGTTGTGGGCAGAAGACTCTGAATTTGCCTTTAGTAGGGGAGATCTCTGTGCTTTCACTTGTTGTGCTGCTTTGTTCCATAACTTTTGCAGTCGTTTGGGCTCTGAATCGGCGTGCATCATATTCTTGGGTTGGTCAAAATATTCTTGTAAGTATACTTTTCTACTTTATTTTTTATTTTATTTTATTTTTTAAGTTCTTCTAATTAATCAATGATGGAGATGGGAGAGTTCTTTCATGGGTATTTTTGGAAACAAAAGGCCATGTATATCTACTTTCTTTTTTTATTTGGAGATGAGAAATCATTTGAATTCAAATTGGTAAAAATATTAAAGTTGATAAAAGTATTTATTGTAATTAATTACCTTAAGTTTTTAGGTTAACTGGTGATTTAATATGATATCAGAGCAAGAGATCCTGTATTTAAACTCTTGGAATACTATTTCCTTCCTAATTAATATTGAATTCCACTTGTTAGGTCTTCTACATATTTTTAAGCCATAAGTGATGGAGAGTGTTAAATTAGTGATATAAATTTACTGTAATTCATTAGTTTAAGCTTTAGAGTTGATTGATGATTTAATGTATATCTAATTATTGATATAATTAAATTGAACATAATCCATCCATTTAAACTTTAGGATTGATTGAGAATTGAACATGGTATCAATGCAAGAGGTCCTATGTTCGAACTTCTGTAATGGCATTTCCTTCCCAATTAATTATTTGTTGGATCTTTTACAAATTTTCAAGTTCACAAGTGAGTGGAGGGTTAAATATTGATATAATTAAAATTTTCAGAATCGATCAGCTTTAGCATTTGGAACGTGGTATTTGTCTTTAAGATTACGAGTTTTACCTTTAGTGGTTTCCTAATGAAGATATTAATGCTTTGGGTTTTTCTAGATAATATCAAATGCTGTCGGGTTAGTTCCCACTTATGATGTTAGTCAAGTTTTTATATCTGTTTTGGTTGTAATGCTCCTAGTTGAGCTTGTTCTTTTGTTTCATTTTCGTTTCCTTTTCCTCTTCACTCCCTCGGGACTCGGGAGTTTGATTCCTGAACATGAAAAAAAAAAAAAAAAAAAAAAAAAAAAAAATCAAATGCTGCAGGGCTAGTTCTCACATACAAGTCAAGTTACATGATAAGGAAGGTCCAGACTCCTACGATTATAAAGTAAAGTGAGCTTACCTTTGGTTTGTTGTCATCAATGGTCACAATGCTGTCTAGGATCTAGAAGAAAGGAGTGTGGGTAATAACAAAAAAGAAATAAGAAAAGTAGTGGTCACATATATGATGGGATACTTGCGTTTAATGGTGAATGGGATAATGGTAAGAGTATGTGTTTAATATCAGATGATGAGGGAATATGTGCTTTACATCCCCCAAAGCCAAGGACTAAAGGTAGAGACCCATTTTGGCAGGAATAGCTCAAGAGCTAGCTATCGAATTGTGAAATCAGCAGCAGAGCCTCATTTACCAGGGGAACTGCCCCCATTTTACTCATTTTTACATTCCGCAGTTTTTTTTCTTAACTATGCTGCTTCACTCTTTATGTCCTCAATTTCAATGTATCGATTTTAATTTGTCTAATTCTTCTTAATAGGGTATTTGCCTGATGATAACAGTCCTGCAGATGGCCCGATTACCTAATATTAAGGTATCCCAAAAAGTTCATTGATTTGGTTCATATTTCAAGGCCCTTACAATCTTAATTATTTCAGGTAGCAACAGTGCTTCTTTGCTGTGCATTTGTCTATGACATCTTCTGGGTGTTCATATCACCAGTAATTTTCCACGAGAGTGTAATGATTGCGGTAAGCATTATTTCTTTTTTCTGTATATTTACTTTATAATTTAATTCCAAATAAAATTCAAGTAATGTTATGATATAATATTTGTAAGAGAATGAAATGAACGGGTTTCAAGTAGCATGTTTTGGATGCCACCTCTGTTTTAAGCCAAGTTTTGGGTTCTCTTGTTGTATGTGAAGAATTTGGCTTGTTCGGGTTTACTATTCTTTCTTTGTGGCACTATATTTGAAGCTTACTTGTTGGTTCTATCTTCCTAGGATGTCTCTAGCTAGAAAATAAGCATGACCAAGATTGTACAGGATAGCTTCCTTAATTGAATATAAAATTAATTTTCCTCCACATATTGTTTGTGAGAGAATTTTATTCTTCTTTCTTTCTCCCCCGTCCACCTTTTATTTCACAAAGAAAATAGCCTGATTATGAATATCCTTCGGTTACTATGCGTTCCAGTTTTACCCCTCAAAGCCAAATAATTGTGGATTGAAGCTTCCAAGCCTACTATTTTGGATATTTGGTTCGAAAGGAACTAAAGGATTTGGTTGGATGCTTCTGAGATATCAATATCAAAGCTTCTCGCAGGTGTTCTTTATACAAATTATTTGTTGGAGAAGAGAGCATTTTCCCTCTGGATAGAATATATAAGATATTAGCTTTCTTTTTCTTAATGGCCATAATCAGATGAAAGAAATAGGAAATTATATCACAATCTTTCAACCATTTGATCTTGTGTTTCTGTCTCCCAAGTGTCTCTTCCTTAGCAACCAGAGAGAGAGAGAGAGAGAGAGGCTGCTCTTTCGAGGGATTCCTCAGGATTTTGTTTTTGGGAAGGTCTCTATTTTCCCCTTGCTATCTACTCTGGCATTTGAGTAATAATAATTCGGCAACCCTAATCCTCAGCCCAACGATCCAAACTTTGTTGAATCAAGAACCCTTGAATCAAAAAAATTAACACATTCTTATACAAAATTCGGATCAACCAAGAGATAAGGCTAGAATTAGATTACATCTTAAGATCAAAGATCTAGAAGTAAGATTTGGAACGTTGTTCTAAATTGAGGCTTGATTGAGTCGAACTTGATCAAGGCTTGATTGAATGGCTCAGATGCAATCTACTACAAGAATCGCTTGAAACTTAGAAATGACAAAGATGATGCTCAAATTTCTAATGGTAGAAGTCTGAATTTGAGATCTCAATTTCATTCATCCAAAAAATCTCTCTTTTACATAGTTATTTGTGTGTATTTATAGTCTCTCCACAAAAGAAACTTTCAATCCTTCAAATGTCCACTAAAGAAGTTGGTGGCCATAATTTACTCCTACTCCCTTTAAATCTCCACAAAAGAAGTTAATTTGACAAATAACCTTCCACCCTTTTGCCCACTACAAGAACTATAAAATTATAAATTATAAATAAAGTTTTCTAACAACTTATCAATCAAGTGCAATTTATAGAAACTTCATCCGCTACTTAAACCGTGCAAATATTCACTTCTAAAGCTCCAAGTGATCCTTTCTCAATCGAATCAGCTTGTAACACATGAAATAATGGTTGAACCGAGCCTATCCAATTTTGTAGATGAAGAATGAATGCTTGTTGAATCTTCTTGGCCTTGGATCATGTAATAGGTCCGGTTGGAACATTTGGAACACCGTGATTTTTATCAAAAAGTCTATTAGGTTAGATTTTTATTAAACGTTAAATTGAAAGACACATTAATGGAGTTAGTTTGTATATCTCATGCAATTTCTTTCTACTTCAAAAGTTATTTAGTAATTGTAGTTCATTTCTCTGGGCATGTTCAGCTAGTTCACACTATAATTACCAAGATTGCACTTAAATTTATCCGACTAAAGCTTGCCCTTTTAAACAACTTTATGCTTAAGAGTCTAGTATTAGATATAGATAGAATATGACTGTTCCTTCTTATTTTCTTATAATGATGCATTTCAAATTGAAATGTGAAAGCTTCTCTTATTCTCTATCTCTTAAATGGTGTGTGAAACTCGAGTTTTTTTTTTTCCTGTGGATTTAAGAATTATGAACACAAAGGTCTTGTGTTTTTTTGGCATTAATGGAATTCAATCCATGGTATTCGGTCTCTCAAGACCTATTTAGGGTGCTCAAATTTAGAGTTTAAAAAAAAAAAAGAAAAAAAAAAGGAAAAAAAAAGGTAGGAACAATTGTTTAATCTAGATCGGTTTGATTTTGATCCTATACAAGATAGTCTAACACTTCCGAAACTAGTTCAGTCCTCCGTAGGAGCTGTTTTTTATTTATGATGCATCTACTCTGTATAATTGGGGGTAGATAGGAGTTAATCCATAATTATGTTGGATTCTTTTGTAACTTTTTCAGGTTGCCCGAGGGGACAATAGTGGTGGAGAATCCATTCCAATGCTTTTAAGGGTTCCTCGCACCTTTGATCCCTGGGGTGGTTTCGATATGATTGGATTTGGGGATATACTCTTCCCTGGGTTGCTTGTTTCGTTTTCTCACAGGTACTGATGTCACATACATTACAATGTCTCTGTTGTACTGTTTGTTATCTCTTGTATGTTTTACAATTATATTAGTTATTATTATTCTGGCCATTTTACCTGTCTCGAGTAATAAAAAGGAAGGGATGGGGGAGGGTGGAGGATTAAAAAAGAAAATGCTATTAAGGGATTAATGGAGAGAATTCTCGTAGAATCTAACTCGAAATCTTTATAAGAATGAAAAATGTGTTGATAACATGAGAGAAGCCCTTTGTTTACTGGGAATTAGAGAGGAAACTAAAACTACAAAAGCAATTCTATCCCACCAGGGAAAAAAAAAACTCAGTTCTCGGAATTTTAAAAACAAAACGATAGAAGTAAACAAGTAAACCACTTAAAGGGAAACCTGCTTGAACATCTGACTCCGACAATGTCTGAATCACGTGCCAAGTCAAGATATCAAATATTTGGGTCTTAAACAGGAATAAACTTTCTTTGGAGGGCATCACATTGAGGTTACAGCAGTGACCTCATACATTCGTCTTCCACCTCCAAATTCTTTGTAGGACCTCCAAAAATGACCTTCGAGCGTTAGGTTTGTTGGTTGGTAGAAAGAGGCTGAAGTTGGGTTGGTTCGCACAAATGTTGGGGTAGATTAACAGAAAATGTGCCTGACGCAGTGTCAAATCGAGTTGCGCAGGTGCCAAGTCAAATGTGTTTTTTCCCACTTCTTTACATGCACACTGCATTGCATTCTAATAGTTTTTAGGTCGGGTCGCGTAGCTTTTGGGTCAGAAAAGAACACATGATATGCACTGCTTTCCTCTACGTGTGTGCAGTCGTCCTCCTCCCTTTACAAAATCTTCGGCCATACTTTGGGTTTCAGCATCATTTTTTTCCTTCTTCTTTCGTGCCATCTTTTTTAACTACATTTGTGCTCGGAGTTTCACTGGATGCCGAGTTGGGATGTGCCGGTATAAGTTCGGTTGCTTCTTCCTTTTTGCTTTCTCTTTTTCCTTGCACTTGGGTGTAACTCGTCATTCTTTGAAGTGTTCTTGCACGATTTCATGGCTTGCAATTTTCGTGTAATTTGTTTCTTCTTCACACTCCTTTTACTATACAAGATCTTGGGTTTAGGTAAATTTTTTATCTTCTTGAACTTTGCTCACATGGATACTCCATTGGGTGAACTGATTTTTTCCAAAGCATGATGAGGCCCTTCATCTCCTCATTGATTTCCTCCATCCAAATTTTGTTCAACTGCAAGCATCGATCCATCTTGACGAGGCCTCCACCTTCGTTGGTTGTGAACCATATTATGTATAGGAGTTTCAAGTCTTGAACGTACTTCTAGTGCTGCAAAATTCCATTCTAGGCAAATTTATTGAAAATTATTCTCTGAAGGGAGGGTCCCTCTTTGTAACTAGGCGTGCATTGTTTGGCAATGAGCACAAGTCACATACCTCCCTCTTGCTGCGATCTGTGTCGACAAGAGTTTCCTGGTCTATTTGCAGCAACCAACTTTGGCTCTTGGAAACTCTCTTATACCAAATTAGTGTAGCCTAAAGAGAGACTAATTCTTCAAGAGTCTAACCAAGATCTTTATTATCAATGAAACAATTATTGATTACAAGAGGGAAACCCTCTATTTGTAGGGAACTTACAACAAAATATTTAAAAATATTAAAAAGAAACTTAACGAGTAAACCAAGAATTACCTCAATTACTATGGTAACTGACTACATCAGAGGGTGTAAGTTTTTTCTGCAAGTTAAACTATTCACCTTCATTTGAATTCAACTTCTATTGTTAAGAAGATGCCTTGCATGCTCCCGGATTAGTGGAGATGTCAAAGAGCACTTCTTGGACCACTCTTTTTTACTTTAACTTTGTAGGGATTTCTTTTTTAGTTTCTTACTTCACTGGAGTTTTGATTGATTGAAGTAAAAACTTGTCTGGAGAAAAATATTAAGCACTGAAGCTATGGTATCCATGAGAGCAATATTTTCATATATGAAATACATGACATAATCGTTAAGGCATCTATTTCCTCTCTGAGCTTCCTTGAGGTCAGAGGTTCAAATTGATGACTGTGATACCCGAATATTCCCATCAGATATGCAGGATTTGCATGATGAAAACTTAACCATGTTTTGCATTTTGAACTGTTAATAATAATATTCTGTATTTACGTTAATTTATTTTTGTGTAACTCTGTTTTTTAGTTCGTTCTTTTTATGTTTTGTTTGTTGACCCAGATTTGACAAAGCACTCAACAAAAGCAGGTGTAATGCATATTTTCCTTGGTTGGTTGTTGGTTACGGAACTGGTGAGTACCTATTCAACACGGTTTTTTTATTTTCTTTTTCATGTCAGAGATGAGAACCTTCCTGGCTTGTTTAAATTTTCATTTTTGTTGTGGACTGTGTCCCCTGAGATAGGATTGCATGACTATTCAACAATATACTATTATCACCTCCGTTTTCTTAGTTTCTTTTTTCCTGAGACATGGCCTTAACTCAAAGACAACCACTTTTGTTAAAATATTACTATGTATCATCTCAATGTAGGATATCCTGCACATTTTTGCTCGGATCTGTACAGCTAGAAGGCGGGCAGGGAATAAGACTGCTTCGATATTTCTGTGTCATCTTATATGACACCTAGGGTTGAAGAGGATAGGGAGTGGTCGTTTGTGCACTAGGTATGAACAAGGAATGGCTCTTGGTAAAATAACGTGTTCAAAAAATGTTTAAAGAATCATTAGTTCTCACCATTCAAAAGGGTCATTTGCCAGGAACTTTATGGTTAAACATGTTTTGCTTTTAGATTGGTGATCTCGTAGAAAACCTTTTGAGGAAGCATGCAAGTGAGAGCATGTGATAAGCGCCAACAATGTTGGATTTTGCAAAGCTAGAGGTCCTTCTAGGATCCTTGCAAGATTTCACAAATAAAATTAACTTCACGAAGTAAAGGTATTTCACCTCTAAAATTGGCCAAAGAACGTCGACCAAATACTCTGATACTAAATGATAAGCGCCGACAACTTTGTCTTGCTTCTTGTAATTGCTCCTTCGAGTACATGCAATTGATTAGTTGTTGGATTCATATCAACATGCTACCACCTATTTGGTTTCAGAGGATAATCGTTTGTTTTTTAAAGCTACTCAAGCCAGCAGGTGGCATTTCTAAGTTGTCGAGGATACTAGGTAATGGTGGTGCTATTAGGTCCCAAATTTGAGGTATTACGTTTGATGTTGGCTAGGGAATATTTCATCCAAAGAAAAAAAAAAGAGGAATATCGACCCCAAATACATTCCACCCCTCAAAACCTTTCTTCATAACCAATTTCATACGAAATTTCTTGGCTATCGATATATGATGGTGGATCATGAAAAGAATCGAGGAAAAAAAAAAAATAGTTTGATACAAAGAAAATATAAACAAGAAAATTAGGCATTAAAAATGCAATACTTTGTGTATACCTAATCTATGGCGGAGGAAAGAGGGAGAATTGCTTCAATAAGAGATAAAGGAGATTAGCTGGAAGGCTAAACTATCTTATACTAACTTGATCAGACATTATTTATTCAATAAGTATATCATGTGGCTGTTTGTGTTATCAGTTCTAGTTTGATAAAGTTTAGTTTTCACTAGGTACGTGAATGCGAAACCAACTAGGAGATATTTTCACAAAGACGTTAAATGCTGCACGTTTAGACTTTCCTTGTGACAAGTTAATTAACATATAGCCACTTTGTTTATATATATATATATATAATTGAGTTGAAATCTTGTTGTCTATATATTACATAGTTCTCTGCCTGGGTAGTTCAGAATGGTTATACTTGAACCCTTTTTGTTTAATGATATTGGATTAAACATTTTCAGGTCTGGTGTTAACGTATTTGGGGTTATATTTTATGAATGGACATGGTCAACCTGCACTCCTTTATCTTGTTCCATGCACCTTAGGTAAACACAGTTTTGTTCTTTAGTACAAGTCTGAAAACTACAACTGTGGACGACCAAGTCTTATTTTGTTTTGATTTGGTTGGTTGCAGGTGTTACTGTTGTTTTGGGTTTTATGAGAGGGGAGATTAAGCAACTTTGGAATTATGGGACAGAAAATTCCTTGGATAGGGAACCTTCTTCTGGAGAAGCTTGAAGTGTTAGCTCCCTCCCTTTCAAATGTAGCTGTGTAAAATAATGTCTTTTCGTTGTGGTGAGAAGGGCACTTGTCATGAATGGTAAGGGCTGTCTTCTTATAATTGTATCATCTTTGTCAACACTTGATGTATGTAAGGGCGGCTTTAGTTCTTTAATTTCATCAGCTTGAACCCATGTGGCCATCAATTATAATTTGTTTTACATGATTCATATTTGAAAGAAAGAAAAAGAAGTTATACCACCACTTTTTTTCATTCAACAAGACCATATTAGATGGTGAATGTATTTTGATGCCATTTCTGCCACAGCTGATGTTCTTGGTAAAGAACAAATTTTCTGAAACGTAACTCTACAATAACTTCAGGTTTGAACGATGTGTTTGTTATACGCCCCCCCTCCCTGCGTTGGAACTCTGATGGACGGTCTGTTTTGTGATGAAAATGACATTATTCATGGGATTAGTGCTCCTTGTATGCCTCTACAAAATAAGATATTATGGAATGGTTTTGCGGCTGACTTAAAAAGTCATATTGCTACCATGGAATCAGATTCATATAGCTCTTGAACTAGCTGCAACACTGTTGCTGAATTGATACTATCTCCATCGATACGAGTTTTTATATTCCCGATGTTTTTATAGGGAATATCAAAAGTAAAGCTATGAAAACTTAAGTTCAGTATCCTTTGATCATGGTCTTGATAAGTGATGAGTGATCAAATGAAGCCATATGTTTGTAGCGTTGTTCAACAACGCTTTAAACATGCTTATGTTTTTTGTTTTTCTGAAGAACATTCGTGTTTCTTTTATTATTATTGTTTTGTATAGAAGCGTTGATCTTTTTTTAAATTAATTTTTTCTTGATATCAAATAAATAAAAAGTGAATAAATATATCTTTTAAGTTCATATTGTACAATAAAGATCCCTTAGTATATATTACTATAACGACCTTAATTTCCTATTAATCAAGAACATGCCTACAATGTGCGAAAACATTAATTATTTCATAATTTTATCATAGTCTTGAATTTAAATAAAACACAAAAATAAAGTATTTGCCATGACTAACCCTAAGGACGATGAAAGAAAACAACATGAATGTATCTACCCTAGCTTTGGTCCTATAATTGCTATCACAATGTCGTCATTCGTGTAGGGGTGTCTTACCTCTACTTGAAAAAAAAAATATATATAAGAGAAACACATGATTTGAGTATTTAAGTATGCAAACATATGTAACATAGAGGGACCTATTCTTTTGTAAAAACATCATAGCATGACCTTAGGTTGTTTTCTAGTCTAGATAAGGTTAGATGTATAGTACTTCCCTACACACAGTCCACACATGAGCACATGCTGTAACGCCCCTAATTTTCTTACCCTAAACTATTGATGTCACTACATACATACTTTTAACACATGTAAAATATCATCCCTAAATTATTGACGTCACTACATACATACTTTTAACACATGTAAAATATCATAATAAATACTTTTAAAATAAGCTCGTTACTTTTAACTCAAATTCATTCCTTTATTATTATTATTATGATTATTATTTATTTTTTTAAAAAAAAGTTTTCTATGAAAAGAAATTTGTGAAGGGCCCACACTTGAATTGAGTGATTAAAAGTTGGCATTGTCCACACCTAATTAATTTGATATGAATGTAAATGTTAGTGTTATTAAGTGTGAAGTTGACTCCTTTTATTTTTGCTTTTCATTTTTCATATATAGTGATTAAGTGGAAGCAACCCATCACATAAAACATAAAACATAAAACATAAAACATGTTAGTGGGGAAGATCAAGTGTGTTCTAACGTTGTCGGTGACCATACCTTGCTTTTCCCACTTTAAATCTTTCCCTTTTTTTTTCTTTTTTCTTTTTTTAATTATAAAGAGAAAAAAGGAATCACCTTTTTACTTTTCTAACTTGTTGAGGAATGAACCAAATTTAAATTAAAGTCTTGCTTTTATCTCACTCAATTAACCAGCTTTTAAGTTTGAAAACGTGCTCAAATTAATAGGCATTCGGACTTATCTTTCATGTATTTAACTTCTTTTTAGCTCGATTTTAGGTATTTCTTTTGAATTTAGCGTAATTTCTTGGTCAGAATCAATAGGGTTTACGATTATGGTGGGGAATGGAGCATGAGTGAAGAAAAACTCTTCATAAACTAAATAGGGTCGGGTGGGTGAGGGATATGGTTTCCGTTCTCGTTCTCATTCTCGTTCTCGTTCTCGTTCTCTCCTTCTTCTTTATCCTCATTCGAGTTTGTATGGGTATCTTCTTTAAACGAATTTTTTAGGGACAATGTTTTCTAAAATATAGTTCCTTGATTGAGATTTTATTTTAATAGAGAATAATTTCATTAAAAGAGATCCGATTCACAATTTGTGCCTCGAGCACGGTAAAATCACTTACCTACTTTTCCGTTAAAAAAATATTTCTGCTAGTCGTAGATAAATTTGTAATTTTAACTTTTAAATAGAGTTAATTTATTTAAACACCAATTGATCATGTAAATTTAAACCTCAAATTGATTAAATAAATTCACTCCATGAATGAAGGAAGGAAATGGAAGCTTTATTAAATAGTTTCAGACACTGTTTGGAAGAGATGGGAAGACAAAATAAAAAAGACATGACAGGACAAGACAAGACAATACTCAAGTTCTATCGTACAAGACCGACCTTCCTCCTTTTATAACACTGTTTGGTTTCGGCAACATATTTTCAACGTGTGGATTATTATGCCTTTCCAAAACATGTTCTATTTTAGTAGAAATAGAAAAACAAGTTTGGGGTTTTCAAAGACAGAAAGAGACCCTTCATTAATTACAATTCAATACTTATAGACGGTACTAAACACTGTTTTGATTGATGTAAATTAGGCCATCTTGTTTGATCATTGTAAGGAATCCAAGTCATTTGGACATCGTGGTATGTCGTTTTCTCTCTCTCGATGGAGACTTCACAAGAACCAAAATAGAGATTGGGTTGTTCTTTCTTCTCAAGCTTTTCGTGTTATCGACATACATATATAACATAACGTGATTGTAAAAGGATTGATTTTATCTTTTTCTTTTCAACTATATAAATATTCTAAGTTCTATTGCATAAGAAACCTTCCATTCTTAAATATATAATTTTTATGCACAAATTTGATAAGAGAAATCACGTCTGACCGACATGTGTTTCAATAGTAAATTTGTTGATTTAGAAAAATAGTGACTTCCAAGATAGAAAAGTGCACATTATTGTGTGGTGCGTACTGCACCAACTTAGTTACGTAAATATGAGATGGAGAAAAATAGTATAGAAACCTCGAGGGTATAGAATGTGGAAGTAGTTGAACTTACTTTATTGAATCATAACGATGAATTTGAATTAGATTGGTAAAGGTGAAACCGAGTTAAGTATGGTTAATATAGGTTTAAAAGTTCAAATTTTCAAAGTTTCTTATCATACTATACTCAGGTAAAAAAAACAATCTAACTAAGCCAATAATAATGAAAATATATTGCACATTTTAAGTTTCTCCCTTTTAAGGACGATAAAAGTGGGTAGAAATTATTCAACTTTTAAAAATGTTATGGACATCCTACTCATTGAGTTAAACCTCAAAGTGACTTATATATAAAACTATAAAAAGTATATAAATTATAAAAAGTTGAATAAGAGATAGTAGTTGGATGCAATATTTTTAGGACAAAAATAATCAATTTTTATAATCTTTTGGTCATATCTAGGAGCAGAAGAGGTTTATTGGATTCTTAGGGCAACTAGGTGGCTTAACGGTAAGGATTACAGTGTTCCAAATGTTCCAACTGGACCTATTACACGATCCAAGGGCAAGAAAATTCAACAAACATTCATTATTCATCTTCAAAAATGGATACGCTTGGTTCAACCATTATTTCATATTTTACAAGCTGATTTAATTGAGAAAGAACTATTTGGAGCTTCAGAAGTGAATATTTGCACGGATGAAATAGCTGATGAAGTTGCTGTAGATTGCACTTGATTTGTTCTTTTGTGGAGTAATGGAGCGAGTGGGATTAAATTATGACCACTTAACTTATTCTGTGGACATTTAAAGAATTGAAACTTTGTTTTGTGGATAGACAATACATACCCACAAATTAGGATGTAAAAGACAGATTTTGATAAATAAATTTTATCTCTCAAATTAAGACTTTCACCCTCGAAAATTTGTGCATCATTTTTGTCATTTCTAAGTTTCATGCAATTCTTGTGGTAGATTGCATCTGAGCTATTTAATCAAGTTTGGATTAAGTTTGATTTTGGAGTGACTTAATTTAAAACAAGTTTCAAATCTAGTTTCTAGATCTTTAATCGATCATAGTAGGTAATCTAATCTTAGTTTTATCTCTTAGTTGATACCAACTCCAAATAAGAAGGTGTTAATTTTTTTTATTTAAGGGTTCTTGCTTCAATAAAAGCTTGTATCGTAGTTGCCTTATCACTTAACACAAACTTCTTGCTCCAGGTTGCTCTATTCTGACTCCTCAAGTCTTTCTTAGTCTATGAGCACAAGGGTCTAAACCCTCTAACCATCTCAGACTCTTTAACCATCCCTCATGATCCTAAGGTGCTCAATCTACTGGAGGCCTCCTGACTTAGGGCATCGTCTAGCCAACCTGACTCTAATACTCTGACTCTGTGCAGATTAACACACTCCAGAGGGAGAACACACACTCAAACACCTGGAACTAACATATACTGTATCATGCACACATACATGCAAACAAGCTTAATGAGGAGGTAACATCCATCAATCACCCTGAGCAAAAATCTCAATAGTTCATCAATCTTTCTAACATAAAAGAAAGCATATAAAATAATTCATCACAAATCTCATCATAGGGGCATTTTGGTAATTTCTTACATCATGGATAACATACTTATCCATGTTGTCCAACTCGTATTTTAGTCATGCATATTCTCTTTCTAGCTCTGCATAATACATAAAATAGCGTATTTCTTGAAAATCTCAACCTAATGGCATAACGATAATTTTACCATAACATACATACAGTACAGTACATACTCATCCAAAAATGCCCTGCCGACGATCTTAATAAGCATTTTCTATCCACCTAAAGTAAGGAATACTCTCAAGTTACCACATCCTAGCAATCCCTACGAGTATTATTTGTCAAAAGTCTGTGTAGTTACTTTCTTGGGTAATGTGTGCTTTATTGAGCTAGTTTTTCCGCATGTTAGGAGCTCCAAATTTCTAAAATATCTCTCTCACGTGTTGTCATCCGCTCATTCAACTCGTCAAAATTTCCATATTTCCAGACTAGTTTTTGGTTCTTTTCTATTTTTTTGAATTTTCATAACACTCTCCACTACAACTCCAATTAACTTAACTTTTCATAAAAATTTAGACTTTTAATACATTTTTACTACCCTATTTTTCTAATAATTTTTAGTTAATCACAACAACTAAGAATCCAGTCTAAAGATCATCAAAAACGAAAAACTCACAAAAAAAAATTTCAGCTTCTGTGACAACCCAAAAATAAATAAATAAAAATTATTATAAACAAAAAAATAATAATAATAATAAATATCCTCCACAATCACTTTCCCCTATAATCTCTCCTCAACACACATGACAGTTTATGTAAAAATGAAATAGAAATGAAAATATCAGATTTGAGAAAAAGAAATGCAAAAGAAATGCCTGCATCAAATTTATAAGAGATGAGTTTTGCAGAGAGATTTGAGATTTATGTGTAAGTTATATCTCAGATCTCCTTTTCTTTATCCAATTATTTAGTTTTATTTAGCAATGTACTAAAGATTGTCAGGATCAATAGCAGAAAAAAAAAATAGAATCCCATTAAATTGGCCAAAATAATTGGTTCGTAACAAAAAGGAAGAGTTAAACAGATTTAACGAATTTCTTCTCTCCTGCAAAAAAAACAAAAAAAAAAAAAAAAAAAAAAATCAGATTTAGTTTTGCTAGTAAGAGATATTTTGGTAGAAATAGATTTATTTGAAGAGGTCAGTAGTTTTCCTTTTATTTTATTTAATGATATTAAAAGTCATCCTCAAACACACGGAATAATTAAAAAGGAGGAAATACAGTAAGAGATAGAAAGGGAAGATTGTGAATATAATTGAAATTATCTGAAAAATGTTAAAGAGTATTAAACACGGTAAGAGAAAATAGAATATCTGGAAAATTTTAAGACCTAACTCAGGCAAAGACTATAACGTTCGCATGAAGTATAACACATGGATCAATATAAATTAGAGAAACAATTTTGTAGAAATTCAAACTCGAAACTGATGTCATGGGCTCACATAGGTTGACTTGGAGTTCAATGGACTTTCATTGAGGATAACGACGGAATCGAACTTTCATTAAGAATATATTCGTGACAACGATTTAAGCTAGCCAGGTAAGTGACCTTACTATCGGCATTGTTATATTTTGATGTTGACACGTGCCCTGTGGTTCTGCACGTGTCATATATATTGATAAGTGTGAATTGTCTGTGGATCGATATGTTTCCTATATGTTATGTTATGTTATAATATGTGGATTGTAGGATAATAATTATGGTACGATGTGCTCAAGGATATGTTTGAGATAGGATACGAGAAGGATGCACAAAACGAAATGTAACGATAGGAGTAAGATACGTTCATGAAACGTTAAGGTTAGGTTACATACCGGAGTGCTATGGATAGGAGAGATTGATGAAAGAATACGGTTAGGTTATAGGTAGAAAGGGATAGGTTTGTGATAGATTGATAGAACGATAGCATTAGGGTACATTCTTGTGACGATATGACTAAGGTACGTTACGTAATGATATGTCTGTGATAGGTATAAGAACGTTAAGGCTATGGTAAGTTAGAGAACGATATGACTATGAAGTGTTTGCGTTATGACTTGTTTATGATATGATACATTGTATGCTAGATTATTGTGTTTAAGTACATAGTTATGTGAACGTGAATGTATGCTATGTCTTTTAGTCTGATGTGATGTGTAATGCATGTAACGATATGAGGTCCTTGAATGATTATGGCATGTTTGTATGGAATATGTGAATATGAACAGCATGAATTGTATGACATGAAACACGGTAAACTATCTGGAACCATAATCCTGATAGAAATGTGTATGAAATGTGAAATGAAAATGAGAATGACATGAAGCCTGGAACGTGACAGGGTTGGTCATTAAAGATAAGTGTAGAAATAGGGGGACCTCATGCATTATGTGTTCATGCATCTGGGGGGATACCCCTATCCCATCACGAGGGTACGGACGCGTACATCCAATGGCAGGACAACGATCGTTATGCTTTGCATAGAGTTGCCGTGACGGTTCTAGTTTTAACGGGTCCCGGCATAAGGGGCTCCCAGAATATGCCCACCAGCTAAGGACAGTGGCCCAGCGGTGTGCGAACTAGCTGGTGAGCCCATACTCGCACGTATGGGCTGTGTGTAAAGTATATGGTACACGTCTACGATTACTCGTTAGGATTACACCATAGAAAAAACGAAACGAAACGAAAGATAGATCCCATCATTTCATTGCATGTGATTGTTGCATTTAACCCCAATAGTGGGTCACTTACTGAGTATTTCTTTAAATACTCAAGCCATGTGCTACTCCATTTTTCAAGTTAAGGCAAAGCATTCCTGTAAGGCTAACGACGGCATCGCAACTCGAGATCATGGCACATGCATAGGATAGTGGTATTTATTTTCTTAAACTTAGGATAGAATAAGATGTTTTAAACTTAAAAGCTTATTTGTATTATTTCAGGTCTTTTGTTGTGCCGTTTTAAAGATATTTTCGAAACACGTAAGTTCATGGCTGTGTTTTAAGTTAAAAGTTATGTTTTATGGAATTTAAATGAAGTTTTCAGCATTCAATGTTTATGGTACCTATACAGTAGCGACCTTAAATTAAGTAGAAAATTTTGGATCGTTACAATTGAAATGCCACTTTCGGGTCTGAATCAATTCCGAAGTTCTTCATAAAACTTGTGCAAAATTCCTCCAATATCAACATACTAAACATTCAAAACTTAATTTAAAAAAAAAAAAAAAATAATAAAAATAATAAAAAAAAAAATCTAGAATTTAAAGAAAAGTCGAAATCAAGAACCCAAAAAGCATACCTTCTGTTCTTCCTCGATTCTCAACGGAATTTAGTGATTCAAAAGTCCAAAATGTTTCTCTCAAGGCCATTGAGAAATTCTTGTGAAGAAGCTCCAGCAAATTTCCGACTCCAAATGGTTGTTGGGAGGGGATTTCAATTTTCTCTCTAACACTCTCTCAAGAATCCCTCAACTTTCATCTTCTTTCCTTCATCCTTTTCTTTTCTTTCTTTTTCTAAATTCTTACCTATCTAATTAGGGCTAATTTAGACCCCTGATTGGGAATAGAGGGTCAAAATGACCCATTTATCCCTCACGATTGACTTTGACTAATTTTTCACTATTTTCTTTTATATCTTTATGAACTCCTCCTATTTTTCTAATTATTTTTCTCTTCTAACTCATCATAAAATTTTGTCTCTACCCTCAATAAAATTCTAAAAGTTTGACTTTAAAATTTCTCATCAATGATTGAATGTTACACTTTTGCATTAATGCATGATCTAAAGATAAAAGTAAAGACCTCGAGAAGATTAATGACCATGGAATTAGCAATTTTTGGATATCAAACGGACCTCCTCAGAAGGTAATTTTAATGTGGCTGATTTCCCCTCTTTTGCAATCAGTTTCGCTACAGCACCTGCTGCTCTAGCTAATTGTCCCCCCTTCCCAAGTGTGATTTCTATGTTATGTATGGTCGTGCCTAAGGGCATATCGGTTGAAGTAGATTCTTCTTTTTGATCAATATGCAAATGATTTTAAGTTTGCACTACAAGGGGATCAATTGGACTCAATGACAAATCCTCGTGAAGAAGGGAGAATAATACAAAACAAGGTGTATTAATCATGCTACAGAGATTTCATGGTGGATGACAAGATCCATACATGTTTGGATTTACGGAGATTTTATTGTATTTTTTAAGTCATAGAAAATTCTCTTTAAGATTACAAGTTACATTTAAGTGATCAATATGATATCGATGGTTATGAAAGTTACAAATTTTCAATTAACTATAGGTTACTATAAAATTTATTTTCAAAGTTATAATAGTCATTTATGTTCTAAGATTTTAGATATTATGACAATTTCTTATATTTGAAACGAGGACGACGTGAAATCGTGCCGGCGGATTAATAAACTTTTAAATTTTTTCTCTATTAAAATTCCACAGTGGCACATTGTAATTTCTTATATTTGAAATCCTGGCTCAAATCTTGGCGGTGGATAAATTAATTCGAATGGACAAAGAATTTCGTATTTTGGGGTGACTAGAACAAAAAAGAAATCGTGGTCGGGAAGATTATAGTAGCAAAAGCCATTGAAATTTTTATTTTATACATTGGAAAAATACGTTTTGTTATTAATAGACTAGGAAAGGAGAAAGGACTAACGGAAAGAAAGGAAATGACTAGAATTAGACGAGGGTATACAGCTTGGAGACGTAGAACAAAAATTTGGTTATTTGCATCAAGCTTTTGAGGGGCTCATTCAAGACTTACTCGAACTATTACTCAATAAGAGTTTTTGAACTCATAAGTCTATGACAGTGTTTTATAACAAAGTTTTAAATGTTTATTTCTGCATAAGAGAAGAGTATGTTATAATGATAGTAGCGACATTAGGTTAGTTGAAATCTAGAGTCCGTTATATAAATAGTCATATATCTATGTATAGTAAAATGCCATATATGGTAAAACTATATATTGTAAACTAAACCATGTATACCGTTAAGTGCTTTGAAAGTGTAATTTATGCATTCTCTATATTCTCTCTTGTTGGATCGGTATGGCAACCCTAGAGGGGGGGTGAATAGGGTTTTAACGATAAAAGTGTTTAAACGTGATTAATTTTTCTAATGATGAAACTTTTTGCAAATAAGTAGAAGATGATAATTACTATAACAAAGTAATTCAAGTCAAAACAATAATCAAGTAGAACATGCAATAAATCACAATAATAATTTTGAAATTAAATAGAAAAGAGTTAGAGAAAATGACACCGTAGTTTTATAGTGGTTCGGTCAAACTCGACCTACTCCACTCCCCAAGCGCCTCTTGGAAATTTGAATAAAGAACTTTCTCAACTCTTTCCACGGCTCTGAGCCAAATCGCTATACCGCTCTTTTTACGAGTTCAAGAGCAAACTCAATCATTTCCACGGCGCAGGATCAAACCGATACAAGTATTTGAGTTTGATAATAACACACCACAACTCTCTCAAAGAGTAAATTTACAATTTGGGATACTCACAACTATTTCCTCACAATACAAAAATAATCCCTCTCAAGAATAAGATGAAAAGAAATAAACTTGTAAACTTGGAGAGAGCAACAAACAATGGAGACTTTGAACAAATGAGGATTGGAGAATGTATGTAAGTTGTGTCTTTTAAAATGTGGGGAAGATGAGTTTATATAGGGAATGTATGTAAGTTGTGTCTTTTAAAATGTGGGGAAGATGAGTTTATATAGGGAATGTATGTAAGTTGTGTCTTTTAAAATATGGGGAAGATGAGTTTATATAGGGGAGAAAAGTGGCAAAATGTAGGATTGAATATTGACCATTGGATTGTATTAGGAATAATGGAAGGTGGAGATTAAAAGTAAATAAATAAGAAAATTTTCTAAATTCATTTATTTCAAAATTTTAATATAATAGTAATATAATATAATAATAATAAAAAGTTATGTGAGTAACGGTCAAATAAAATTCAAAATTTATTATAAATATAATAATATAATAATAATAAAAACTATGTGAGTAACCATCAAAATTTTAAAATATAATATAGTAATAATAAAAATCGATGTAAGTAACGGTTAGATTCAAATTTATATTTTGTAAAAATAACTTTATTTAAAAATATAGTAATAAGAAAAACTCCACCATTTGTTACTCTCCCAAAATCATAAATGTCATACTTTCATATATTTTGATTTGTCCATCATTTTGATTTTGCTCCCACATCATCACGTCGGGTATGTTGTCTCGACTGTAATTTCTTCGTTTTAGCTCTGATTTGAGTAATTGAAAAGTCGTTGAAATTGTTATTCCCGACCTTATACTGTAGACAGTTCAAAATACTGAAAATAATTAATAATTAAAAAGTAGGTTTGTTATCATCAAAACATCAATTAATTGATTGAAATTAATTAAAGTGAGATCAAGGCCAAAAAGCCAACATCTCTTACTATGCATACCTCAAATCATCAATATATACCTTTGGCCAATATTCCTCGTTACATTTTCTCTATCCTATTCTTTGTGTTCATCTAGATAAAGTACGTGTGTTGTTATGCGATCGTAACAACTAGTATAAGAGCTAGGCAAGAGTTACCACGATATGTGAAGATGAAGAGCTCAAAGATTGAAATTGAGAAATTTGATGGATTCTATTTCGGTTTTTGGAAGATGCAGATTGAAGAATGTCTATACCAGAAAGATCTTCATGAACCCCGTTGGGGGTGAAATCAGATACCATGATACCACGTAGCAGAGGAAGCTCAAGGATTGGCAGGCCTTAGGATTGATCCGATTGACGATGTCCAAAAATATGGCGTTCAGCATCATTAAGGAGAAGACAATGTCGGACCTGTTAAAGGCGATGTCGAATATGTACAAAAAAATCATCGGTTATGAATAAGGTGTATTTGATGTGGAGATTGTTCGATCTACAAATATTTGAAGGTAGATATGTTGCAGATCATATAAATAAATTCAATATGATTATAAGTCAATTGAGTTTGGTGGAAATTAATTTTGAAGATGAAATTAATGCATTGATTTTGATGTCATCTTTATCCGAGTCATGTGATATTGTTGTCATGATTAGCAATTCCCGATGGTTTGAAAAACTAAAGTTTGATGAAATTCGAGACGTAGTTCTCAGCGAAAGTATTTGCAAATGAGAAATTGGGGATTCGTTAGGTAATCATGCTCTCAGTGTTGACCAAAGGGGAAGAAGTAAATTTGAAGTTGTGGAGAAAAGGGTCACTTTCGGACAAATTGTACAAGACCAAAGAGGAAGCAGAATCACAAATCGAAGGATGATAATGATTCTATAAATTCAACCGAAGACACTAGGATGCTCTAATTCTCAGCGTGGACAGTCTGATTGAATCCTAGATTTTGGATTCAGGTGCATATTTTAATTTGTCTCCAAATAAGAAGTTGTTTCTGAATTTCAAATCAAGAATATCGAGAAGATGTATCTTGCCACCAACAAAGCCTTGGAGATTGAAGGAAAGAGAGATGTCTACATAAAAACTCTCGCAGAAAATCAGTGAATATTAAATGATATTAGATATATTCCTAGTCTCAAGAAGAACCTAATCTCTATTGATCAGTTGGATAGCACATGTTATGTAGCAAAGTTTGGGAAGAGTTCGTGGAAGATTGTGAAGGGTGCTATGGTGGTAGCATGTGACACAAAATCTAGAACCTTATACACCACTGCAGGATGTATAAACATGGTTGTTGCTAAGAGTGCTTCAAATTCAAGTATATGACACAATAAACTTGGACATATGAGCGTGAAAGGAATGAAGATGTTAGCTACGAAA